>ML732213.1:0-176437 GCA_009176345.1 Aspergillus leporis | reverse complement strand
AAAAAAAAAAAAAAAAAACAAAAAGAGGGGGGGGGAGGGGAGGAAAAGAGAAAAGAGGAGGAAAAAAGGAAGAAACACTATCTACGCAGTAGCGTTGTATATAGATTTACAACCAGTACTCCGAATATGATGAAAACTAGGATATGGGAAGTGGGGATATCGCGCGATGAATGGTCAACAATTGACACCTCACGAGTCACGATAGCTTAAAGACTCAAGACAAAATCCACCCAACATGAATTTTGTTGCATGGACTTTTGGACAAATGCATTAATTCCTGATTAAATGCGCCAATGGTGTTGTCTGACAGTAGGGCTGTTGTAAGTACCTGATACAAAACCCCAATCCCGAGGATCACTGCTGTTCCTGGTGCTCTCTATCAACGACCCACAATTCCCTGGAATCAAACAAAGAATCCCAGGAGTCATGCCTCTTTCTTTCTTCCTAATTGATATTTTGTCTTCACTAGAGTCGTCCACTTTTATCCCCATCCTCCATCTCATTTGACCAAGGACAATGTTTACGATTACCCGTGTCATTGGCGCTCGGAAACTGTCCCTCTTGATCCTAGCGGCCTCGATATACTTTATTCTCTACCATCTTCCGCCTCCTCCAAAGACTCAGAACAATACCCGAGCGGATAGAAAGCCTCCTAAGTATGATGTAGAGACTACGCCCAGGTATCTCCACCAGTCGCCTTTTCGGGATGATCCCGACTCGGAATACGAGAGCAAAATCTCGAATGCTCTGTTGGACATAGAGCGCAAAACGGTGCAAGGAAAGGGATATGACAGCTCCGCAGAGGACAGGATCTGGCAGATTATGCTCGGTAAATATGTCGATAGAGGTGATGACTCATTATCCTTTGAGGAAGAGAATAGCGAGTGGCAGTACTCTGTAGGTCCCAGTTAAGCCCCATAAGAAACCATTCTATGCTAAACTGCTCGAAGCTCGTGGATGATGCAGAAGGCTCTAAGTTTATCACCGACACCTTTTCCAGTGTCCCCGACCTGAAGAAGGTGTATGACACTTACCCGTATCACGTTATACGTGCAGATCTTCTCCGATACCTTCTTCTCTGGTATTACGGTGGATTCTACGCAGACATTGATGTCTTTCCTGCTCGTTCTATCAAGACGTGTCCAGCGTTAGAGCCGGTCTGGAATGATGGAGCTAGAAACCCAAATATTTCACTCGTTGTGGGTATTGAAATTGACGAGCCACACGCCTCACCGCGCCTCATGCGTGAATGGCGCTGGATTCGGCGCTATCAACTTATCCAATACACCATGTATGCGCCGCGGCGATTTAGTCCGTTACTTCGCGAGACAATTGTTCGAGTTTTGTCACATACGAGGCGGCATATCGGGCAGAGCAGCTCTTTCCGTAGGCCACAGTACAAAGAAAAGACGATCCTAGAAGTCACTGGGCCTGGGGTTTTTACCGACGTTGTCCTCGACGTATTGTCCCAGACACTGCCACCAACACACAAGTTGGTTGAGTCGTCTGTAGACTCAGATGCTCCTATAGGGGACCTCGTCTTCCCGTCCACCGGGGTGACGCAGAGGCGAGTGACGTGGGCCCCATTTCATGGGATTCGCGATCCGGTATGTGTGGATGATTCAGAGTCCATGAATGGAAAATCCATGGGAGGTCTCTGTGTGCTACCTATCAGCGTATGGGGCAATGGACAAAGGCACAGTGGTTCCGAGGGTTTCCACAGCAGACACGCATGTATCAATCATCGCTTTGGGAGGACCTGGAGGAAGGGCTGGATGGAGTATTTCTTTGGGTAGGCCAATGGAGTGCTTTCGATTCACGGCTGATAGGCATGGATGAGTCTATGAATTTGAGCATCAAATCTTCAGAGGACTGAAACAACGACATCTGAAATCCGAGTCAGAATAACGGTCTAACTCAGTATCTTTTCGCGAATGACGCATTTATATGGCTGGATTGCGAGGCTGGTATAAACCAGAGATCGTGAATATATGGCAGTTACCTGGCAGAGCGGGAGATAGCATTGCCACCCAAGAGACGGGCAGCCGGAGAGATGCTAATGTATGAGGCTCTGGCTAGACATTGTAGAGTTGAAGTCCATGCGGTTCATGAGGACATGAAAGTTAGTGACTATTGGAACAGCACTAATATTGGGGCTTTTAATCTACTATCTTCATTTTGCACATAGGGTATGTTACATTACTCAGTATGTCCTTGGAGGTGGTTTGTAACTTCTTTCTCTTTTGCCTCTAATGTACTATAGACATTGCTAGCTATACGAATTACTCCATCAAGAAAACTGAGCCCTAGTATCTCCCTTAAGTCCATCCTCGCCTTATGATAACCAATTTGCGCTTTGATATGACAATACTTTTTTTTGAAAAATGCAGGTAGCAACTACGTTTTCCTACTGCAAGTAAGACATTGTTGGGTCACACCGATCTTCTAGACGGCAGACTCCGAAGGAATATGTCCGCGATTGACCTTGTTGATTGAGTAGGTATATAACGTTCTAGACCAGATAGCTCGGTATCTAGAATACTCAACATGGTTCTTAGGCGGCACATACCCCACAGAGCTGCAACTACCGGTTTCTGGGAAAGGAGTTCAACACCTTGAACAAAGCAACGCCGGTTTCCCCTCCAGAGACGTTAATTTCTACCGTTTATATCTAAAGCCCACGTCAGCATCGACACGAGATAGACCCTTCGTCATCTCTCAACCCTTTGGATGCGGTTTTCTGCCTCAATCACAAACGGCAGATACCCTTCTTCCATGTAAATGTTCCGTTAGATAACAACAACATTCAGTATCTAGATACTGTCTTTGTGATACGCAATATGTAGCTATTATATTAACCAATGCGACTGTCCCCAGTATGTTCTTTGTATGCGTATGTGTCTGAAGCGAGGGAAACGGATCTTTCCCTGAAACCTCTGAGTATATGTATGGGCTTCTTGTTCAATCTCTGACGCTTTTTTTTCATCAATCTCAACCGTTTTCTCCCATTGTTGTTTCTTACCGTTCCTCGACCCTCGAGAGATTTTATTGGTCACGATATCCTCTAGACTCAATGCCCAAAGGCACTACCTAGTACACAAAGTGGCATTCAGGCTGGCTTGTACTTCAAGACACGTCGCCAGGAACAGCCCCCCACCGACGGCGAGACGCAACGCTTGCTCGCAGATGGTGCTTCAGAAAGGGAAGAATAGGAGTCTTAACAGGCTCTAATCTCGTAATGTGGAAGGAAATCCCAAGTTGTTGTTGTTGCTGTTGTTGTTGTTGCTGTTGTTGTTGTTGTTAATCTAGAAATAAGAACCCCTGACAGTGTAGACCATGATTCATTCCTTCTCTACAATGCGAAATCCAATCGCATTTGACTCAGGTATCACGAGCCTAGGTCGACCCCCAAAGTCCGCTGGATCAGTAACCTTCCCCCAAGGATGCGGCGGCACCTTGACAGTCGTGTCGGCATGTTCGCCCACTCCCCCATAATCCCACCAGTCGACCGTACCACCCTTAAACTGATAACGCCATGTATCTCGAATTTCCCAGCCATCGATATCATCTAGAATTCTCCACGAGTGATTCCAGTATTCTCCCGGCCTCAGAGTCACAAAATCCTTCTCCTCTGCCACATTCACCGTATTATCAGGATCTTCCAGGAAAATCCCGGGACATCCACTTTCTCGAAGCTCCCACAAACTTTCCTCTAGACGATAGGGGCGACGCTGTTCCCAGATTACATGGTTACGGAATATTATCGGCCGGTCGGTGGGACCCCCATGATAGCGAACATGGCACGATGCAGAGTGCTTTCCCCAGGGGACAAGGGTATCCGGACCGGAGAGCTCTACGCTTAGAAAGGGGGCGCCCTGTCTGTTTGAAAAGAGTATATAGTATTAGCCTTAGAGTGAAACGATCAGGATGGGAATCCTGACGCCCGGGAATTGCCACTATAGTGCGGGACGAAACGACTTACACGAGGTCTGACAGCAGGACCGCTGGAGTGGATCGTCGGCGATTGAAGACCGGAGACTCTATCTGCTCATATGTAAACGTGACACTTGCGCCCCCTGGTATAATTAGATCCGGCTGTACCGGATTAGCTCCCGGGATCCCACATGGTCGTTTGGGATTCCCCAGTCCCGCAGCCAATTCTTCGTCCCGGGCCAGACAAGCTCGTACGTTTCACCGGGTCCAGCTGCTCCCTGTACCTGCCTGGAAGGCTGTCACAGTACACGATGGATCTGCCTGGCTTTAGCTCTGTAACGTCAAATGGGTACTTTACGTTCACGATGTCTAGCGGACCTTGAATCGCATCTGGTATGGGCACCGTTTCCAGCTTGCCGTCTGAGGTGTGTCGTAGAAGCACGAATCCACTTTGATTATAGCCCTCATTGAGGGGAGACAACACGAAGACAAAGGGCCTCGGGTCATCGTCGTGCGCTGGTCGACGGAGAGTATACTTTAAGAGCGGGCAGAGTTTGACCTCGAGCTGGAGACATGGTGCCATGGGGCTTGAGCTTGATAGTAAGCGTCTGGTCCCGACGGACAGTCCGGTTCAGATGCCAATTGTAAAATGAACGAAGAATGAGTCCGGCTTTAAGTAGTACTAGTTAGTACAGGCACGATGTCACCTCATAGAAAGCCAGTGACACCATACAGGGTACTAACTGACAGTGTGGGTCGAAGGAGTGCAGCCAAATGCATCAGAGGAGAGACGGCGCAAGTTGAATTTGTTCGACCAAGGCAACATACTTGACACGGCCGAGGCGGACGGCATCATTGTTTTATTCGACGTTCCCTCCACGCCAGGAGTTCCCTCCGAGAACGGCAAACCCCGTAAATGCACATGAGGCAATCCTCGCCTGTGAAGATCAAGTGAGAAAGATATTACGATCTAGTAGGGAGACAGGTTCTGCCATTCCCGAGCCGTTACGTCCAGATGTACCATTTAAAAAAGATGAAGGAGTAGAATATACAAGGGTTTTCTGCCGCTTCGAGACCAAGGCTCCGAATACTAAGGGAGTGATGGCGGCTTGTTCTTTACCCTGATGAAACTGTTGAAACATCACAGATTACGAGAAAGAAGCATTACTATACTTCCTATCCTCACGGAGTGTACTCCTATATCGCAAACTTTCTATCCCCAGAGAGTATACTTGCGTTTGGTGGGTAGATCTACGCGTGAGGCTCGTCTTGAATGTCAGGCTTATCCCGGCCGCCGCACCAACCCATTCTTCATCGGTGAGATACACAAACTGGACATGCGGTGTTCAGATTATAAAGCCCATTGGGTCTTTTTAAATGAGTGGTGGAAGGACTTGGATGCTTAGCAGATCGGCATAGTTTGATATGTATCTTTTTATGCACAAGATTGAAGGTTTATGTCCCAAGAAGAGGTGCGAGGAAAGGGAGAATGCCATGTCGTTAACTCTATTGTTATGCTTTTATTGAATATCAGTGCTGTCTGTAATCCACTCTACGCATTCTACAATCTTCAACCAACTTTAACACTGTAAGCCCTAATAGACCAAGACTCGCATGTCGCCAAGCCAAGGGAGACACCACCAGGTGGACGCAAAAGAATCGAATTTGGCTTCCCGGCTGATGCCCATACTGGCTTAGATGTGTTTAGGTAGTTGTATATATACACGGAGGCATATAAGTAACCAATAGAGCAGGGACAGAGGTTCACATTCTCGGCTAAGTTGGACAAATGCTGTTATGTGGGCACTAGTCGTCTGAGGGCCCGGCTAAACAGTTGAGTTACGTTTCTGTTACTTCGAGCGGATACTTTTCTCCGGAAGATTTCCTTTCGAAGGTTAAGTCAAATTTTCTGAAAGAGTTTAATGAGTGAGAAAGGATTTTAGCTCAGAAGTAATTGCGTGGTCTATGTTGTTGTTACTTCATTCCTTTCAAGTGTCAAATCGAATATCTATTGTATGACTTAATGTGTAAAACAAGTGCTAGAAATGTAAAAGCGGAGGGTGTATGGAAGCCACCAACCATAGTTGCGAGGACATCACTCTATCGTTTGAGTCTCAACTTGATGTGAGAACGTAGTCTATGCATGTTAAAGTACATAGGGTATCTTTCGTGTCTTCGTAAGAAATCGTTTCCCTTCCCTCTTTCCTCGTATTCTATCAGGTTGGGCCGTGGTATCGTTGCTTTGAGTGCGGTATTGACATCTATCTCGGGTCAAAATCGTATTTGCAGTTATTTTGAAGGTGATCTCGGTGCCCCTTGTTGAAGCAGTTGGGACGTATCCAAGTTGAATTGGTATCAGTTCGATTCCACCATCCGGTTGCGCAGGGTCAGCACATCCATGGGCTGGGTGTTACCACCCTCCCAAGCTGTCTTGATGGCTTGGATCAGTCCCCAAACTGCTCTTCGGGCTTCTTCGCGGCCCGTTCCAGCATGAAGCATGGCTTCATATGGAGTATGTGTGTGTCGAATATGAGCTTCCACAGCTAGATCAGCCTTGCGCTCGTCCGTCTTCATCGCCGTGCGTCCGACCCGGCCAGAGCCTTTCAGAAACGCATGATCGAGGATAGCCTCCAGAGATTCCGCCGGCATTAGTGGGAATTGAGTGCGGAGGATGTGCCGAGAGTGAGCTAAGTCTTTCTCGTCGCGAACTTTGACAACATTGGCACGTGTTTCGGCAGTCGCAGTGGCAGACTCAAGGACTTCTGCATAGACGTCGGAGGGTACACGGATACCGACGGTTCTTTTCCCTGTATTGTCCTGCGACTTATTAGAACTTTAACTGAGGCGACTAGCGAGGAACATCGTTCTTACATAAACCATGTAGACTATGCGCTGAGATTCTTTTGTCCTCGCCCGACAATTGCGAGTAACATAGACATCGCCCTTGGGAACGAACGCATACCCTTGGGGGTACGGTTCTTTGCTGAGGCAGTTCTGTTCGTATACACATCCGTTAGTGAGGTGTAATCCTTGTATACGCTAGCAGTTGCAGGCTGAACAGGGGGTCAAGCGAAAGCATTTTAATTGCAACACAGCACATATAAGCGCAGGAAAGAAGCACACGCACCTTTTCAAATGGCTCCGTTGTACGCGGTAACAAACCAAACTTCGAATACTTCCAAGTTCGATCCCCAACTTTTCCTTCTGCGCGCTTGAACCTATTGCTACTACCAGCGCCGAAAAGACCCCCACGACCACGTCTGCTCGTGAGACTATTTCTGCGAGCCTGGGCTAAAATAGACTGAGGCGACTTCGGGGATGTGAAGCTTTTCGTGTGACTCCTTCTGCGCCCTTCCGGTCTCCTGGGGGCATTTCGTCGGGAGATTCTGTTTGGCGTGGATGCCATATCGTTTGGAGCTCAAACAACTAATTATGAGATAGTGAAGATAAAGCGAGCGCTTCGGTTTATTTGATGAGAGCAGATATGACCTCAAGTAAGTAATAATAATGAAGGGATCCTGAAGTCAAGTAACGCAGGTACTATATCCTGGAGACCTAGTTCGGCTATCGCATTCACCGACTAACAAGATTGAAAGATTGATAAGGGAGAGAAAGAGCAATGACCAACACAAACGGCGAAATTGGAAGGCACCCCCATGACGTGGACCAAGCAACTTGATGTATCTTCTTAATAATCCATTTTGAGGTCTTCAAGTCTCGTGATATTGAATCAGGGGATGAATATGCATGGATCTATCTGCCAGACGAATCGATCTGCTTTTCTGCCCAAATTTCAAGCGGTCAACTCCGATTTGGCGGGGAAGGTCAGTGGCGGTGATGTTGTGGCTAGTGTATGTTTATGCCTGAAATACAGGGCATATATATGGGCTTGGTTTGCTACTTGTAATGCTTTCTATCATCTCTCTTCTGTGTTGAGCGAGCAAAATTAATACAGCTTATTCCTATTCATGTCTATGTCTATGAATCATAGCGTCTCAGTGAATTCTATGCAGTTGGTAGGCGTTTAATTTCCTTCAACTTCCCCTTGGACTGATAGTGTATTTTTTCTATTCCCGTATAATATTAAGCTATCTCACTACAGCACCAACTATTCTGAGTCCTATCGTTTCCATTCTCTACTCACGAGCTTCTAAGACACCTGCCAACGGCCAAATCGGCATTTGATTGCTAGAGCCAACGATGACGTTGATAACCAATAGCAAATTCCACGACCAGTATTCCCAGAGAAATCGTCAAGTATAGGCTACAAGAACTTGCTGCGCCCTTCAAAATACTATCGATGAGAAATGCATGTCCTATCCGTTACGATGACTTGCTCTCAGGAAGAGGCGGATGAAGACCGGCTGTAACTAGTCTATGTGCATTGGTACTATCAATGAAACAATGTACCAGCAGATCCTCATTGTTAATGCATACATATAGTCATCGTGAAAATTAATGCCGTTTAGGATTCAAGCAACACCAATCATCTGAAGGGTTCGAACGAGGATGCTCCGGATCAGCGTTTGATCAAGCGCCCTATAGTGCTATGCACAAGCGGCATTGCTTTGCGGATGTTAGAGTGCACCCATAAGAGCACCTAAATCTCATGGCAGCCGGCAAATACGTGGCCTTGAATAAAAAGCACTATAAGGAGAAGGTGATAGCTGACTTGAATTCCTCCTAGATGACGATCAGTCTAGACAATCTGAAGGTCATTGCCGTGGATAATAGACGTCGAGCTGGCCCTCGAAGCTGCCGACAGTAAGACAAGATACATACTAATCTGCTGATATGTTGTGTACAGAAGCGTAGTAGATGCCATTAAACCATCCGAGACAAACATTCATGATCTGCCTATAAACTTATTTATCATAATTTCTGCCATCTTTCAAGTGGACGCACTCTTCATAAAAGAACACCGTTGCGTGATAACAATAAAGAAGCCGCCTACTACGACATTCCCTACTACTACCAACATCGATGAACTGCGCGAAACCCCGACATTTCTACCTAAACGATTTTTTTGATGCTACTCATGGACAGCTTAGCTTACTATTTAATGAGACTCTTGAGATATGTTTCCTGAATATCCAGACTCTATTCGGATTCCTTCAGCTTAATTACCGTGCTCGACAGATTATTTTCAAGATTTATGGATACTAGAAAGTAGTAATTCATGCAAATGATGCATAATACACTATTCTACGGATGACGTATGATATTTGATAAAAGTCAAATACTGGACTGGACAAAGTTATCGCTGCCATCGCCAAAGATTAAACTTGGCTGCGCATCGAGAGCTGCGCAACATGCCGGAAACAGGACGCTGTATATCTTAACTCACAACCAAGCAATTCAAGACTAAATCACATCGTAATATCACTTGTTCTGTCTTTATATTGCTCTTGCCAGACCATGGCGGATTTCGGATTCTTTCGAGCTACGGCATGTGCGGGGACTTGATTATCATTTTCTCCATTAAGAGATTGGCTTCAATGCCATCAATGATGCAGTGGAGGAAATTGACTAAAATACAAAGAAAAGAAAAAGAAAATTTATGTATATCATATGGCTCATCCGTAACCTTTCACTAGGATCTTTTATCGGAATCAGAAGTTGATTCAGCCAACCTATTCAACAGACAAGATACAGCCACAGGTACCACCGGCCGAGAACATAACCTAAACACCTACACTTTCACTAGGACATTCTATCTAAATAAAAAGTTCATTCGGCCGAATCAATCCCACAATTAAGATCCAGACACCATCGGTTGAAAACATATAACCTAAACGCCTACACTGTGAATAAAGCCAGTGGTATCCAGCATCCACTACCTACTTTTAGAGGCGCTGCTCTGCAGTGAATGTACAATCCCGAGAGAGACATGTTACTGCCATTTCAAGAGTTAGTGGCTGTGTTAAGTGTTGTCATGCGGCATTGCTCTTGCTGTCAAGGGGTGTAGCTTTACAGGGGCAGATAAGGAAAACAGATACAACCTTATCCCAGTCGACTAAGCTAATAGGGATAATAATAGGGGGTACATCAGATCTCCAGATCTACCCAACACGAGGGAGGGACATGTCTATGTAAGGCGAGCCATATGTCTGACATGCTGGTGGATACCTGCCGAAGCACTACGATGATCTTTTAAAAGATATATCTGACAGTAGTCGTTTGATAAACTATAAGATTTTGGTCTTGAACTTTTTAAATACTATCTAAATTAACTGAGAATTGTACATGATGTTGACAATTGGTCTAGGGAGTACACATTAAGCCCAGAACTCGTATTCATTGTTTAGGAACTCTCTAGAAGTGCTTTCAGCTTTATTACTGTAAGCCACCTAGGTTCTAGGTACTCTAGACATACGGGGTGCCCGCCCGAATCTAGCCGAGTGTAAATGAGGCTCTCATAGCGGCAGAGAGCTAATTTCCACGGCTTTTCATTGTATATAAAGCGAGTGGTCATGCTCGAGAAGATTGAATCCAGATATGTACCAAAATTTATCACTTGATATGCTTCTCCCCGCAGTATATAGAGTCGTGGGGGCAGGAATGGCGATATAAATAGGGTACAGCTGGCATCTTTTACTAAAGTGGAATTGAAGATGATGATCGTTGTCGGGTGAAGCTGGTGGTGCAAAAACCATGCACGGCAGGTCCGCAATATTGATCTTGGCGGATGGTCCTCCTTGCTGTTGTCTTCAACTTTAACCGCCAGGTGGACCGAATTTAGGAAGCGGTTCACTTGTTGGGGAGGAGAAACTAGGCAATCACCCAGGCGGCAGCGGTGCCATGTCAGGGGCTCTGGCCATTATTATTAGGGCAATGCGAGTTGTATGCACGGTGCACAGCTAGCTATTCCTGCGGGATTATACAGCAGGCTGCTAGCTCGCTGCAGGTCCGAATGCTCGCGTGCATCACTAGACTAGTAGTAGCCAGCTTCGTTTGTATTGTTTGCGGTTCAGTATGACACTGAGTCAGGAGTAATGCTGACCGCGAATAACTATGGGGAGCAAAGGTACAGTGAGGACATACATTAGCAGGATAGTCCTTAGGTTAGTCGTAGTTTCATCCTGGTCGCACCCGGAGCAACTTCGGGAAAGGCGCCCAGATCCATTTTCCCCTAGAGAGTCCCTGTGAAGGGCAGTCACAATGGATGGAAGGAAGGGCAGCGATTCAAAAAGAGCTACAGTAACCGATCAGGTCAATCGGAGTTTCGACCGTCTGATGTTATTATTGGTGGTGGTGGTCTACGGGTACTCCGTATGTACTCTGGGAGACCTTGGAAAAAACAGGGGAATAATAACAAGTTGCCTATCACAGTCTAGACTTCGCCTCAATTGTCCGATCGCTGTGTGGTCCAATCAATGGCTACTTCAGGGTTCGTCGGTCATGAGTTTCTGAAAAGGGTAATATTAGTTTTTAGTCGGTCACGGGAAGTGGAAATTGATCGTTCAGTCAGCATTATCTATGTAGCGGTCTAGATAACAAATAAACAAGAAATAGTACTTGAATAAATATTCTGAAAATAACGATTCGGGCTGAAAATTGTTAACGCCAGTGGTTGTCCGTTTTTCTGTCAAGACTCAGGAGTGTAGAACTCCATCCAGAGATGCACGCCTCTCCCGAAGGTGAAGGTCCCCTGGATAACTATTTCAAGGAACACTGAACGCGTACGAGCTACGTGATGTCGTCATTCGGTTCCATCGTTCTCCTCAGCCCGTGGGGGGAGAGCCGATCGAAGAAGGCTGGAGCTGAAAAAAAAATTCGTTGGGGCTAAAGAGAGTCTCTCTCTGGTTGGACAGACGGGGAAGGAGGAGTCCGAGGGTTGGTAGTTAGTCCTTCTGTGCCATTTAGGCCCTTAGGTAGATTAACAGAGGTAGGTCTGTTGTTTAAGGATAGTACATACATATGCTAGTGGTAGTGAACTTCCACCAGGGACGTCGTACTAGATTAAATTACTAGGGTAGTAACCAGGGTCAGGTCTTGTCGTCACCGAATTCGGGTTGGATCGACGGGCACTTCGTAAGGAGTTTGGATTTTATTCAAACCTTATGATGGTTTTCACTGATCCCTTTCAACGCATTCAACTCGATCTCACGGACTGTCAAGAGGATTCGTAGGCATTCTCAATTGATTGGCATAATTCCTCTATGACATTGACCCCTCTAGTCCGTAGGGTAAAGTTGAAATGAGGAGACGGACTGCAAGTCCAGACCAACCACAGCGAATAGATCGTGCTCGAAGTTAACGATGGAGGCCAAACGATCCACGGAAGAAGGACGGCCGTTCCTTGTCTCGGGAACCAATGGCGCCTCGAGAAGGGCTTAATTCGTCGAGGATTATCTCCATCGCTGAGATCCATCATCTTCCGGAAATATCAATTCATTCAATTTCAATTTCCATGTTATCTTTTGCCGTTGGAGACGTTCTTATATCTCTCTCCTCAATTAGGTGCAATACCTATATCTCTTATTTCATACTGTGATGGTTCTTCCATATATAGAACTACAGTACTACATACCCTATCTTGGTACTTTTTTTTCAAATTCCTTCCGTCCCGGCCATTTTTTGATACTTGTACCACACATATCTTCAGGTACAGGTACCGGATAGATAGTATTGGATGTATGTGCTCGGTAAGTCAGTCTACTGATGTATCTCTTTTTCACTTTATTTGGCTTCTGTATTTAATCTTACAAATCAACGGAGATTTGGAAGTTGCAATAAAAAACCCCCAACCCATTCACATTCTCCCATACTATACTTAAATACACCGATCCATAGATCCGAATTCGCTCATGACCACCACTACCCCAGTATTCCGGTAGTATACGACCAGACTAAATTATAGCCCATTATTTCCTAGGATAGCAGTAGTCTTGCCTAACCATCCATGTCTGCCTCCTTCTTCCTTCACCAACTGGTAGTTAAGTCTCCACCACGACGAGACAATCCATACTAGAAGAAGTGGAGGATGATCGGTCTGAGGCTGTATGATTTGATTAAATAGGATGGTTCTTTTTTGGTTGGTCGTAGCCTGATCAATAATTATTACCCGGAAAGGCTTAGAAAAAGTACTGTTATTTTGCAAACAGATCTGGATCTCGTTTTATACGTATTCCCAAATTCATTAAATAAAATAATAAAAAATTGAGGGATGAGGTCCCCATTCAGTGGATCTGCGGATACAAGAAAAAAAAAATAATAATCAAATAAAATCAAATGACAAGTAAGAGAAAAAAGAAAAAAAAAGCCGTCAAAAATCATTACTAAATTACAAACTGAGAAAAAGGAAAACACAGGAAAAAATTCCCCCTCTTGCAATTAATTCTTCTGATCCTCGGCCACCTCAAACTGACTTCTCCTTCTTTTACTCTCGGTCTCCTTTCTTCATCTTGGCTTTCTACTTGTCTCTGTCTCTGGTCAAAGACAGGAAAGCATATCATAAAGGGAATCATAGGCAGGTAACACTTCACGAATTCCTCCGCTTTCTCCCTTTGTCCAGGAGAGCTCCCATCAGAACCTTCCTGCCAACCTACAACCAACTCCCTCCTCCCTCGCCCTCTCTTCATTCGACTCCTCGCCTCTTTGTCTTCTCCTTCGGTTGCTAAATTACAAAGATCCCGGATTATGCTCTAATTTTGGCAATTTATAATTTTTTTTAATAATATCACTTGCGAGGGTTTCAGCAACATCTTGCCAGCTATTCAACTTTCTACTAGCTCGGGCTTCAATGAGCTTGTGGAGGCGTACATTCGTCGGCCAATCGATCCCTACCGAACCCCTCCCCCCAAACATTCCTGACGGCTCCCAAATACCTGGACATTTTCCCAGAGGGTTGCCTGGCAGCTTGTGTATGAATGGTTGCTAGGATCACAGCGTTGCTGACATGAGTTGGGATCACCCTGTCCACAGGTATGTTGGTCTTATCTATTACATACCTGGCTCTTTAACCCCCGGCGGGGCTTGTTCCTACACCCTCTAGTTCTGTATCGGATATCTGGACAGACTCTCGTTTTCTCTGGAACTTTCTCTACTCAATTTCTTTCTACGTTGGTTGTGATAAACACACATTCGGCCCATCTGGAAACTGGTTTTGTGGTCCGCGGAGCTCCCAACGAGCTCCGCTTTTATTGTTCCGAGAGATGATGCTGACCGAGCCATCAATCATGTTTAGCTTCAGCTATCCCAACGGCGAACCTCAGACACCCACGAGGACTCCTCCAACTACAATCTTTGACGATTCCGCCTTCCAGACCCCGAAACTCGAATCCAGCTTTTTTGATCCCAGAGTTACCTGGGACACCTCGGATCCATATGCCTCAAGCCCAGAATTCCTCCGAACCCCCCACAAATTCGGACTGGGTACTCCTTCGAACAACCCATTCCGGCTGTTAAATACGGACGCAGGCTCAGCCAATGTGCGGAATCCGAAGGAATTGGAACACGACACCGATACGGCCAAGCGCATACGGGCAACAAAACCCAATGGTAATACTGAAGAAGAAGGCCCCCGGACGGTGGAATCCGCAAAATCCGCTGCATCAATGCAGACGCCGCCGCCCAGTAGTGCTTCGAGGAGAAAGGTGACAGGGCTGGAGAATGTTAGTGGTACGGGGCGACGGCCGTCGGCCTCAAGTGCCATTGGTGGCCACCTGGAGACTCCAAGCCGATTAATGGGGGCGTCCCCCAGACTGTTTGGAGACCTTCAAACGTCCCCGGACCCGTTCCAGCTGGGTGGCATTGGCCCGTCAACGTCCCCTTTCTTTCCCCAACAGAAATTGTTCTGGGACCATGACCTCGAGCCGCACAGCGGAGACTTCGGCTTGTCCGAGAATAATGTCAACTTCTTTGGCTCTAATACGATGGATGCATTTCACATGAACCAGAACTTTTCACAAGCCCCTCACATCCCTCAACTACCTTCTATTGAAGGAAGTCTGGATCTACCTGAGTTTAGCAGCAATGCGTATGGCCTAACATCTGTGGCACCCACCGATGCTGCCCTATTTCCTGCCCCTTTCTCCACCTCCCCCCGACTTCCCATGACTAGAGCCGAAGATCCAGCCATGTTTCTGAGCTCTCCCGCCCGTCGTTTTGGAGGGCCACAGCCGACTCCAAATAAGAGACTCTTTTCCAACCCAGGCCGTCAGCCTTACCATCACCAGACGGAAGAGTCTAAGCGGGAGCAGCTTCGGCGCGTCCAGAATGTTCACCGTCAGCTTGCACCGTACGCGGATGACGAGGACGACGACTTCACGCCTAGGCAGGCACGACCACTGCTGACTCGCAGTTTAACTCATAGTGCTATATCCGCACCTCGCCCAGGGCTTGGTGGAGTGATGTCTACTACGAGTGGAATTCGGAAGAGCCCGTCCAAGGGCAGATCCTCCCCCACAAAGCCCCTCCGTCAACCATTACAGAGGTCTAATTCAGTAGCTGCCAGTCTTCCCGGACGTTCTCAATCTGTTGTTCTAAGGATTGGCAAGGATGGTAGAGCAAAGACCGAGATGAAACCAGTCAGTGAAGCACCAACGGGCTTGACGGATCCTATCAGTGGGATGGACTTGGATGGTTCTACAACAGAAAGTGAAGATGATTCCGCCGAGTTTTCTGAGTACCCAAACGTTTCTCGCCGCAACCCCTCAATGACGTTTTCCGACTCTGGGTCCCGGCCACAGTCTAAAGGCTCGTATACCTCGACCGCAGCGTCCTCACACTCTGGTCGGGCATCTCCTTGGGGAGGTTCCTCTAGGGGTCTTGCCAGAAGGCCGACGTATCGACAGGGGATGGATGACTGGAAGCGCACGCCTAAACGACAGTCAATGATCATCCCCTCCGACTTGACTTACCGCAGCGCTAGTTCTGTACCCGGGCCCCTCGCAGATTCTGAAGAGGAATCCGGTGACGCCCAGCACGCACTCCGCAAGGTACTCCAGGACAGAGGCCGAATCCCTCGCTCTCACACCGTCAATTTTGGCTCGCGGGTCAATCGGACATCCCGTTCCTTGGCGCACCTCCGGTCCTCACCACCCCGGTTTGGTGCTGAACTTGACCTCAATCTGCAAGCGTCGAATACGTCACCCACGACAATGACTGATCCTGACCTGGCGACTCCGAGCACCGACCGATACAGTAATCCAAGTAATGGAACCAGATGTATCTGTAACTCTATGGATAATGGTGGCCATTTGATGATTCAATGGTAGTCCCGCCATTTCCCTCACCCATGCATGTTGTAGACTAACTTGATCTAGTGAATCGTGCAGTCATTGGCTCCACACCAAATGTGTTGGTTTAGAGAGAGCTAACCTGCCATCGGTTTACGTCTGTGTCTTTTGTGCACATACGCCTTCCCGAAGGAACCGCATACGGGTTCCAGTCGGTAGCATTGGTCATGCACCAACGTCTCCTCTCGCCCACAAATCCTATCGATTCCGATAAGGAATTATGAAGATGAACCCCCAATCCGTGGGCAGCACTTTGCGCGCTTATCATGGATAGATTATGATATGATTTGCGTCAGATCCGACTCCTCTTTCCATAGCGGTCGCTTCCCTATTGAGGAATCGAGCCTGGCGGCCACATTCTTTCTCCTTTCCCCTTTCCCCATTAATTTTACGGTTCTCCTTTTGTTTCATTGTGCGCCAGCCTTAGACATACCCCATATTTTCCTTGTGACATGTGTTCGCTCACCATTGTATATTGGTGGCTATGTTATTATGCATCACTGGTGAGATACTGCCATCATCATTTTCCTACTTGTTGTATTAATTGTTAGGCAAGGGGCCTAAGTGATACCTATGTACTACTGTAACTAGTGACTTTGGACAAATCACAATCGAGCCAGTGGCTCAGTAACTGGATAGGACCGAACATTGAATGAAATGTGTCTTTGCTTCAATAATATTTTGTAGAAACCAATTTTCATTGTTTGCCCGTGTTTACCCGTCGGACTAAAATTCGTTTCTCCGCACCAAGGCGGTGAACCACCCCCTTGCCGACCCCGGAATTGGCTTGCTCCGATTGGTGGACCTAATTCTTATCGGCTCACCGCCTCCGATAGAACGTGTGGTTCCTGGGAATGATTTTCTTTGTGACTCTTCTCCCCCTCTTTCTCTCTCTCTCCAGTCGTTCTCCAGCAATCGTTCTTTGCGTGCTGTCTTTGCCGCCTTCCACTCTTTCCCTGGCCATGTCGAGCGCAATTCTCGGGAATCGGGACCTTCCTCCCTCCCAGTATGACCTGAGCACATACTGGGGTCGTGTGCGACACGCCGCCGACATCGCCGATCCGAGGTGAGATTCTACCTACTCGCTGTACTTGGCATGGTCTTGCCCGTGCACATGTTGGTATAATGACTAACACTCTTATAGGATGATGTTTGTATCCTCCTCGGGCTTGGAGAGTGCGAAACGACTCATTTCTTCGTATAAACAGAGCCACATCCCCGCGATGACACCGGAGTTGTGGCGCGCGAAGAAAGTGGTGGACTCCACACTGCACCCAGGTTCGTCACCAACAGCGCCTACCTCGAATAAGTCTAATTGGGGTCTCTAGATACTGGCGAGCCGGTTTTCCTTCCCTTCCGCATGTCCTGCTACGTTCTTTCCAACCTCGTGGTGACTGGTGGCATGCTTACGCCCGGACTCCAGGTATGAGCGTTCATGCGATGAGTGGCAATCTTGTTGAGCTAATCTGATCACTTTAGACCACCGGTACACTCCTCTGGCAAATCGCTAATCAGTCGCTTAACGTCGCCGTCAACAACGCCAATGCGAACAAGTCCACCCCCTTGTCCTACTCCCAGATGGCCAAGTCGTACTTGATGGCGGTGTCGGCGTCGTGCTCAGTAGCATTAGGTCTCAACGCCCTGGTCCCCCGTATCAAGGGCTTGTCGCCCAACACGAAGCTCATCATGGGCCGTCTGGTACCCTTCGCCGCCGTGTCCAGCGCCAGTGCTCTGAACGTATTCTTGATGCGCGGCGAGGAGATCCGTCAGGGCATTGACGTCTACCCTGTTCTGTCCGAGGCGGAGCAGAAGAAGCGCGAGGAAACCGGTGAGCCGATCCAGAGTTTAGGAAAGAGCAAGAAGGCGGCTACTATTGCCGTCGGCGAGACGGCTATCAGTCGTGTGCTGAACGCCACCCCGATCATGGTCGTGCCACCTTTGGTCCTGGTCAAGCTGGAGAAGACCGCCTGGCTCAAGGCTCGGCCACGTATGGTGCTCCCCATCAACTTGGCCTTGATTCTCACTACGTCTTTGTTTGCACTGCCGTTGGCGTTGGGAGCATTCCCGCAGCGCCAGGCTATCAGTGCGCAGTCTTTGGAAGAGGAGTTCTGGAGCAAGGGTGGTAAGAATGGAATGGTTGAGTTCAACCGGGGGATGTAAAATACCCTCGTTACTTGTATGTTTGGCATTCGGACATAGACTTGTTTCTTTTCTTTTCTCTTTTTGCTACTTTTTACCCCTTTTGATGTTGGCGCATCATGGACAGAAAAGTTTCCGTCCGTACATAGAGACCATTGATAAATTATATATAGCTATTACTTTTTTCTTATTCAAGCCCTACAATGTTACAGAACTATGTACAGATTGTCCCACTAATGTTAACCAATCTAGACGTATCTTGGAACGAAGAATCCCGACTGATCTTCAATGATGTAGAGTGCCACGGATAATGTCCGCTGCGTGCCCAATGGAATGAGACGGGGTGTGAGATTGAATCAAGGGCCATTTACATGGGAAAATGAATTGAGAAACCATAATTTGGTTCATCTCATTGTCAAGTAGCTAGCATTCCGTAATCCAAAATGATTCAAACACAGGAAGGTCATCTTGTCCATATTCATGGTCTAGGAACAACCCTATCTCACTGCACAGCGGTTCCCCCCTCCCCCAGACCTGAAAATATTCCATTGCCCATGATAAAACCAATCCAGATCAAATTCAGCGAGGGGCCGCCGTGTCAGAGGGATTCCGGGCTTAGTCCTCCTTGAAGACAAGGCTCAGCTCAGCTTTGCCATAGTACGAATTATCCTGCTTCTTCATCGTCAGGCTCAGCTTGTCATTGGACGCTTTGCCCTCGAACCTGGACTCGGTGCTTAACTAGTGGTTGACGAACAGAGTTAATATTGGGCGGCGTATTCTCACCAGTAATAGGCCTTTTCGCCCTTGAAAATCTCAATCGAGTCACCAGAGAGCTTCGTCACGGTGCCGTTGAAGTGGTAGTTGGCCTTGGGTTCTCCGGCATAGCTCTTGGTCCACTGGCCGGTGAGAGCGACGGTGGCACCCTGGCGGAAGCCGCCGTTGAAGATGAGGGTGATAACCTCGTTCTCGGCGGTCTTGCTCTCGCTGGTCAACTTGCCGACGTAGACACGCATTTTGATGAGGCTTGGGGCTTGGGTGGTAGTGGCAAAGTGGGTTTGATTGATGCTTTCCTTGCTCACGTTGGAGTTGGAAGTAAGTGGTTGCTATTATGAGAGCAAAGGAAGGGAGGAAGTCTCGGGGGGGTTTATATATCTCTTTCCATTGTCCTTGATGGGAGCCCTCCAGGTCTCGAGCCATGGCTCCTGCCACGTCATGCTGGAATCGCTCTTCCGTAATGTACGCGTCCATTGCAGGGCCATAGCAATGTGTGCTTTCATGGCAGTGAAGTGTATGCACATCTTGCGGGGTATGTTGTCACTGGATGGTAGTGATTGGGTCGGCTCGTGGAGCTTTGCAGCTCAGCTCAGCAAACTGCAGAAGCTCTTGCCTTTGGCTAGCCTCTTTGACAGGCGCCACTGTAATGCGGAACATATAGTGTGCCGATATGGAGTCCATCATCTTTGTAGGATAGGATTGCACATACATCCCTAACAATGATATTCCCATGCAAAACATATCACATCATCTCTGGCTGCAAGATGACACCACCATATTTGTCGATTTTCGGTGCCCGGGTGTACAGCTGGTCATTATAAAGCCGACTGACAACGAACTTTATGATGATATTTCTAGGGAGTATTAAAATCTTCGGCGAGCGGGGTAGAAGCATAGCAGTCAACACGGATTCTGTGGAATGTGCTTGCATACATATTGCATACGCCATTCCATTCACGTATGCATCTTTGGCATACGGGGAGGAGGTCTGTCTGGGATAAATCTTCTTTCGAGATGTGATGTTGTAATCATGATCTATGCATGCAAAGTGGAGCCAGAAATACGTACCGATACTTCTTGGTTGGCTCATTCTTCATGCAGCTGTAGTTGCGGGATGAAAATGGGTCTAGATTAACATTACCTCTGTCCCCTCTTTTCTTTCTTGGATCACATTCTCATTGCTCCCCGTATACTCCCTGTTCCCTTCGGCTGGTTTGTTCCTCGCCTGATGGACTGATCTGCCACGTATGATCAGACTACACTAATCGCCGACAAGCGAATAGTATCTTCTTCTAGTTCTCTCTGCTTGTGCTATTCTACATAGAGCCTTTTATCATCAAACGGTCCATAAAAACTCGCCTAACTAGCGAAAAGATGGTTGAAAACTCCACGACCACGATGTAACATTTATGACCACTGTTATCTGTTGTTGGAGACATTCGCTGGCTAGAGCAGCCATAATGCCAAACTGCGGCTGTTCTTTTGGGTAGGTTTTAAAATATCTGGAGAGCGCTGCTCATCAGATTGCAGGTTGACCGGACTAGATATACTCAGAAAGATCTGGAGAGACATGCACGGAAAAGAACGCCACTTGTTAACCCAAGGCTATATAAGCACATCGTATCTATTGTATTTCCATGCATATAGATGAGGGTTACATTGATTTTCTCCTGTCCTTTCTTTCCCTTTTCTCTGACCGACGCCGAGACCCTCATGCCGCCGACACTACGCCGTTGGAGTTCGAGAACAACCCTAGATCTCTAGGCACGTCAATTTGCTCGGCTAGAGCTCCTCGAGAGATTTATAGGCGGCCAGTTAATCTTTATGTTAAGTTCCATCGCCTTAAAGGTGCTCAGTCATGGTGTACAGCCTGTCGACGAAGATGGCTATATTCATGGCGGCAAAACCAGGCAACCCTCAACATATGTGTATGTATCACCTCTTCTCCCAAGTACGCCTTGAAATAAAACCCCCAAATTGTTTCCAAATTACTCTATACAAGCACAATCTCCCTAAGTCCACAGTATCGTGGATCGTGATAGTGTATTTAGCCATTGCCCCCCAAACGAAAAGAGCAACAAGACTAAAAATGAACCATCACCAAAATGAGTCATTCGCACCACTATAAAAACCACCACAACTATTCCCAGAAATCCATCCAAGTCCTATATAAACTAGCTCGAACAATTAATGCTATTTTCCTGTGACGCAAACACAACTACACAAACGAAAATGATATCTTTCCAAACAGCCCGTCTAGACATCCGACCTCTAGTCGTCGAGGACGCGGAGGATGTCTTCGATATGCGCCGGGATCCTGAGGCCTCGGAATGGTGGTTAGTACAAATATATCATTCTTTTCTCTTGCCTCTTTTAGTTCGTGGAAAGAAGAAAAAACCAATGCTAACCCAATCCAGCTCAAAACAAACGCCCGACACATCCATCTCGGAAACCCTAGACTGGATGCTATCCCGTCCACCACCCGACAACACCAATGAAAACAATACCACACATTCTCCCTCAAAACCCTCTCCAGGGACCAAATTCGCCATTCGGGAACTGAGGCTGTGAAGGGGGTATTAGGGGTTTTTAGGGATATTAAGCGGAGTCTGGAGGGTGAGATAGGTGGTGGTGATGATGATGATGATGATGGGGAGGAGGAAGAGGAAGAGGAAGAGGAGGAGGAGGAGGAGGAGGAGGAGGAGAATGTGCTTATTGAGAAGGGACTTTGGGCTGCTACTGCTGAGGGGAATGTGGGGAGTCAGGGGGTGTTGAGGAAGTGTGGGTTTGAGATTATTGGGGAATTCGTGGATAAAGTTGGGAGGGAGAGTTTGGATTTTCAGGTTTTGGTGTGATGTTTGTATATATAGATTAATGTGTATATATGGATGATAGATTGATGTTTATATTGAGGGTTGGGTGGGCGTATGAGCAGTAGTCGTTGCTTTTTTATCCTTTTATTGACTGTGGAAGGGTTGTGGCATAAATAGATTCATTGTCAAACTGTCAAGGATCAGATAATACTCTGGATCAGCGATCTGGAAAGCAGTAACTAATCGGAGGAAGCAAGCAATGAATTTCCCATGTCCTCCCTACAATATCTCGAACAAATACAAAGCCCTCGCTTCGTCTACATCCTGTCGCTCACAGGTCGTTTGGAGAGATTCAAGTGTCTTTAGTGTGCCCGCATCTTCAGGTCCTCCAACTGCTCTGGCATTAGTACTTCTGCACTTCGTTTGTAGTCCCCAAGAGCTTTGAATGCATTTGAAAGGTAAAATACCGCCGCCATTGTAATCGTCTCGCCCGGTCCACGGTACTCTTTGGCCAAATCAGCAACTTCTTGGAAGATCATAAAAGCCAAATGATATTCCGACTCGTTCAAACAGCAGACTCCCCAGTGGGGTTTGGAATAGAAAAGGTGGTCGCCATACCACCCAAGGTGCTTATTCTCGATCCACCCTTCAATCGATTTTGAGGGCGCCATATTGAGTGTAAAATAATCCTGGAATACCTTAGACTCTCCTGAAAATTGGTGCCCAGAGGAAAGGAGTTCATTCTATTTTCTTCGACTTGTTGCCTCAATATCTGGACATGCTCGTCTTTTCTCTGGCGCCGGAGGAAATTCCCCGAGCATTACTCTTATCAGTATTGCCCCCAAGCTTTGAGGACCGTCTTTCTCATCAAATGCTTCAAGTGGCCGCCAAAGTAGACCTTCTATTATATCATAATTAATGTTAAGGGTACCGCGTCTAAGTATCCCCCAAAGACTTGGCAAAATGATATCGCGACTGGGCCCAAATAATTTCTCAGCGGTGTTTAAGTTTGATTTCAACTCCCCCAGCGCTTTGTCCTGGGTGTTACAATCATTAAGATGTCGAGCCAATATTACTAACTTCCTCACTATAGACTCATTCTCAACGGGGTACTGGTTCTGGAGTATATTAAAGCTTTTGGTAAGGCACTCAAGAGCCGCCACAAGATCACCTCTTCGGGAATGAGAGAGAGTCAATGTCATGCAATCTAGAAGAGAGACAAATATTGTTTCTTGCTCCTTGCCGGCCACGGGATAATGGGTTACGGCTTCAGCATGTGGCAACAGCTCCTCACGCTCGGATTGTCTATGCAAGTATTGAAACCGATTCTCCACTGAATGCAGAGCGGCCTTTTGCCACATGGCTGTCTCATTCCTTCCCTTAACCCATGCCCGCGTCGCTAATTGAACGAGGCGATAAACGTCGACTGAACACCCTTTCTTGGTGGGCACTACCAACGAAAATGCTTGGAGCTTAGTCAAATGCCATGTAAAATCAACTTCGGTTTCCCTGGATTGTTTTAAGAGGCCCACTGGGATTCTCTGACTGTCGAAGAAAGCTGTAAGCACCATATGTCACTTGCACGCTTGGCAGAGCTCCTGATCTGGTCGATAGATACTTTCCAAGCCCGAAACATAGAGTGCGAATTGGCTCTTCTCATATCACATAGCCCTTCAATTTGCATGAATTCCGTTAATTCATCATCGCCTCTCTTCAGCATCTCCAGATAGTGCTCAGCGGTTATCTCAACTTGCTTTATATAAGCGGCCACCTGCGTAATAGCCAACGGTAGAAGCTCCAATGCCTCAACTAGTTCGCTTATTGTCTCTCCGGTTTGGGGGGGGGGGGGGACCGGTAGGGGTATTTTTCGAGAGCTTGGAACGGAGGAGAGACATTGCGTCGTCCAGTCGCATTTTGGAAACCTCGATTGGCCCATCCGTTAACGACTTTCAGACCGTCTTGTTCCTGGTAGTAATCAAAACCCTACGATTTGCACCCCTTGGGAGATATTTGACTAGTAGCTCTCCGGACCAGTCGCCCTCTGATGTGAGGTTTCGGTCGGCATAGTTTATCGAGTTTAGTCGTCTATGTTGCCAAGGACCATAAAGCCAATGGCTAGAATCCATGCTTTGAAACTGCCGACCAGTTTAAACATATCGACTTCTGGACGATCACATCCGGGTGGGTCCAACTCCCTCGCAACCTTTTTTAAAAAGCCTTCGCGAATTTTAGCTGCAGAGCTGGCATATATCCAAAAGATGTGTGAGCCGGCGTGTCCCTCTTGGAACCTGTAACAGTACTCTATGGCAATCTGAGATTTGTTAGAGATTCCTGTTAGCCACACATCACATCACTTTTCGTTACAAGGTAACCTACCCAACTCCACCAATGCCATATATGGCAACTCTCGTTTGCTCGGAGAAGCGAGCATCGATCTCCTCTAATATATCCTCTCTTGCAACGAATTGGGAGTCTCTACCGAACGGTAATATGAAGCAAGATTTTGCTGCGAAGGGATGCATAAGCGTACCATCCCAGAATGATTACTAAGACCTACGTACACTGTGCTGGAGCCGATTCAATGAGCCCTCTAATGGCATGCTGTACTTGTTTGTAGTTCTGACTTTTGTCGGTCCGAATTTACAGATGGTCCTGTGGTTTGTACCAGAAAGGCCCACCGCCTCTTCTTTGCTATAGCCCACGCGAGCGGAGTCCTGACCACAATCCTATGATCTGTCAGCGCTAGGGTCACAATCGCCTGAATGGAACTCTGAGCGTACCAAGGCGCTTTTGTACTTCTCTGTTTCGTAGAAGGTCTCGATGCGTAGCTTCTCTGCAATGTGACGAAAGTCATGTGTGACTCTGGAGAACGCCGAAAGGTTTCTTATCGAGTCTTTCATGAGCTGAGGCCTGGCTCCGAAGTAACCGGGAAAGGCGTCCTGTATCTTTGCGGCAAGTGTGCCCCAGTACGCGAAGTCTGGGCCACCGTGAGGCGCTTCAAAAAAGACGAGACCATATGTGCTTTCTAAGATGTCCCCATAAGATTGTGATTCATTGCGCGCTATGACCAAGGCCTGATGTACCTACTTCAGTGATTTATCGTCCTGTGTGCAGGTGCCTTCTCATTTTTTTCACGAGAGTGCCCCCAAAGCTATGTGCAATGAATATCAAAGGCCTTCCTCACTGGTTTTACCAGATCGCTCTACCCTCAACCTGCTCAGAAGTATTTCGGCCTCATTGGTAACGTCGGTGATGCTTTGGGTAAAGAAGGTACTCGCCTCGTAGCCATACGACATGATCCGTGCATTAGAAAACTCGTATGGCAAAACAGCTGTCCATGTGTGTTCCCATTCTCCACCGAGCCCGTGAACGGCAACGATACTGTACCCCGCCAGCAGAAGTTCCTTTCCGGTTGCCGCATCACGTCTTACTCGACAGCGTAGCGCCTCCCGTCTTTGACTTTGTGCATTGACATGGGTGTATTTTTTTCTCTTGGTGGCTATCATCCATTGCCCACTCGCAGTAGCCGGCTTAGAAAGTGCCACGGGGTAGAACTCGGTAATTACATACGTCCTTCTGTGCCTCCTCCCTCAGACTTGCTTTACTAGACTCTTTCGGTAGGCGGTTTCGGTTTCGCCTGAAAAGCCCCTGGAGATCCCTCATGATCGAAGAATATAAAAGCGAGAAGAAAGATACTGGTGACCAGAAGTGCTGGGAGAGACTAAGATGAGTCGAGGTGAGATGGGTTCTCCTATAAGAGAGTGTGTGAGCCTGACTGATTATATCATCTGAGATGCATGGACTGGGCATATGGCAGTGCGAAGGCTGAGATATATGCATGCGAAGTGCGCCACGTCACGCTCAGCCATATTTCCAACCCCGATCAACGAATCCCCTGCACTATATTTTGGTGCCGATTGACCGTGGACATTCATGCATAGCCTTCTGAAGGGAGAGGTTATCTTGGAACGGCATTGCATTGTGGTTGAGCTAGAATCATGGATTGAAAAAGAGATTCAGCGACAGAGAGCCCGACTTTTTGAGTGAGTGATCCTCTTTCGGCCATATTCTAGTAGGACAGACACGAAGACCTGGGCTGCTAGACCGTATTACTGTCAAATTAATAATACCACTATCGGCAGGGATCAGGGGTTATCCATGATCGATAAGCTGCCTAGAACTTTAGCCTGGTAAAGAAACAACTTTTGGGCCAAAGCACAAACCACGGGTGTTATTAAGCGCGCTGTTATGTTAATTTTGCCTAAGAATAGGATCATCAGGTCAAATGCAAGTCGACTAGGATAGAAGGTAAATTCCTAGAGAGGATTGTCATTTTAAAGTATTCTTATATAGATTGCAGCGGACCTTAAATCCTAAAATAGACATAAAATATCTCTCAGATTGTGCCGCTGAGGCTGAAGCTATGCTAGTGTTACTATGATCCGGTATATATGTTTCAGATCTAAATGCTGTATATATCGTTAGTTTAGAGGAAGAACAGGCAGTTGCCTCGCCCCCAGGACAGATTCAAACTTCTCCGCTAAATCTAACAATTCGTCGTCTTGCCAAGGGTGACCCATTAATTCTATTCCGATGGGTATCCCTCGTGGTGCGGAGGGTGTTTCGGGACTGAAACCTGCTGGAGAAATATAAGCATACCATCGAACCCAACACGTCTAGATCTGTGATAACACACCCGGAAAACAAACCGCCGGCCTCCCCGTCAACGCCGCCAGAATCCCATTCCTCCCCGGTTGGACTAAGCTCCCTACGCTTGCAACGAGCTGTCTCTGGTGCGGATAAACCAAGGCTGTAAGTCCATGCTCCGCGAAGCACTGTTCCACTGACTTCTTGAGAGTTTCTATCCTCTCAAGTCGAGAGTGATATTCGGGGCTTGTTGGAGTGAACTCGCCGCCTTGGAGTGTTTGGTCAAAGACGGGGGTCATGGCTTGGCGATTGTATTCGCCGCTTGCTGCTATGGAAGCGAGGGATTTATGGGGACTGGTCACGGTTGGCGAGTTGAGGAATGCATCGAGTGCAGTGCGGAATTCGTAGGCTTGGGTATCTGCTTTGGCGCGGAGGAGTGCGACGTCCCAATCGGGCACGTGGGCGAGGTCGATGAGGTCGATGGATACATTGGATTGGAGTTTGGATAGTGCATTAAACATGGTCTTGTTGATTATTGAACCTTCAGTGGTAATTTCGTCGCCGAAGTAATCTTTTACTACGCCTAGCTTTATTCTTGATAGGGGTATAGGGCGAGGTGAGTAAGAGCGTAATGGGTTCAGGGTCGCCAGATCACCCTCATCTTCTCCTCTCATGGCTTCGAAGAGGATCCGTACATCTCCCACTGTCCGACCCATCGGTCCGGCTACATCCTGCGTCTCTGTCACTGGAATGATGCCCCTTCGGGAAACTTGGCCCCGAGTCGGCCGGAATCCTACCACCGCGCAAGCGGAAGCCGGAGAGCGTAGTGAGTTCATCGTGTCGCCTCCACAACCTACCAATCCCATGTTAGCCGCTAAGGCGACGGCTGTACCACCAGAGGAGCCGCCTGGGGTGCGGGTGAAATCGTACGGGTTTAAGGCTTGGCCGCCCAAAGAGGAGAGTGTGATTCCTTCGAGGGAGAACTCATGCAGGTTGGACTTAGCCAGGATGATGGCGCCGTTGTTCAGTAATTTCTGTACGACTGTGCAGGAAAGCTGGGTCCTTAGAGAGCGGAGCGCTTCAACGCCGGCGGTAGTGGGGAGGAAGGCGGCCGTATAGGTATCTTTGAGGATTATTGGGACGCCATACAGGGGAGAGAGAGAGAGTTCCGTATTTTGCTGGTGGGCTTTGTTGTTGTCTACGAGCGCTTGGTCTTTTTGGTGCGCTTCACGCAAGGCGTTAGGGTTGACGGTTAGAATTGCTTTGAGGGTGCCGTTGTATCGGGCTATCTGGGCGAGGTAGGCTGCTACAGTGGCTGCACATGTCGTTCGCTTATTGATCAATGCCGAGTGATATTGAGGAATTGTAAGCTCGTGGATTGTGAAGGGGATGTCGGTGTTGGTCGTAATGCTGCCCATGGTGTGTTGACGGCGCGGGATTGAGTTATCAAAGTTGTATACAGATTGGGGATATGGTTGAAGTACCACCTGTATAAAGTAAGTGAATGAGGGGTTCCTTGATGAGGGGTATTTATTTCTCGTCGGAGTCCATGCCACTAGTGTGGCTATCATGGTTAGACCGTATCGTAGTGTCGTCTGATATATTCGTGGATATTCCCATGGCTGAGGTTCAATATCAACCACCGTCATATGACTTCGGAAAACCTAAACAGGTAAGGACACAAAGAAAGAATAGAAAATCCACTTCAACAAGTCGTTCAAGTATGTGTCGTAATCCTAGAAATACAATGCAACCCATCAGATCCATCCAGAATCCCTCCGGAAGTCATCGACAGACGAGGGAGAACATGCAAAGGTATCATTCGGCTATTCTGGCCCCCGAAGTCTCGAGGCCACTAAACGTAGTGACCATAAAACTCACTACCGCATGAAGAACACAAAAGAGAAAATAAAATATACCAGACAACTATGCAAGATATAATCCTGTATCATATCACCAGAGCGCCCCAGAAGACGACGAATAAAATCCGATAAGAATGAATCGCATCGACGATGCGGAGAAGATATCAAACGAAGAAAACGAAAACCAAATCCCACAAGCCCAGATCCTGGCCAGCCCCATGTTGTGTGTTGTGAATAAAAAGTGAATAAGATAAAACAGCATTTCCTCCGTAATAAATAGATAGATAAACCCATACTGGTGTCGTTACACTTTTGCCCTTCTGTTCCGGTCGCTGGACTCCTTCATGTGCTGATGGCGTGTGTGTGTGTGAATGGCCGCTAGAGGATCCATACACTTGGTCCAACGAGCATTCCAGCTATAGAGACAGCCCGCCGGTAGTCTCGTATTACTGATCATCATCGGCATAGCTGCCACTTTGACGATGCATATATCCAAAAGAATGAACCATCTATCATCATAACCTATAAGCCCGTACTCATGCAAGTTACAGACTGGTCAGCCATCAAGGCACCAGTATCGTATAACATCCTGAGATCAGAATCATGACGAGCGCTCGCTGTAGAGTAGCTCCTCACAGGAACGTCAGCCTAGCGGCGTTGGGTGTTGCGCTGCAATTGTTCCCCAATCCGCAGAGCCTCAGTGCCATCATCCACAAGCGACTCTTTGAACCACGGATGCTTGAGAGCCTCCTTGGCGGTGATCCGGTTTTTGGGGTCGTAAACGAAAATGTGCTGCAAAAGATCCAGAAATAACCGGTGGAACTTGGTGGAAGTGGGAATGAAATCCTGCTAGCGTTAACAACTATTTTCGTGACGCGAGTGGTAAGATTGAGAACATACTGTCAATTGTTTCATAGCCCTCACATATTTCCGTGAGGCGCGGGTGGTGTCGTCATTAGGGTAGTCGAGCTTGTTGCGAACGAAATATCTGTGTTCATTAGCGCCTAACCAGCACAAGTGAGGTGACGGGCATGCAACTTACTTGGCTGACTGGTTCTGGCTCCCACTCCGCCCACCTTGCATTACTTGTCTTACGAGTCGGGTATCGATCCGGCCGCCGATCACAGCTTCCATCATGGCAAGATGTTCCAGATTATCATGAGTTTGGAATAGAGCGTCGCCTGTGAAGAACTCGACCAGAATGCAGCCAATACTCCAGATATCACAGGGGAAACTCCAGCCGAGATTCAAAATGATCTCGGGGGCCCGATAATGCCTGGTGGAAACGACAGAGGAATGATATTCGTCATCGAAGGTTGCGGATCCAAAATCAATCAGACGAATCTCACTATCCAACAATACACGTCTTTGACGTGCGCTGCGGGAGATGGCATGTGACGAAGACGGAATCGTGCGGTTGTAGGTGAACGTCTGATAAGCGTTACTGACAAGGAGGATGTTTTCGGGCTTAAGGTCTGTGTGAATGAGGTTGAGATCGTGAAGGACTGCATGGGATCAGTATCAATCTATCGCTAACAAGAGTTTGTGGGAAAGCACTCACATGCCACGCTGGTGAAAAGCTGCCGAGCAAAGTTCTGGATTTGACTGCTGGGAAACGGGACGAAGCCGTTGCCCTTCAAAAAGTCAAAGACACTTTGCCCAAGTAAGTCAGTGACAATGCAAATGTGATTCCGATAATCGAAGCAATCGCGCAGATGAATGCATTTGTTCCGATTTTGCCTGTCATTTGAAGCTAAAGTTGACAGCACCCGAAGTTCGATCCTTGACGCGTCACGATACTTCTGAATAGAACGGATGATCTTAACAGCACAGCGAGTCTTGCGCTGCTTGTCGTATGCTTCGACCACTTTCCCAAACGTTCCCTGTCCAAGGAGTTTGATAATAGAATCTTTGGGGTGTTAGTCCTTTAACCAAGTCTCTCTTCAATCACTTTGGGTGCTGCTTACATCGGTCTGTTAATGGGGTATCTGGATTGACGACATAATGGCCATCATCATCGTCAAACTTTTCTCCACGGTTTCCGTACTGCAGTGTGTTAGATGGCGTGGAAGCAAACCAAAATCCAAGGAATGAATTGGAGTGGGCCACTTACGTCTCGAACAACAGGCACAGGAACATCTTTCGCCTTGATAATCGGCTTAGGAGGTGGTATATAATTTAAAAACGCATCGCCCACGATCTCCAACTCTCGTCGTTTCTGTTCATCTCGGACCGATTTTCGGGTATTCACTCGCTTCCGCTTTTGGCCAATATTGGCGTCCTCATAATAGACACCATTGCTCGCACCGGTGCTCCCCTGAGAGAGCGAAGTCGGTGCCGTCGTGTGCAAAGACGTCGTCCGATCCGTTGAGATCGAGGCAGCAGAAGAATTCTCTTCTCCGAAATGCTGAGGATTGATCGAGAATGATGGACGGTCATAGAATCCTACATCATATGCTGTCTCGACTCCGGTGCGCCGTTTCTTTCCCGCGGGCTGAGGCACATTTCCGTTGGGAGCCGCCGTCACCGTGGACGTCGTCGCGAAGCTGCAAGAGCCCTTGGACTGCTCCGGCGGCGGAGTGTCATCAATGACGATGACTTCCTTCGGGATCCCGTTCTTGTAAAACTCGCCCCAGTCTGGTTTTTTCCTCCTGCCGTTCTGAGTCGTGGCGGTGCCGGCGCGGACACCATTGTGGGTCGGGGGCATGGTGGTCGTCGCTGTCGGCGTGGGTGCCGCCGAGACGATCTTGGGAGATTGTGTAAATGGTAGGGTGGCGGCTGCTGGATTGACGGCGTATGGATAGGTGGTACCCAGGCGAGAGTTGGCAGCGGCGGACGTGGTCGGATACGAAGGGTTCGGTTGGTAGGGCGGGTGATGAGGGTATCCGTAGTGTTGCTGATGAGGTGTAGGGTGTGTCGCGGTGGCGGTGGACGGCGTAGACATGGTGAGGAGAGAACCGGCCGGTCGTACGAACGGTGGATGCTGGCGAGGAGAAGGAAGGATTATGGAGTGAGGAAACGATTCAGCGCCGCCGGATCGCAGTAGGCCGTCGTAATCAATCTACTTTTGAGGGGAGGGTTGAAAAGACAGGGGACTCGAAACACCAGGTCGGAAACCCGGAGTTTCTCGTAATGAACCCAGTCGGATGGGGGAACGACTATTTCGATTGGTCGCAAAGGGTGTTCAAAAGATCAAGCCAAAGTGAAGCGTCCAATGAACTCAATAAGGAGGAAAGAAGATGGGGAGCAAATATAAGAGAGGAGAGCGACGGAGGGTGAGTGAGAATGAGGAAAAGGGCGAGCGAGGAAGGGAAAGTGGTTGAGAGGCGTGGGGGATGATGATGACTGAGAGGCGGTCGGGGAAGCAGTTCACAGCACAAGGTATGGGAATGGGTCAATTAATGGAAGTTTGTCTGATTTGCTTTGCTTTGCTTTTCGCTATGACAATGGCTGTACCATTGGCATCAGACCAGACCAGTGATCATTCGGTTCCGGTACGGAAAAAAAGCAGCAGTAGAATGAGTGTATTATTATTATTTAACTAGGAGAATAAGGGGATGAGGGTGTGGTTGATCTTTGGTGATCAATTATATAAAATAATACTCTTTATTTCCCTTGGAAAGATCTAACACAAGAAAGAATAAACACTATATCTATTATGAATCAAAGGAACGAAGAGGCGGAAGATATCTAGTGTTGGTGGTCATGAAAAATAAATGGATAATAGGTATGGATTGGATTGCATGGGAGAAAACCCCGAAACAGCGACACGGACGAGGAGGGTTTTTTTGGGGATGGGAAAGGAATCCAATTGACTGAATGGCGACTCGTGGTCTAAAAACCACCAGACAGTCGGCGTCACAAGAGAGAAGCCCTGGGTTCGTCACTACCCGTACATAGTAGTAGTAACTAGGTATGGATGAATGGGTGTTCGGTTATGACACACACAGCGCTGTTACAAACCAACTAACGGAGGACCATCATCAATTTAATTTAAGGTAATTAATAAGATCAGATCGCTAAATAACATGGGTAATCTATCGATGTTTTTTACATTTTTGTTTCTATTTTTTCTTATTTTTTCTTTAATTTTTTACGAATCTTCATATTTTTCTTCTCATTGGGGTGGTATTAATTTAGAGGATAGGGTACCTACTGTACCAATACCATGAAGTAATAAGAATCTTTTCCCTACATCTGGTACCCCCGTGATAACAACACATCCTACTTACCGATACGAACGCACACACACACACACACACACACACACACACACACACACACACAGCCATGGAGCTGAACTCATTTTGTTTTCCGCAGATCGCAAGGCTCATCAAAGTCCAGCGCCCGGGGCAACCCATTAATGAATAGCGCCGGAGTCTAGCCTAAATCGTCCTATCTAATCCATTTATAACTGCCGCCGTCCCCAGAGGCCCATGCCTCTCATGCCTCTTTCTCTTTTTTTCTTTTTTTTCTTTTTTTTGGTGAGGATTTTTGGACGACGAAAATATTTCAAAGTCTGTTCAAGAGGGAAGGAAATTTTTTTCTGAAATTTCGATAGACTTCTAGACTATGTGGTACTAGATTCTCCTTCCCTCTTTATCATGCATTGTAGATCCCAGCCTTGGTTGGCTGTGGTGTGGCGATGGTGGAAGCCCTGTGTTAAAGAGGGCGTTTTCCATCGTCGACCGGAGCAACCGCGTATGTCAATTTGGGGGAGAAGGAAAAGCCCAAAAAGACCACAGAGAAAAGGGAAATACTCGTACTGAACATGTTAATTACGCCGCATATAGAATTGAAGGACTAGGTTTGTCCCCTAAAGTAGGTACATACTCTTGCCCCCGGCACTTAAACATTCAGTACATACATACAGCGCTAGTCCTATCTGAGAGATGGCGCGGTTGGAGCGATTGATTGGATTGGATTGGATGGAACCCCTCCGCTTTTTCTTCGGGTTCCCTTGGCTCGCTGTGAACTGATGTCATCTTTGAAGATGGAACTTCACTTGTCAAGTGTGGGGAATTGGAATGAGAGATCGGTGAGGATCTGGGTTTCAGGAAGAATCTCGGACCTTGCGATAACAGCATATGGTGATTGATTTCTCCAGAAATTTCCAGGTGGAAGGCAAGGATCCCAAGACGATGGGCAATTACGCAGAAGGTCTTCTGCTACTTGCGTGTCTGGTCCGTAAAGGTTCCCGCAATCAGCCTAACAAACCGGGAACCGGGTAAAGTCAGTCTGTCAGTAATAATTGGAGGCCTGCTGCGAGTCTATACAGTAGGTAGGTAGGTAGGTAGGAATAAGTTACGCCATCCCCGACTCTGACCTGTCGAATCTACATGTTATTATTATATCTTACATATCCCCCTAAAAACGCACGAAAGTACAGGGAATTTCATGAATCAGCGTTGACCATTCATCAAGTTATCGGATTTTATACTTTCCCCTTACTTCCATAAAGGGTATAATAAGCAAGGTAAGATGCTTCCCGCCGTGGCCTCTGCAAGATTCCGCCCCAATTAAATCGAGTACTGTGATAATAATAAAATAGTAGACCAGAGAAAGAAACAGCACAAATATGCAGTGGTTCCACGCCTCTCTCGAAAAAGATGCACGCGGAGAAAACACAGGAACATGCGTGAGACATACCGGGGCGGAGGTGTCAAAACAAACAGGGAATATACCGCCGCAACGCCAGAAACCACGGTCCTGCGCAGTAACTGTGCGGACCTCATCAGAAAGAGGTGATCAAGTGTTGAAGTATCAAGAGCTCGGTCCGGAAAAGTGAGAGGTGGGGGTGAGGGCGAGTTAGTCTAATCGGTCTTCCTTTAGATCTTTGGAGTAGGCTTTCTGCACGTGGCGGGAGCCTCTCCCATCCAGCTCGAGCATGAATAAAATATCTCGAACCTGAACCCCGGAACCCTTCTCCTTATCCTCCCGCCAGGATCCAAGCCGCTTGATGGGTACGACGGTCGGCTCACGTCCGGGTTTATCAGAGGTAGTAGTTGGGGTCACGGTATTGACACGCGATGGTGTGGTAAAGCCACTGTTGGTGGCTGCTCCTTTGTTCAACCAAGAGTAAGACTTCTTGGTTCCGAACATACGGCCTGAGAGCATACTATTCGTGGCGAGTCGCGCTGTTTCCACAGATTGCTGATGTTGCTGAGCCTCATTTGCCTTTGCATCCTGAAGCTTCCTGGCCTCCTTTTTGGATAGCCCTTTCTTGTCAAGGATCGGGGCTTTCTCCTTGATTGGCGTGGAAGTACCAGAACCGGGTATCTCTACGGATTCGGCTCTGTTCGTTCCGCTTTCGCCTAAGATGGCGCTCGCACTGCGCTTGGCGCGTTTGGCGGCTCGGCTCTCTTCACTGGAGCTATCTTTCTCCATGAGCATGCGGTACTTTTCAGCTAGTGATTTTGTCACAGGCTGCTCAGTTGCGGAATGGGGTCCTGATCTGATCAGCTACTATCGGAACTTTCAAATGAAAAGAGTTTAACATACGTTTGAGCGAGGGTGTTTTGTCACCTGTCCCGTTGGGCACACCCGCTGGTTGAGCCATGTCCTTCCAATCAGCAGGGACGAATCCGTGTGAGTGGGCACGCCGACTTCGTGAAAGCGTGGAAGAATAGTCGACAACGCCCCGCAATCGCTCTTCGCAGGCTATCGACATCAGGTTCAATATGTCTACCAAGGGCGCACCCTCTTGGTTTAGAATAGTCTGCCCAGTACGCACGACAGATGACCCATCTGGGCCAGTAACTTCGATAGGTTGCGGACGGCCTGGTACTGGATGAAACAAGCCTTCGGCAGGTATACGAACACCAAGCTCAAAGCCACGCCTCTGCAACTTTTGCTCCAAGACCTTTGTCAACAAAAAAGGTTCTTGCAGATGGTACTGAGCGCGGCGAGCTGCTTCGGTATCTTCTCGAGTCGGTTCATTAGGGTCTTTGAACGGAGCGGGGGCAGGTGCCGGTGGCTCGGAATAGAAAGAATCTTGTGTTGCGGGTGGTTTGTATGGTGAGGATTCTGTGAAGCTAGGTTGTGTAGATACTGTTGAGGCTTGTGACGTAAAAGATGTATTCAATGGAGGTAGCGGTTGCTGTTGCGGGAGAGGTTGTGATGGTTGAGGTCTAGGGGGCTGTTGTACCTGAACACCGGGGGCTGAATAGCTGCTGGTAAGAAAAGCCTCTTCTTCCCTGACATCAATACCCGATGAAGCCAGGACATCTGTAAGCTCTGCGGCATCCGTTGCCTTTTCTACCGGCCGTGAAGGAGGTCCCATCGTTCCTGGAGGTAGAGGGGCAGGTGTCTGCTGGCCCATACCATTCATGTTTGTTCCATTTATCGGTAGAGCTTGATTCTGAGGAGGTAGTTGTAAGGTTCCAAAGCTGGGTGAGGCGTAAGGTGACTGTGGGAGAGGTGAGAGATGTTGTCGCTTCATAGGTGGAGGGACGCCACCATTCACCGGAGAAGCTGCACCCGGGGAGGGTGAGGAACCCGGAGGGGAGAAGGATTGAGAGAATTGCTGAGGTTGTGTTTGCGCCATGGTGACTTGTGTTTCTCCGTTCTTTGGTGGTGAATAGACAAAGGATATCGTTTTCAGATTCGGTCACGCCTATCGAGATGCAAAGGCCACGCCCGCGCGAGAGTCGAAACCGAGCGGATTGCTCGAACCGCCACTACCACCAACTGTAACCATCTCAGGAAGTCGCGTCCAACATGAAAAAGTCGTTATAAATAACTCTAACAGAAGTACTCTCGCAGAATAATACGCGCGCGTGTGGTGGATAGACCGGATTTAAACGTGTTCCTGGCAGACTGAAAGGGAGCTTTTCTTTCGAGAAGATTTGCGGTTCCCAGACAGGTCACGTGCTGGCTTAGGTAAGTTGGGCGCGTTTCTTTTGATCCACTGCGTTGCTCCGATGGATGCTCTCTTGAGATCAACGCTGATTTGCTCCAAGGCATCGACCAGAATACCTCACTCATTCACTAGTGCCAATTAGACCACAGACTATAAGTTCTCGTTCTATTGTGCCTCGCGCCTGTCATGGATTATCTATTCTCCATATATTAAGAACTATATGAGAGAGACAGCTCCTTTTATAAACCTGTCTTTGCACTCACGGTCTCTTCTAACCCTGAAAGAGTCGCCGTGGCACAAAAGCAGATGTGTCTTACTTGCAGTGCATACTAGACACACCGCATCATGGCGACAAAACGAAAGGCATCGGCTTTGAATGCCGCTGTCGATGATGAACCTGTCGACCCATCGGACGAGCTGGGGTTCTACTGTTTAGGTGGAGGCAACGAGGTTGGCCGATCATGTCACATTATTCAATATAAGGGGAAAACAGTCATGGTGTGTAGCTACCCAAGCATAATTTCTGAATAGGTAACGCTGACCGATCCTTGCCTGACAGCTTGACGCCGGCATGCATCCCGCCAAAGAAGGATTTTCTGCTCTCCCATTCTTCGACGAATTCGACTTGAGCACTGTGGATATACTTCTAATCAGCCAGTATGTAAAGTGCTCCTTTCCTTTGTATTTGCAAAGTTCGTTTTGGTCTATAGCCATTCCTGCATGCAAAAGGGATTCCGTCCTCATGAGCGGCACCCAGTGCTTGATTAGGGATGAAGCTGTCGTCCGTCAAGGTTTGTCTTTTTTGATGCAGGCCTTACTTATACCCAATGTATACGAGAAACACAATACAATTTATACTAGCTATTTAACTGTATCTCTGTATCTGTGCATCGCTCTAGCATTCTTGACTCTCCATCTCTTCAGTCTCTTCTGGGTGTCCAAGGTTAAGCAAGTGGCTGATGAATTCATCCTTAGTTTCCACGTTGATCATTCCTCCGCACTCCCTTATGTTCTCAGCAAGACGAATTTCAAAGGCCGCGTCTTCATGACACACGCAACCAAGGCTATTTACAAATGGCTTATTCAAGACAATGTACGAGTCAGCAATACAGCGTCCTCGTCAGACCAACGTACTACCCTATATACCGAGCATGACCACTTGTCTACACTCCCGCTGATTGAGACAATTGATTTCAATACAACCCATACAATCAACAGTATCCGCATCACGCCTTTCCCTGCTGGTCATGTCCTTGGTGCTGCTATGTTCTTGGTCTCGATAGCTGGCTTGAACATTCTCTTTACTGGTGACTACTCGCGTGAAGAGGACCGTCACTTGATCCCGGCCGAAGTGCCAAAAGGTGTAAAGATCGACGTGCTTATTACGGAGTCGACGTTCGGAATATCGTCTAATCCGCCTCGTTTGGAGCGTGAAGCTGCCCTCATGAAGTCAATCACCGGAGTCTTGAATCGGGGTGGCAGAGTTTTGATGCCTGTTTTCGCTCTCGGTCGTGCTCAAGAGTTGTTACTTATCCTTGATGAGTATTGGGAGAAACATCCCGAACTACAAAAAATGCCCATCTACTATATTGGAAATACAGCACGAAGGTGCATGGTTGTATATCAGACATATATTGGCGCAATGAATGATAACATCAAACGACTCTTTCGTCAGCGTATGGCCGAGGCCGAAGCCAGCGGTGACAAGAGTATTAGTGCGGGACCGTGGGATTTCAGATTCGTTAGGAGTTTGCGGAGCCTAGAGCGTTTTGACGATGTTGGAGGTTGCGTCATGCTGGCTTCCCCAGGTATGCTCCAAACAGGCACAAGCAGAGAGCTACTTGAGCGCTGGGCTCCAAATGAGCGCAACGGTGTCGTCATGACCGGTTACAGTGTTGAGGGCACAATGGCTAAGCAGCTGCTGAATGAGCCCGAACAGATTCCCGCTGTGATGTCAAGAGCAAAGACCGGTTTGGCAAGGAGAGGGGGCAACGAAGAAGAGCAGAAAGTCATGATACCAAGACGATGCACGGTGGATGAAATCAGTTTCGCAGCTCATGTTGATGGCGTTGAGAATCGCACCTTTATTGAGGAAGTTTCTGCGCCAGTTGTGGTATGTGCCTTGTTCGCTAATATCCTACATCGAAGTCCTAACCTTCTTGAAGATTCTTGTTCACGGCGAAAAGCATCAAATGATGCGACTGAAATCCAAACTGCTCAGCCTTAATGCCGATAAAACAGTGAAGGTTAAGGTGTATACCCCAGCGAACTGTGAGGAGGTTCGTATCCCATTCAAGAAGGACAAGATTGCGAAAGTCGTCGGGAAGCTGGCCCAGATTGCGCCCCCTTCGGAGCAAGACGACGGCCACCTCATGGCAGGAGTTCTTGTTCAAAACGGATTTAACTTGTCTTTGATGGCATCCGATGATCTCCGCGAATACGCTGGTCTGACAACGACCACTATCACTTGCAAGCAACATATATCTCTCAGCTCTGCGAGCATGGACTTAATTAAGTGGGCACTTGAGGGTACTTTTGGTGCTATTGAGGAGATTGGGACAACAGCGAATGTCAAGCAGGAACCTGTGGAGGGCGGTTCACAGAAGGTTTCCGATCAGGAACATAAGCCGAAAGAGGAAGCTGCTGACGAAGAAATTCCAATTGAACACGAACAGACCTATCTTGTCATGGGTTGTGTAATCATTCGATACTTTCCTCGTACTAGGGAGGTCGAGCTTGAGTGGGAAGGAAACATGATGAATGATGGGGTTGCAGATGCCGTCATGGCGGTACTTCTCACAGTGGAGAGCAGCCCTGCTTCTGTGAAACGTATGATTGACATTCCACGCTCAGTGAGACGAAGCATTGAGATACTGACTCGCCTCTATAGAATCCGCTAAGCAGAAGCACCACCACCATCATCATCACGACTCTATTGAACTTCCTAACCCCCATTCACAACTAGGCTCAGAAGAACGTTTCGCACGTCTTCTTATGATGCTTGAAGCGCAGTTTGGATCTGACATTGCTCCAATTGAGCGCCCACGACTACCTCCTAACCAGTTCACTAATGGTGCAGCGAAGAATGAGGTATCGACACCAATGAGTGTTAAGAACGAGTCCGATACTGCGGAGCAGATGCCCGATGAAGAAGATGAGGATGATGACACGATGGCTGAATTGGAAGCCGCCGAACTTGCTCGACTTAATGCTCTTGGAATTCCCGTCCCTGGAATTGAAATTAGAGTTGACAAGCACGTTGCGCGCGTATGGCTTGAAGATTTCGAAGTCGAATGTGCAAACCCAGTGTTGAGGGATCGAGTCCGAGTGGTCATTGAGCGCGCCGTGGAAACTGTTGCTAGCATGTGGACTGAAGGCGCCCCGCCTGCTACTGTTACAAATGGTGAGGCAAAGGACAAGGCGAAAGCTATGCTTGCTTCCAATGGTACTGAGATTGATGCTAAAGCTTAATGTATCTATTGCATGTTGTGTATTGATAGAACTCTTGGGTGTTCTATAGCCAAATTTAAAGGATACCCGACTGGAGTATTTAATTGATATAAAAGGATGAGAATTATGCAGTGCCTGAGATCTAAAAACACACCGAGTTGACACTGTTCTGTATACTACTAGTCAAAATATATTGAACTCACCGCAGTACTTTAGATCTGGGTTTGATACTAACCCTTGCTAATTCCCTAACCCTTCACCACCGTCCTAAAAACATGATCAAGAACTTTAGCAGTAGTATCCACAATAGTGTCAACCTCGTCCCTCGTCACATTATAAGGCGGCGCAAGCAGAACATGGTCGCCCCGTGTCCCGTCCACACACCCTGCAGCCGCATACAACGAGATGCCATACGCCGGATCCAACCCAGTCTCCTGGACATGAACCGCCACGCCTGCCTCCGGACTGAAAGGTTCTTTAGTAGCTTTGTCCTTGACAAATTCAATCTGTTACACTGTTAGCTAATCCCCTCATCGGTTATCAGCATAAAGGTCAAATCAAATAACATGAACTTACCCCCCAAAACAACCCCTTCCCTCTAATATCCCCAACATAAGGATGGCTTCCCAGTCGACCCCTAAGCTGGCTCTCCAAGTAAGACCCCATATCCCGCACATTCTCAAGCAAGCCCTCTTCTTGAATGACCTTCTGCACAGCCAGCGCAGCAGCGCACGATATAGGATGTCCCTGATACGTCTGTCCATGCCGGAAAACCCCCGTGCCCCTATCTAATGTCTGCACAATCTTCTCGCTAATTAGCAGACCGGAGACAGGTGCGTACCCACCCCCAAGGCCTTTTCCTATTGTCTGGAGGTCAGGAACTACGCCTTCTTGTTCCCATGCGTGCAGTGTACCGCAGCGACCCATGCCGCTCATGACTTCGTCGAGGATGAGGAGCGCGCCGTATCGCTCGCAGACTGCTTTCATGGCTTTGAAGTAGCCGGGAACGGCGGGCACGGCTCCTAGGGCCTGTAGATGTGTTTGTTGGGTTAGCCACTCTGTGTCGGAGGGGAGCCGGCATGGAAGTATAGCGATATACTACTTACAGCGCCGACGACTGGCTCTGCGATGAAAGCGCAGACGTTCTCCGGCCCGACACGTTGGAACTCGACATCCAGCTCTTCAGCGAGCCGAACGACATAGTCATCGTTAGATTCGCCTTCTTTCTTACCCCGATAGGCGTAGCAAGGTGAGACGTGGGAGGTGTTTGCTGAGAGCAAGGGCTCGAATGGCTGTCGTCTTAGTGCGTGCCCTCCCGCGGACAAAGCACCAAGGGTAATGCCGTGGTAAGAGGGCTTCCTGGCTATGAATCTGGTACGTTGAGGTTGGGGTGTGGATAGCTCGAGGTAGTATTGGCGTGCCAGCTTCAGTGCTGCTTCGACAGCTTCTGAGCCTAATAAATGTGTTAGTGTTGTGTCTGCTTCAAGAATATCGAATGAGGAGAGGTTAAGCCATACCCGAACTGACCATGTACACTTTCGACAACTTGCCGCCTGTCGAGTCAACGAGGAAGCGAGCTAGTTCTTCAGACACGTCGGTTCCGAAGAATGACGTATGACAGTATGATATCCTATTGGTCTGGTCTATGATCGCTTGTTGAACCTTTTTATGGCCGTGGCCAAGGCAGGATACGGCTGCGCCGCCGGTCGAATCGAGGAACTTGGTACCATCTTCGAGAAAAAGGTAGCTCCCTTCGCCACCAATGGCCTTTTTGGGGATGAAGCGGGTATCGCGGTGAAGAACGGCGCTCGGTTCTTTTTCAGTCATGATGAGAGATATATTATTTGGTTGATGAGTAGGGCTAGGTTTCAATAAGATAAATGGGTGAAATGTGACGAGAATAACTATGGTCGATGAATGCAAGGATGGGGCTGTGGGATTGAGTACATTACCGACAGTAATGGCGGAATACATCGCCTTTATACCACCACAACTACTTCTCCTTGGCTACTTATCTCTCAATATATTTGTGGGGTAAGGCGGGGGTCGGTATGCCGATCGAGATCCCGAGCGGATGGTTGGCCGCACCCACCGACGGCCCGCCTGTTCGGAACCTATCTAAGTAGTTAATCGTTATGTGATGATTAATTGGTTTAGCTAATAAATCCAATTGAAAATCGTTTGACTCACTAACAATGAATGGCGTCCTCTGGGGTTAGGTAATTATGAAACTCCAAACATCCAATGCTCACCGAGGAGGGCTCAGCTCGAAGGGCCCTGGCGCAGGCAGGCGGTTCGGGCGAGGAAAAGTCCACTCTCGTCGTCCTTCTTTACCTCTTTTAATTGTTGTTTCATCTGACTAAAAGATTTTCTTCCATTTTTCAGAGTTATAGTCTCGGACTTGTTGTGCCCAAGTAAGTCGTTGGTGAGCTTGTTGTTCAGTCAGCTCTGGTCGTTGAAGCTGAACCCATTTCCGTTTATTTTCTCCTTGGAGGGGTCGCCAAACAGTTGTTCGTTCAACTTTAAAACTGGCTAAAGCCAGTAGAGCATCATATTTGATACGTGGGTTCTCTTCAATTGCTTGAAGTAACTTCAATCGGTCTGTTTCTTAAGCTTTTTTGGTGTACCGGAACGAGCCAATGTAGTTTGAGTTGGGCCTCGTTTAGATGCTCGGGTAATTGTTGTTTTAATAGTACCTATTGGAATATAAGGATAACGTTCATGGATCTCATTATAAGACCATCCAATAGCCTTTAATTCAACAATTCGAACGCGTTCATGTGGCGCTAATTGGCACCGGCGTGAGCGTTGCGTAACGTTTGGATGCTGTGTTGGTGCATCAAATTGATTTTGCATTAACTGCTGAGCAGTATGGCGAATTGGGGGCATATTAGAGGCCTGGATAGTTCAATATAACGCGTGGAATGTGTATAATATGCTGTATACCAGCGCGTGGCGCGTAGCGGAGTAGGGGGCGGTGTACTAATGCAGTGGGCGGTAAGCAAAGGCGGTAGGGGGGGGTGGTTTCAAACTTTTGCAACACCACTGTATTCCCTTCGAGCCTTCCTTTGTCTTCCTCAGTTCCTCCTCTTTTCCATCTCCCCCTTCACCATTTCGCGCGAATACGCTCTTTGCATCAAAAACCTGGCCTGTTCCCACTTGTGAAGACTAGATCCTGTGTGTTTTGCCCCAATAATGGAGGAGTTCAGACAACCCAACTTTACCCAGGCTGCTGGTGGTTTAAGACTGGTAGCTGATCAGTTAGAGCTATGCTCTAATCTACCAGCAGTTGATGGAGGAGCCAGAATTGGTGAAGTGATGGATGCCGTGTTAGCTTCTTTGGCCCAGCTAAACCAGAGGATGACCAATCTGGAGGGCAATCTCAACCAGAGGATGACCACTCTGGAGGGCAATCTCAACCAGAGGATGACCACTCTGGAGAGCAATCTCAACCAGAGGATGACCACTCTGGAGAGCAATCTCAACCAGAAGGTGGATGATCTGGCCGGAAAGGTGGATGGGCTGAGTGGAAAGGTGGACACGCTGGATCAAAAGATAATTGTTATGTGGGTGTGACGGAAATTGTTTGTTCAGTATTCATGGCTAACACCGATACTGACAGCAATCGGAACTTCATGGTTCGCATGGAGAACAGCAACGTCTCACAAAATGAGATGTCCGTGATGCCTCTGTATAGTATGCGCACTGGCGCAGAGATACCCGGCTGCCCAGCCACGTTGGCAGAGTTCAACGCGTTGACAGGTGAGTTTCGATTCCTTATACATGTAGTGGTTATTGCTGACAGCGGATCATCATAAGCATCTGAGGCTGGGCACCTGTTACGGGAGGCAGACGAGATCGTGCCAAGAGGAAGAGAACAAAGAATTCGGAAGTTGAAGTTGGCTTTCGGTATAAGCTGGTATTCGGTATGAGCTGGCTTTCAGTATGAGATCACTTCTTTACTGATGACGGTTTAACTTCTTCCTGCCACCTGCTTGGTACCATATCTTTACCACCACTTGCTCACTACAACTTACTCACGACCCTCTTACTCACGACCCTCTTACTCACGACCCTCTTACTCACGACCCTCTTGCTATGACCCTCTTGCTTACGACCACCGAATACCACCACTTGTTTCAACAGCGTTGGCGTTGGGTCGGCTCTCATGACCCAGGTTTCTGGGGGCTGTTTCATTATTGTTATCTTTTCTGCTGAATTCAATCCTGTTATTTTTTGCTTCATGAATATGTATCATTGGGGTTTTTTTGTGAGTATTTTTTAGATCACGAGAATCACAGAATACGATTAAGGAAGTTTATTGTATTTCGGAACCCCTCCGTCATTGTCTCTTTACCTAATCGACGGGCCTTCTACCCTGACTAGTAGATCCTTAACAGATCGCTTGATCTTCCAAAAGAAGATAGTCTATATAGGCCTCGCGAGTGGAAACGGAGGGAACAACCGTTGAAGTCAAGCGCCAACATCAGGACTGGAGGTTGACCAACGGCGCTAGGCGGTCGAGCAGCGGCTCGCCCCATAACGTTACGGGTGGAAAGGCAGCTGTTTCTAGCCACAATAGCGGCCATTTTCGGCCTCATTCCCACAGGCCCTCATGCTCTAGTTGTAATATTTGAGCTACCGTACAAATTTGTTGCATGATTAAAATTGCCGGCGGTGATACCCACTAAAACACAAATAAGCAAGCAGTTCTCTCTTATTTCTCAGAAATTCTTCGACACTCGATGCCTCTTCAGTCCTTTTTTCCGCGCATTCCGTCCTTGCCAGATTTAACCGTGTGTCCTGCACACATATGAGGGGGAGGACCTAATGCCTCTGCTTCACGGGGGAGCATTTGACGTTCGTGCCCAACTGTTCATCACACTCTTTAAACTCCTCATCCCTTTTATAGCCGCATGTATACTTCCGATAATACTGAATAAGCCTCTTGGCGGAGCCAGCCCTTTGTGATCTAGGGCAGACGTTTTTTTTAAAAAGGACTATTTTTGCCCTGGCTGCTACTATTCCAAAACCCCTGCATCTCTTCCTAGCCTTGTGTTAGGGTTTTCTTCACTTGAGGAAGGGAGGAAACTTGGCTCACGTTGTGCAGTCTCTCTAAAGCCTAGTAAGTAAAAATTTATGACGACTTGTGATGATTAATTATAAGTAAACCGGGTATCTATAACGACAAATGCCGCGCAAAGGAGGTGGTGGACTTAGTATCTTGGCCCTTGAGTGTATGTATAAGTACCTAAGACTGCATAATGCATGCCCATAGGCAACAACCAACAACGCATGGGATGGGCGTCCATCCCATCAACTATCAATAAACTATCTGACATTGTGCTTCGATAGACTTTTGAGTTGTGGCTAATTGAAGATACTATATACGCGCTGGGCTTGGTTGGATAACTACGGTTACTTTCTGACTCGACAAGGCTGAAAACTCGCTTTGTTGAATCCTCTCCACTGGCAAACCTCCTCTCCTCGGGTGACTTTGGTTTTGTCCCTCTCATTATTCACATTAGTTGTATCACCTTGCAACAAATTGTCACGTCGCTGCTGTAACTCATTGACGCTATCAGTCTCTTGAAGAGAAGACCTCGCTCTTCTGAGCTATCTTCACCTGGTACTTTGAGACACGCAATTTCCTCCCATCCTCACGCCGTGTTCTAGGCACGAAACCGGCAGCCTTCCCTTCCCTTACCTCTTTTTGGGATCAGGCCGAAATACCTTCATGTCGATCTACACCGCTAAATCCAAGTTTCTTTGACGAAATCAGACCTGTGCACACGGTGGCGCAGAATCACCGAAGAGTCGAGTTGCTCCAAGCAGAAGTGGCCGAAGACGATCAGAGCTTCTTTCGCCTCCTCGTCGACGGCCGGGCTATCAAATACATCACCACCGAACCCGGCACGTATACAGCAGACGATATGTGTTTCGGCCCATCTCTAACAACAATTCTTCCAAAACTTCCCCCTGGTGATTGGAACAATGGCCTGGTCGCTAGAGACCCTATAAGTAGACAACCGAACTTTGTCCGCTCTAATTGAACTGTATTTCCTGGTGTGACGAACACATGACATGAAACATTTGTCGGTTATTTAGATATCGCCATAGGGAAAAAAAGTGCGCACGGGTATTTATGAAGTCAGCTGTCCATTGTTTGGCACTACTATCATCGCTAAATTCGCCCGATTCGACTGGGAGGTTCAATATTTTGAGGATGAGACCACGGCTTACCAGTGGATCGATGGCCACGATATTGGACCCCGATTTCTAGGACATTTGACCGAACGTGGTCGGGCGATTGGGTTTTTGCTGGAAAAAATCGCCAATGCATGACATGCGGAGCTGCAAGAGCTTGCGCTCTGCCAGCAGACATTATGTCGGCTGCATGGCTTGAAAGCCAGGCACGGCGATACGAATCGATTTAGTTTCCTCGTGCAGAGTTCGAAGGCAGTTCTGATCAATTTTGAATCTGCCCGGAAGTGTGACAACCAGGAAGAGATTCTTAAGGAATATGAGGACTTACAGAACCGCCTTCAAGACCAGACTACGAGAGGTGGTGGAGGGCTTCTTTGAGTTAGACTTGCTTTTCTATTGTCACGCATAGTTTTGTGTTTATGTGCAGAGTCGTTGATTCCTCAAGGTAAAAGGATACTCTGGCCAGATTGACTAGCCAAAGTCTAGACCTGCTGCTCTGATTCCATAGTTAGTCTATCAACCTCGACTATATTATCTAACATCGGTCAGCAAGATAGTGTAATCCGACGCCCTACCTTTGAGCTACTTACTACCACTGCTAGATTGCACAAATAGAACTACCAAATTCTGTGGTAACCAACAAGTTATACACTTCTGTTTGGTCTTTTGGTGCTCATGTGACTGGGATTTGGATTTGTCAGCGATGTGATAGCCTGATGTTAGAAAAGTGCATGAGATACTTCAATCTATCTGCAGACCACTAAAATATCTGAGTTGCTAGAAAGGCAAGTCACAGCATGTGCTCTAATGCTTTGACACCTATGCATTCGCGTCGCATAACATTTTGAGCTCTCGTCCAAGCTTTCTCTCCAAGCCGAGTCCATGCTATTGCGCAGTATGAGGATGACACTAGGTTGGCAGCTCAACATTTGACACGGATATCTGCCAGGAAAGTTCATTGTAAACGTTCAATTCAAGATGTGAATGAGCCAGGGGTTGGTAATTTTGATGTTCGAGTCCTGTTCCTATCCCCATCCCCCCCCGGTATGTCCTCTTGAATTGGGTTGGGTCCATCGGATTAATGAAGCTGACGTCGTTGAGTAACAATTGTTGTAATATAGTATAGTGAACTAAGGGTAAGATAATCAAGATATGGAACAATCAGGTACTCAAAGCTTGATCAAGGGTATATCCAGGTTAGCTTAATATCTGCGAATAATTTAATTGCTAAAAAGAAGTGATTGAATATAGGGGATAACTATGCTTGCTTGTTTGAATCAGCAACTATGGCCTTTCCGCGTTGCGAGTCTCATCTATACGCGATTTTCTTGGAAGGGTGTTTGGCGGCTAAACAATGCTACTATAGTATGTAAATACATTCGCGAGAGCCAATACATCTTTGGACACTTCGCACCTTCCCAGGCTTGCTCTTCCTTCTATTTTGGGTACTCACTCCTGTCCATGGTACATATATTGCCCGCATACCCAAGGCTTCCCTTCCGGATACTGAGTATTATTTAGCTACTACTGCTACGTGGTATATAGCTGGTTGATTTCGGAGCCTCTGTGTCTGTACGACCCAGGTCTCAGGCTTGGCTATATGGCACCCTCCTTAGGCCAGCCCGCCCGGTATTTTTACTTGTAGTCTAGCTCTAACGTATTGTTGATTATGTGGCTGATGTGGCCAAGGCCGCTTTTACATTAGTACTCTAATGGTGTGTTGGCTATTGTAATGAACATACATCATGGTATATCTCCCTTTAGGTTGTCCCACAACTTATCCGTGGGTTCGAATCCAGGCCGTTTGTGACTACCAGCCGGCCAATGCAACTAAAACACAGGACGAGCCGGTTCAGATAGACCATGTGATCTATGGCCAAGTAAACTAGTTGCAGGTTACCAACATACTTAATCAACCACGCACAAGCCGCAAGGACTGTTTTCCCGGAATAGGAACGTTATATCGATTCCCGCATTATCACTGTCACTGGTGCAGTTTATATATTGGTAGCAGGTGGGGTCTTAGACCACTCTATTAAATTGAGGAAATATGCTATAAATAATATAGGAAGGGTAGAAGGAATAAAAATGGATATATATAATAGTAGTAGATTCCACTAACAAATGTACCTGAATTGGCCTCATACTAATATATCACGAGTGCGGGCGGGCGGTGGAAACTCTCCGCTCCGCACTGGAGCCACTAAAACTCCCATTCCGCACAGAGAGGGCAACTTAGGCTGACAGTAATCTCCCCCAGTCATTCCTCTAGTCCTCGCCAAATCCAGCTTATTTCACCCCCCTCAATTATTTCACGGACCCTGTATCTTGTTGAACGGGACTCACCATGTCGCGACACGCACAAGTAGAGGAGGTGTACGACTCCGATCCTGATGAGGTTGCTCCCTCCGACTCCACGCCCTTCGCCAATGAATCAATCATCTCTCCGGCAGCCGTCCCTGCGCAGGCTTCCTCGTCGATACCTATGAGACCTGCGCCTGCTCCTGAACCCGTTCAAGAGATTCCGAAACACTACCAGTGCCTGTACCCCGTGTACTTCGACAAGTCACGGTCCCGCGCAGAGGGCCGCAAGGTCGGTGTGGAGCTTGCTATTGAGAACCCATTGGCTAGGGAGATTGTCGATGCTGCGCAGATGCTGGGATTGCAGGTTGGATTTGAGCCAGAAAAATTGCACCCGAAGGATTGGGCAAACCCAGGTCGAGTGCGGGTGCTGTTGAAACATGAGGATGGGAAATTGGCAAACCCACAGATTAAGAACAGTACGTTGTTTCTCTTTCTTATACCTTGCATACTACTTTGATATTGATCCCCATGATCGTGTTTGACGAGGTTGGGTGATACTAGACACTAACAGGTTACTAATTGGTATCCAGAACACCATCTTTATATCCTTGTGGCCCAGTACCTTAAAGCTCACCCGACAACTGAGAAATCACCTTACCGTCTAAGAATTAGTGGGCTTCCAATGCCAGATAAGCTCCCCCCTGCTCCTCCTGCCCCCCGCGGCTGGAAGATTGGTACGATCCTCCCGATACATTCCCCTGCCTACAGCGGCGGCGGAGTTAGCGATAACCCGCTCAAGGATGCTATGGCCGAGATGCAGGGTATGCAAGGTATGCCGGGCATGCCTCAGATTCCTGGAATGCCTGACTTGGCCGGGATGATGGGCGGGATGGGTGGGAGTGGGCCATCCGGGGGCAATGGCGAGAAGAAAAAGAAGGACAAGAAGAAGGGAAAAGCATAGACTGGCCGGTCGCATGAAGTTATTACGATTGTCTTCCTGTCCATATTGTGTACACATTTTTGGCTGCATTGTACGGGCGTAAGGCGTTTGTTTACACCTATAGAGAGCTTTCACGCTCTTGTCTGATACCAGGTTCAAATCGAAAGAGGTGCTGCGTAGTGCTTTTAGCCTATTGCCGCCTGTATGGCATGGGCGCTGTGGATAGCCACAGCGTGAATTGTAATATGCCCTTGCCACGTGCTATTAGTATATACTCTGTAGAGACCTATTTTGATATGTCTTGGCGTGTGACTCATATATCTTATGTCGATAATAACCCAGGGTTGAATAAGCTCTGTGATAACATGTCTTTGCAATAAAAACACCCGTGGAGGATGATTTCTTAAAGCGCATGTATTGAAGTTCTTGAGTTATGCTTGTGAAGCTCTGCCGTGGCTGTCGCCGACTTCCGCAAAACGCCGATGATGTGATTGCGCATCGGAACTTAAATCGATTGTCGCTGATAACGCGGACTTTATACCCCAGACATTAACCAGCTTCAAACGTCGTCATCTCCATAAACATTCAATCTTGAACGCCCCAGTGGCTCTAGTACCGACACTAATCAAATCTACTTCCCTCGCGCCTATGATTTAGCAACGTTCTGACTCTTGCTCCGTCCCCGATGAATCCATTGGGCGGTCCCGTCGACACTTGAAGAACCCCGCCACGGTACTAATTAAAGGATTATGGACACGAGCCCAACGAGCACCTCGCCCGGGTATGGGCTTTCGCATCGGGGCGCGACAACCCATCTGAACAATGCCGCCGCGTCCGCCGCTACCCCCATGTCGACTGCGTCCCGGTCCTCAACGGCAAAGGCCAGAAGTCGTCAAATTACCCGAAATCGCGCCAGCTACAGCTGCCATATTTGTCGACGGCGAAAAGTGAAATGCGACAAGGTATACACTCCGTATGGATATTTAGGTGGAGTAAGACATACTGAGAAGGCTACTAGGTGCATCCTGTGTGCGGAAACTGCGTGAAGAACGGAACCGAGTGTATCTACGATGCTGCGCCACAGAAAGACTCCGGGTCGCATAATGATCAGATAAGGGGTGGACATGGCGTGAAGCGGAGGAGGGAATCATCGCGACAACTCGACGATGGTATGGACGATATAGGGTCCCTTTATGGGCACCTGGCGCAGGCTGGGTCCTCCGAGCAGAGGTTTGGGTCGCAGGCGATCGAAGCCCGGTTGGATAAACTTACGTCGATGATTGAACACCTTAGTAAGACGAATGGGTCGCTGGATGCGGCGGACAGGCATTTGCTGGCTCAGAATGTCAATCTGGAGGCTGCGAAAGGTGGTGCTCGACCAGGGAATGGTGGTACCGTGAAGTCTGCTGGCGCGTCTCGTCCGGATAGCCCGCGCCGTGCGGATTCGAGCAGTGATGAATTTCCTATTCCCGCTGGGCTTGCTACTGATCTGGTGGATCCGATCGGTAGTTTGAATCTGGGTCATCTGAGTTTGGAGGATGGGGGTAGATCGAGGTGCGTCGTACAAGTGTGTAAATTTGCGAAGAGGTTGGGCTGACTGAGTGTTAGATACGTTGGGACAACCTATTGGGCCTACATATCACATGAGGTACGATACGGAGTATATATTCCACCTTATGCGGATTCTGTGGGCTAACAAATGTACAGATTAACGAGCTGAATCAGTTACTCAAATACCAGAGTCGCTCGCATAACGACGCTACGGTTAATGAAACTTCCGTTGATGAGACCATGACAAACACGGCGCCGAAAACATCAGGAAGTCCGTGGAAGGCGTCGGTGGATAGCCCTGACGGAAAACCCCGGGATCAAATATCTGGCGGAGAAGCATTTCAGAAGTCTGTGTTGTTCCCAACGGGCGATTCTCCGTCCGTGAAAGAGAAGGTTGTTGAACCGGAGATGCTTGATCATGTCCCGACGAAACGACAGAGTCACATCCTGTACAAAGGTTTCATGTCCGGAATTCATGCGATCAGCCCGGTGATTCATCCTCCAACGATTCTAAAGCTATACAATTCCTTTTGGGACTGGTATGACTACAGCAGTTATTCTGGAGAACCGTGCCCAGATCCCTCGTTTATCCCGCTACTTTATGCCATTTGGTATGGTGGATCGGTAACCATATCGATACGGACTATCAAAGCTGAATTCAACATCGCTTCGCGGTCCGCGCTCTCGAAGACATTCAACGACGAGGTAACGCGCTGGCTTTCCAAGATCTCGTTCCCGCGCAGTCCTTCATTACAAGGCTTGGCTGCGTATCTCCTGGTCCAAACGATACTCTCAAAGGAAGAGGAACCGTTAACGAGCAGCTTATTTATTAGCCTTGCCATGAGAGTGGCACAGACAATGGGCCTACATCGGGATCCTGCTAAGTTTGGGATCAAGCCCTTCGAAGCCGAGTATCGACGTCGAATATGGTGGCACATTGTGCATATGGATGGGGTTGTCGCTATGTCGAGCGGACTGCCTCCTTTGGTCAGCGATGAAAACTTCTGGGATGTCCGTGACGCCAGCGAAGTCAAAGATACGCTACTAGGGACCCCCGAGGCAGAAAAGTATGAGGAATTAGTTACTTCCGGTATGCGGTCACCGGACAATCCTGACGACCCGACTGTATGCGGTGGACCATCTATGGTCAATGTGTATTATTTATCGGCAAGAGGCAAATATGTTATGGCTCGTGAGTACCACATCCTGATGTGGTCTATCATCAGCGCTAACGTTGCTCTAACAGGTGCGGTCCGTCGAATATTGAAGATTCAATTGGGCACGAAACCCGTGACAAGGAGAGATATGGAAGAGCTCAGGTCGATTCTTCTCGATCTGCAGCTCAAACTCAATTCTATCATTAATCGTATACCAGAAGTCGAGAACCATACTACATCTTCTAGTGCCAACAACAGAGCGCTTTCATTCTCAGTCTCTCCGGTAGAGATGAGTACCAGCGATACAGAGCTCCCTGGGGAAGGGCCAGGTCATTGTGCAGAGCAATATCACTCCCCGGTCCTCGTGTCGTTCCACAAGTGGGCAAAGATACTTCTTTCACTCTTCATTGATAAGGTGAGTGCCCCCTATTCTCAATGTATATGGGGCTACCTAACAGGTGGCAAGGCGTTTTGTGTCGCCTATCAACCATTCCTCAAAAACGCCAAGAGTCGTATTTGGCCGACTGCAAGACATAGGTATGGGGAGATACCGGCATCAGGAATAAGGGGTATCGTTCTGACTCTTGAGTAGTGCTCTCCGTCATTGCCACGGCTTCATGGAGAAGTTTATTTCCCTTGCTACCGACCCAGAATTCCAACCATTTCAGTGGAGCTGGCCAGGTAATCATCAACCGATGCATGCCGCCATGATCATGCTCATCGACCTTTACGAACGGCCGTACAGCCCCGAGGCTCCCAAATCACGGGCGTTCATTGACAAAATATTCTCACTCACTGGGCCCGATGGGGGTGTCGTCGGCGGCGAGGACGGTATTTCAGCCCAGCGGCCGCTGAAAGATGGTGGCCGGGAGGCATGGGACATGATTCGCAGGCTGCGCCAGAAAGGGTGGCAGAAAGCTGGTCTGGATCCACATAAGCTATGGACCGAGCAAGCACAGATTCAAGCTGGTGTAGCCTCGGAACCTGACGAACACCCCTGCGCTTCCAATCCCTACTATGCCAACAATAGCTCTACCGCTCCATCTCCATCCATGGCCAAAATGACATCCCGACAACAACTCGCAGACTTCTCGAAGATGTTCTATAACATGACACGTTCACATATGCTTCCTACTCCCGTCTCCACTCTACGACCCAGCCCCCTTCGATATCAATTACCTCAAACCTCTGTCCCGACCTCGGTCCCAGAGACTCCCCCTGGTCTGCCTATGCCCCAGGTCCCTCAATCACCTGCAGCGAAGGTCAACTCGGTCGAAACCCCTCCCCCTGTTCCCGCTCTCTCCTCTCCTGACCGCGTTCCACCACTCGCCACCGGAATTCCATATACCCAACCAACTGCCGCCTCAACACCACCCCCTCCCCTACCGTTCATGGACATGGCTTCCCCAAGCGCCCCGTCATTCGGCGTTGCCCCAACACCCCCCTCAATGGTGGACCCGAACTTGAACTTTGACTGGGATCAGTGGGACGCTGTTTTTGGGCAACACCTCCCTGTCGCTGACGAGCTCATGGAACTGGACCCCGTCGCAGGGTTTGAGTTCGGGGATCTTGGAAGTGGAATGGGTGGGGATAATAGCCGGACCGCTAGCTTGGCTGGAAGTGAAACGGGCTTGGGTACCTACAATATACCCGGTCCGGATTGGGTTGGTTACTGTTGATGGTTTAGATGAGGTCTGTTTGGGGTTCTAGAGGCGTATTTATTTTTGGATTTTGTAATCTAGGATACTGTACATATACCTAGTTGACACGGGGATTAGTGCCACCATTCTGGTTGATGGTAATCATGTATTTTGAAGTCAAAGAAACAAAGATATGTTTCATAGATCGAGAATTGCCCAAACTTTCAATTAACATGTGGTTGTGTAGTGTAATGGTTAGCACTCGAGATTCTGATTCTCGCAATCCCGGTTCGATCCCGGGCACGACCTTATTTGTTTCTTTTTGCTTCCTCCTTCTCTCGATTCAATTGACGGGGTTGGAGAAAATATTTTTAATATCTACTTCTGTCTCTGTTTATTTTTTGGGGGAGAGGTCTCGTTTTGGAATATGGTACGGCTTGCTTCTTTGGAAATAGCAGTTGCTAGTCGACCAACTCGGCTGTGTGTACACGGTCTTCCATGTATACCCTCTAGAGCTTTCTTTCTATGCATGCCCAGGCAAGTTACATTACCTGGTAGTATTCAATGTTAAAAATAAACTTCAAGCTCTATACTATCTACTCTGTTATCGAAATTTACCTACTGATATGCTGTTCGTGCGAGTTGCTATCCTATATCATGAACCTCGGCCGATAGCTACTAGACAGCCAGATGCTTGCTTCAAGGTTTGATTGATAAATGGGTAGAGAGCCCTCATGCTGAGTGGGAAGTAGGCAGAGCAAGTGCATGCATGGTTGTGTACTAATTTTGTACATTGTTTTAGAACCAGCAGCTTTTTTATCAATTGAGGCCTATTAATGGCTATGGTTTCGTTCGTAGACGGAAAGCAATGAAATGACTGTGTAATGTTGAACGGAGCAGTATACTACGCAGAATCAAGTACACCCAGCACTGTAGGACTATTCACAAACTATGCAATCCTCCCACATTTCATTGGCTGAGACGCACTGTATTACGCAAAATGGAGTGAAAAGATACTGGAGGGTTAGATCATGGAGAATAGGGCATGAGACATTGGTATTTTTTACTAGGGTAGGTTCTGGATGCGGGCGTTGAAGTAGGTATGAGGTTAATATCCTAAACTAGGCGCATGGCAATGCAGAAAGAGACGTAGCAGCTTTGGAATTCATGAGGCGTGACTGATATCCAGCAGGACACCGACGAAGCGATATAAAGAGGTGCTATGATAGACAAGGGTGAGATCGAGATTTTCCTCGATCATTTCTTTCCCACTTGCTCTGAATTAGGATGTTCGCGTTCCCCGGTCCCTTCCTTCTTTCATTCATGACATTATGCACAAACTGTGTATGAATTTAGACCTTGACCTCTTCGAGGCCGTGCTTCCAGAGAGTGGCGAAGGGGGTGACACCGTCCTCACGGAAATCAATGAGGATGTGCCTGATAATTGTTAGTAAAGAGATCTAGGACTAGTTTGGAAAATATACTCGAGGGAGAGATATTCAACGTACATAGCGTCACCATCCATGGACTGACCCATGAGGACATCGTAGTTGTCGTAGTTGGCGAGGAGCTTCTTGACACCAGCGGGAGCACCCTTCTTGAAGGCATTGATGGTCTCCTCAGAGGCGTTCTTCTCCTGGAGCTTGGTAAGGACCTTCTTCATGTAGGCTGGAGCCGGGGCTTTGTTAGCTTTCCCAGTGTCAAACCTATTGCGTCGCGCAAAATCTTACTCTTGAGGTGAGCCTTGAAGGCATCCTTGGAGGGCTTCATGCCCTCCTCGGTCTTGAGCCAGACAAGACGGAACTGGTCCTCAATGTCGTGGACCATGACTTGCTCGCCCTCACCACCCTCCTCATCACCACCCTCAGCGGAAGGGTTGGCACCCTCGAGCTCGAAGTCTTCGTTGGTCTTCTTGAGGTACTTCTTGCAGTCGCACTCGTAGAAGATACCGTCGACCTCCTTGATCTTGAAGGTGTCAGAGAGAACCTCGTCTCCGGAAACGATATCCTACACCAAGCGGTCGATTAGTCTCTGAACCATGAATAAAAGCAACGAAGGGCTGGAAATGCAACGGTTGCATTGTTTTCATGCGTTGCGGTTGACATGAGAAAAGTGGGGTAATGAAAGATTGTCTCAGTAGGAGATGAACGTACCGTGTAGATGATCATTTTGATGGATAGGTAGGGATTAATCTAACAACACGAAAAAAGGAGGAGTGAGAAAGAGATGATGGCACACGGCTAGACAAGAGAAAGAGAGAAGAAGGAAGAAGATGCGGTGGAGAGGGGAAATATGAAGATAATTTAGTGGCGCCCGTTTTTTTTACTTTCCTAATTTTGGTGGGGGTTTTGTCTTTTTTTTTCTCTCTCTTTTTTTTTTTCAACTGGATTTTCGAGGGGCAAACCGGCACTAGTACCTTTCCAGGCCTGGTCGACTCGTCCGGCCATTCAGATGGTTCCCATAGCCAATACTACCTCCAGGCTGTTATTTTATTATTACCCTGAATATCTACACTGAATGGCAAATGATCAAGGAGAAAATAGGTTAAAAAACCACACACACACACACACACACACACAAGGGAAGAAACGATCCATACGATAGGATCAATCGAAGATTTGAAAATGCCTTAATTGAATTATTTTTCTTTCGTAATCTTACTTGGGCCGAGAATGTATACATTACCTACGCACAATATTATTGCCTGAGACATCAGGCCCTAACTATCAGGGGATTTGCCTAGGAACACAAAGTCTTAACCGTACTGGAGCGGTTTTACTTTATCCATACGAGACGGATCGCACTATATTTACTCGGTTGCAGAGTGTATCGTTGGCGTTATTATCAGAACGATACCGTATGGTATTATTGATCAGATTATCGGTAGCCTTTGACTTCCCGTGGTGCCACTTCAACTCTCTTGTCTGCCCATCAGTTGAACCTCTTCAAGCCCCCGTATATCTATCCCGCGTTCGGCCTGTCCGGTGACGCTCTATAACTCCCTTTGGGTTTTTACAACTATACCCTTTCCCCATCCTATACCACGAAGCTTTCCTCCCCGTCAAATCCTGTGCTCGGAGCGTACAAAGTCCGATCGATCGTCGGACCGTTCGGTTGGTGTTCCTCCGTCGCCTCCCCTAATTGTGGACCGCAAAAGCTCCGTTTCAGGAACCACTCGCCCCATCAAGTCCGTTGTATACTCTTCCTTTTTCTTTCCTTTTTATCTTCCTCCGTTCCCTCCTCAATATACCGCGTCGGAGCCCTCGATTTCGAATTCGCCGTTCGTCTCAAAGCAAACCGATGTGTTGATTTCCACACACCACTTGACTTCAAGAATGGCAGTCAACGCTTCGGTGGTCTACGACCTCCCGCCTCTTCCGGCTTACACCTTGACACCGCGCCCGCCTGTGCTACCTCCAATTCCTGACAATATCCTGGCCCTGATCCTACCGATTGTTGCTTATTGGGCCCTGTCGATGGTTTATCACTATATCGATGTTAACGACCTGTTTCCGCAGTACCGTTTGCACACGCCGGCGGAGCTTCTGAAACGGAACCGTGTATCGCGTTGGGAAGTAGTCAGGGATGTGGTCCTGCAGCAGATAATCCAAACGATCGCGGGTTACGCTATGTCGTACTTCGATCCGCCGGTATACATGGGCAAAGAGGAGTATGACGTCGCTGTCTGGGCTCGGCGTATTCGCCTGCTGCAACAGGCACTCCCGCGCCTATTGGCGTTGGTCGGCGTCGATGCCCTGGGTTTGGCGAACACCTTGTCGAAGAATGGTCACACAATACTTGGAGGTGTGATCGCAGGTGGACGCTATCCCGGATTCACTCAAACCGTTGTGTTGGAGAATGGCCTAGAAGCTATTGCCCCTGCATTCGCCGGCTGGGAATTATCAATGGCCAGCTTCGTCTATTGGTACTTCATTCCTACACTACAGTTTCTCTGGGGCGTATCGGTCGTCGACACCTGGCAATATTTCCTGCACCGTGCAATGCATTTGAACCGTTGGCTTTATGGTAAGTGTTACATCGATCCATCACCAGATTGTTTGATTGAAATAAAAACGATTTGATACTAATTGTCTGAATAGTCACCTTCCATTCGCGTCATCACCGCCTATACATCCCATACGCGTTCGGTGCTTTGTACAACCATCCCTTCGAGGGATTTCTTCTCGACACAGCTGGGACGGGCGTTGCGTTCTTGACGGCCAGAATGACCGTCCGCCAGAGCATGTGGTTCTTTACCTGCTCCACCATTAAGACAGTTGACGATCATTGCGGCTATGCCTTCCCCTGGGACCCCTTGCAACATTTCACCTCCAACAATGCTGCCTACCACGACATCCATCACCAAAGCTGGGGTATTAAGACCAATTTCTCTCAGCCATTCTTTACTTTCTGGGACCGTCTTCTTGATACACAATGGAGGGGTGATGTCAAACTCCGTTATGAACGGGGCCGAGAAGCCGCACGGAGGAAGCTAGACGACGATACCTCCCAAATCGTTGATAGCAACGAGGAAATTACCAAAACTCCCGCCACAGTCTCTTCGGATGAGCCATCGGACTTGAATGCACGGTCACGTTTGCGCAAAAGAACGGCTACTCTGAAGGGCTCGAAGCATGGAGTGGCTAGCAGCGTCCTATAATACCAACTATACCTTCACTTCTACGTGTCTTTCTTCACCCCTCCTTTTTTTTTTTTTTTCTCTCTCTTGCTTCTCTTTTCCTCTCCGTGAGCCTTCTCTTCTCGGTGAATATTTTTATAATCATAATACTTTCTTGTCTCGGCTCTTGTTGGTCGCGTTTTTTTAAGGGTTTCGGAGGGGCAGGACGCCTCCGGCCTGCTTGGGGGCCATTGTTAGTATTAATAGCGCGGATCATGATTATATGTTGGCTTGTACAATGACTTCTCTTTTGGTAACTCTTTTTAATCAGGTTAATTTACATGGGAAGGGGATCTGGATAATCACGTCCGTCACCCTCTCTTTTGCTTTTTTTCTTTTGATGCGCTCTTGCTGTTCATTTGAAGATTTTTTCTTCTTCCGGTTTGTATTATGAATGACATTTTTATGCTCTGGTGCGAATGCGCAATAGACTTTGATCAGCATGTGCAAAAACCTAAAGACAAGCAGCGTCCAAGTAATTTTCTACATAAAAAGACTCAAGTGGGTGGCTGTAGACTCGAATTTCTTTGGTGGGTTGTCTCCGTAATCTGATCCGGAGGACAAATCACCATTCTCTGAATCGGAGTATGGCAAGCCGATTCCTTTTTGGTAAATAGCCGCCCTTTCCTCACTTCCGTACATCCCCTGAGGTCCTTTCTTGATGATTGACAGTGGGTAAACATGTAGTGGATCTGGCGTGTGAGCGACCGAGTATCCGCTGTAAGTGTCTGAGAAGAAACTTGACTGAGGCTCCGTCCTGCAGTATGTGGGAGATGATGTCCAGTCTGACGATGGACGGTCAGAATACATCTTGATTATTCCGGCAAGGGTGTCGGCGTCACTGGCTTTCCTTTTCGTCCTTCGTTCAGATGTTGATTCTGCCTTCCCGTGGAAATCGTTCGTTCGTCCGTCATGCTGAGATGCTTCTAAGGTCTTTATATCTATGCCAATAGGAACCGTGGCCATTTTTGCGTCATGGCGGTCTTCTTCGAGCCTAGCAACAGGGTTAGACGACCTCAGAGCCCAGAGGGCATATTCCCGCTGGTGCTTCATAGTTTTGGCCCACATGCCGCTTAGATAGTGTATCTGCTCAATGAGAGCTCCATGGCAAGCCATGCTCTCTTCAATGAATGGGAGGAGTCTCGGTACCCGATGACGCCTTCCGGTTGGTGTCCGGCTCAGAATGGCTGCACGGAGGTGTAGCAGGAAATCCGGCTCTCTGACAATTCTCGCTAGGATACACGCCTTGCACTTGTTCCTCTGGTAAGTGACAGGGCCTCTGAAGATAGTTCGTCGAGAAGGTGTCCACATAAGTTGCATATCTTTCAAGCTGTGTACCTGATTCCGCAATTTTGCATGGAGCACTCCATGGTACCAGTAGAGAGGCGTCATACGGCTTGTTACCTCGCTTTTCACGAGCTCGTATAGACGGTGGATAACGTCAGGATTCAGTCTCTTGTGCGAGCTACAGAGGGCCGTAGCAGGTCTTCGAACCATGAGTTGTAACTTACAGATCCGAAGGGCTGACGGGAGTTTCTTGATCGCCGCTATGATCTGCTCGTTCTTCTTCATCGGCTTACCTTCTTGGTCGGTGTCGTCTATGCTTAGCACCTGGGTTATCAATCTTATGTCCTCCTTTCTAATCCCACATATTGACTGGGCGTGTTTCATTCCTGGTCTGGGTTGTTGGAGGGTTCCTGGGAAGATTCGTAATTGAATAGTCCGGCTTCTTTTTCGTCGCTTCCTGTTGGCGACCAGAGGCACTATCCGGTGGGGGTTCAACTATCATATTTCGATACCTGGGATGCCAACGATGTTTGCACAGAGTTGAACAGAGTCTCTATGCTTGCTATCTGCAAATCTCTTGGGATCTATCTTGGTCGATCCTCGAAAGCGGGGGCAGACAGCGTGGCTGAAACAGGTAGAGAATGCATGCTATGAAGAATGAAACAAATAGGAGTAGCGGAAAATGTCTTATAATATTGAAATTATTTCTTTATTTTGCGTAAGACAAAGGCTTTCTCACTGTGGGTAACGACAATATTGTGATCTTCCTGGTATTGTTTGCCAAAGAATGCAAGATCCTTTCTATCGAAGCGCTAGAGCGAATAGGGATATCTCCCGATGTCATGATCATCAGGCATCCTGTCTTTGTCGGATGGAGAATTATGTTAGTGATCTGCTTGTAAGCAATATGTGGATGCGTTGTGACGGTTATTTTGGTCAACAGATCAGATGAGGATGTCAGAACTACTCGGGTGAGCATAGTGCGTTCGGATGGTTAGCCGGTAAGAGCTCACGCTAATATTCAGCGAAAATAGAAATCTGTTTATGGTCACTAGTAAGTACGAGTGAGTCTTGGTATTTTTCCCAATCGGAGAAGGTACAAGTCATGTTGTGTTTGCCGGTGGAGGTGGGACACATCACGGGGCTTTCGTCGCACAACTTATATTACCATCAGCTGAAGTATCACTTTCAAACTCGCCATAGAAATTCCAGAAAAGAACAGAGAAACAGTGCGCAGTTCTCGTCGAAATTTCCGGTCGGCTGTCTCTCACTCACAAAATTAATAGGCAACATTGAGTCTCGAATGGGCGCCTGTACTGCGACAAACTCAGGCTCTTCCAAAGGAAAGCCAATATGTCCGTCAAAGCCCTCTTAAAACGAAGCAACACGCGTGAACTTCCGTTGCCCTACACATCCTCTCCTTTGAGGCTGCTTTTATTCGATATCCTTCTTGTTCTCAGAAGCATCTGGAGTCTACCAGGGATATTGCTCCCACTGACTCCATGGAATTCTGGTGAATTGGACGAACTGTATCCGTCGTGGGAGAATATTTTTGAAATTATTGTGCATGCTGGTCTCGCCTTGTGCCAAGTCATTTTTTTATTGTCTCTGCTGGGTGGCTTCTTTTTTATGATGCCTGCACTGTGGATCTCTATATACACTGTGAGCTTCATATGGGTAAATCGAACCATTTGTCGCCTTGTTTTCAATCGCCCGGAGAAGATTTTAGAGTCTCAAGTCTCGCTAAAAGAGTCGCCTGGACTTGAACGTGAGCGCTGGCTATATATTAATGGAGTCGCGGCCGGGTAGGTTAGGAGGCTTTTTTCACACACACAGAGGTTTCATAGCTCTAACCTGCTTGCTTTAGGCATCATTGGCTGCAAAGCAGTCTTGATCGGCTCGCCCTTACTTTCGGCAGGAAGGTTATAGGTGTGCATAATCCTACGTATGTCATTCTGCCTTTGGTCCATTTCTGTAAACATTATAACCGTCTTATAGAGATGGCTTGATCTTCGATATCATCGAATCCCTGATTCAAAGAAACTTTACCTTTGCAACTCCAGACACCAGGGTCGGATATGCCATTACTAAAGCGACACTGCTAGATCCGAAGTATGAGAAAGTGATTTTGATCCTCCATAGCCAAGGTGGCATCGAAGGGAGTCTCATTATCGACTGGCTCTTGGATGAGCTACCTCAGCAGGTGCTTCGGAAACTTGAAGTCTACACATTCGGCAATGCTGCCAATCACTTCAACAACCCGTATAAGCCACTTGTGGGCTCTGAACAGCCCACCATGAATGGATCGAAAACACTCAATCAGGGAACCACTCTGCACGCAGAAAGGAGTGCGTTTTATATTGAGCATTATGCTAATGCAATGGACTTTGTATGTATCTGGGGAGTGTTGGAATTTGCTAGCATCCCGAATCGCTACATGGGCCGAATCTTCGTGCGCCCCGGCTCTGGTCATCAGTTCAACCAGCACTACCTAAACACCATGTTCACGTTTGGACCAGACAGGAAAGTCCATGACACCAACGATTTCATGGAATCGAAGGTTAAATTTAGCGCCGACGAGAAGATGCAGCCGAAACACGCAGGACACCTTAAGGATGAGGTGCTTGTCACTAGTGAGCGCGCGCCAGGGCAACACAGTTCAACAACCGACGTCCAACCTATAGTCGAAACTCACAATAACCAAGTGACGCTGAGAGTCAAAGATCTCAGTCGATTGTGGCAGTATAGAAATGGCGGTTCGCCGGGGGGTTTTAGGAGGCAATAAATGCGAAGATCTTTCTCCCTTTTGTTTTAGCCTTGCGGAAGACAATAATATGTTGTTACACGTTCATTAAGGATTCGGCAACTTGTTTGAATATTTCGATTGAATCAGTTCATGGGGTCTCCACCTGAACCAGGGATGAGTAGAATCCGGAACCACCCAACAAATGATTCCCGATGTCACCCCCTCGGTCGGCGATGGGAGCCAAAAAGTCTTCGCTTCTTTACCCAGTTCTAATTATTGTCGATCAGTCGGGTTATTCGCTACTCAAAATAGACACTATATGGTGGGGAGTCAATCTACTATGGAGACCGCTTTTCTCTTCCAAGTTCGACGCATCTCTTCTAAATGCTAAGGGCCGTGAACGCGAGGACGCTCCTTTGGCCGATTCTGACTGAAGGCCAAGACCTCGGCAGGTTCCTCCTGTTTTATCCTCGCTGCGAGCATACAGGATGTCAGAATTATCTGGAGTCTTTCAGCAGGTCATTAACCCCTCACTGTCGCAGGTTGGGAGAGACGGAAGCCTCCATCTTTCAGATGGTGGCCTAGTACAGAGGTCAGTTCTTGCACCTTTGACTGTCGATTAGACAATTGCTGAATTGACAGTCAGACGTCTGTGGCAATATCGCACCCAGAAACTCTCGGCTTTCCTAGCCACGGGTAATCTACATCTCGCAGCGCTCTTAGTATCATGTATAGCACTGTTTATTTCTTTATGTCTGCGTTATGTGGCTGGTCCCCGCAGGCCAAAATCTCGGATTCCTACAGAATCATCCACCGATGAGCTGCCTATCGCCGTTTCTATACACTTTGCCATCGTGCATCTAGCTGCTGCAATAGTTGCCTGTTGTCTCAGTTGGATTGATGCACATTATGCAGAGAACTGGAAGCCATCAATATTGGTGAGCTATGTGGTATTCCTGGGCTTAATACAGTTCTGCCTCAACGATGACTTCTATCAGAGCCAGCTATACCGCCAAATGAATGCGATGGTCGTTGTTGCTTTGGTATTGGCATGTGTCCAAGGTCTGGTTCCAATGATGATCGTCGGGGCCACAACTGGTCTAAGCGCAATTAGAGGAAGCTTAATAGCCTGTCTAGCTGCCGTGGTGATAATCGCATGCGCGACACCCCGGCCACGGCGATCCCTGGCCCCTGATACAGAAAACGAGGAAGCCAGAACGAGTGCCGAAGTATCACCTGAGGAAACATGTTCCTTGTTCTCGTACTATTGCTCATACGAGTGGCTCACATACGTGATCTTACGAGGCTGTCGGAGAGATTTGACGATGGATGATCTTCCCCCTTTACCCTCGTACGATGAACCATGGAAGTGGCTAGTAAAGATCAAGAGACAACGCCTCAAAGGTGGGAAAACATTTCGAACGTTGTGTAGGCTGCTCAAGACAGAGATCAAGAGTATGATGTGCTGGGCGTCGATCACTGCAGTTTTGGACTTCATCGCACCTTATGCTATGCTACGCCTGCTGGCATATCTAGAAAGCCCAGATGATGTTATCGTTCATCCCACCCTTTGGGTATCATTGCTTTTTATTGGCCCAATGGCGCGGTCTCTTTGTTATCAGCAGTACATTTTCACTGCCACTCGCCTTCTGGTTCGGGTCAACGTATCGCTTGTTCAGGAGATATATCAGACTGCCATGCGTTCGTACATCTACGATGACTCCATACTCGATTCCGTTCTGGAGGACCGCAAAAAGTCCAAAAATCTGAGAGATACGGCCAAGGGGGCACCGAAGTCTAGCCAAGCTAACCTAACTAGCCTGATGTCGTATGATGTCGACGCTATATACAACTCTCGCGACATCTTCTACGTGGCTAGCTCAACCCCGATTGCTACCACAGTTGCCGTGGTATTTCTCTATCGAATGCTCGGTTGGCCATCCCTGTTCGGCGTCTCTGCGCTTCTATGTCTGACTCCTCTCCCCGCTCTGGCGTCTCGTAGGGTCTCACGCATCCAGCAATCTGTTATGCGGGCTACAGATATGCGCTTGTCAAAGATATCCGAGTACTTGAGCTCCATACGTACACTGAAATATTTTGGTTGGGAACACGCTGCAATGGATTCTATCAATGAAGCTCGAGGTGTCGAGCAACGTCGTCTCTGGAAACGAAGCGTTTATGCTGCTGCGATTTCGATGGCTGGTGACTTATTACCCATGGTGAGCTTGCTGGTCATGTTTTCCGTCTTTGTACTTTTTACCGATGATACTCTGAGAGCTCCAACTGCTTTCACATCCTTGTCTATAATGGAGACCTTGCGGTCCCAATTCGTCTGGCTGTCAAACATCACCAGATATTCTGCCCAAGGAGCAGAATCTCTACGGCGCGTGGACCGATTCTTTGATTCGGCGAAGGAAATTAAACGGCATCCAGAGGGACCATTGGAGTTACTCAATGCGACTTTTCGTCGAACGCCTATTGCCAAATTCAGGCTGCTTGATGTTTCAATTTGTTTCCGACCACGCGGCTTAAACGTGATTACGGGCCCGACGGGGAGCGGGAAGACCTCTTTACTGCTATCGTTTCTCGGGGAGACTGTACTCGAATATGGGGCTGCTTCTTGTCCACGAGATGTGGCCTATGTTCCTCAATCTCCTTGGCTCCAGAATGACACAGTCCGCGAGAATATCACCTTCTTTAGCTCATTTGATCAAGCCCGCTACTATGCAGTTATCGAGGCCAGCGGCCTGGCACAAGACCTCCGACAGCTCCCAGCTGGAGATCTTACTATCGTGGGAGAAAAAGGGACATCACTTTCTGGCGGCCAAAAACAAAGGGTATCCTTAGCGAGGGCACTGTATTCGCAATCGTCCACTCTATTATTAGATGATATATTTTCTGCCCTCGACACCCACACAAAGGCACTCGTTTATGAGAAGTGTTTTCGCAGTGGCTTGCTCTCAGACAGGACCGTTGTCCTTGTCACGCATTATCCGGCCGCTCTGCAGGATGCCGAAACCGTCGTTCGCCTTGAGCATGGTAAGGTATCTTCCGTTGAAACTGCCTCGAGCCCTCCGCAAGCGCTTTTACAGCGCACAGGCTGCAGTACACCGGCAACAGACACGGACTCAGCATCGTTAGGTAACCAGCAGATAATAGAAAATGAAGCCCATGATGCTCCTTCAGAGCCCCCAACGGCAATTGGCCCACCTGCCCATGAACAGCAAATCCCGCAGATTGGGCGCATAGCGAAGGAAACATCGGCCACTGGGCGTGTGCCGCGAACGTTAGGTATGTTATAACTGTTGATACCCGTGCAACACACCTAACTGTTTCGTCAAGCCCTACAGTACATGCTCTTATTCGGCGGCCCATACTATGTACCGCTAGCAATGGCAATCACCATAGCGGTGCAATTTGCGTATTTTGCTATCACATATTGGCTCTCCATCTGGACGGAGTCATATGAGAAGTACGAACATCCAAACTCCCTGTACTACTTAGGGGTATATGCCGCAGCAATAATCACCTTCCTCCTACTGCAGCTTAGCGGCAACCTTCTGTATCAGTATGGAAGCTGGACAGCTGCAAAAAAGATGCATAGAAGATTAGTGACGGCGGTACTATCTGCACCGATTTCCTGGTTTGACCAGAATCCGATAGGACGCCTAATTAATCGATTCGGAAACGATACAAGGTCGCTGGATACCGTTCTCATAGACTGGCTGCGGATGTCTATTGAAAATGGATTGCGCTTCTTGCTTCGAATTGCCAGCGTTGCTTCTATCATGCCTATATTCGCTCTCCCTGCGGCCATTATCTGCACGGCTGGGTTCTTCATCGGAGAGATGTACACCCGCACCCAGGTCTCAATCAAGAGATTATGCTCTATCAATTACTCCCCGGTATTTTCCCATTTCACCGATTCTCTGGCTGGCCTGTGCGTAATACGCGCCCGTAAAGACATGGACCTGGTATTCCAGGAGCTACTAGCGGAAAAGTTAGCCGTCCATGCCCGTTCCGCAGAGACACAGTATAATTGTAACCGCTGGATATCAGTTCGGTCAGACTTCTGTGCCGCATCCGTCGCAGCCGCAGCAGGATGCGTGGCTTATTTCTGGTCGGGGCCAGCGGGGCTAGTTGGATTCTCATTGACTAATGCCATCGGCCTAAGCCAGAATATACTAACACTGGTGCGGACAATGAACGAGCTTGAAGTAGAGTTGAACTGTTTCCAGCGGGTGCGCGAATACGCAGACATCGAACCAGAAGAACATCTGAGCGACGAGGACCAAGCGAAAGCAATGGCCGTTCCTGCCAGCTGGCCTACATCCGGACGTGTCGAATTCCATAACGTCACCGCGCGATATCAGGAAAATGGACCGGACGTTCTACGCAACGTTTCCTTTGTTGCAAATCCAGGTGAGCGAATTGGCCTTGTCGGTCGAACAGGAAGTGGCAAAAGCACTCTTGGATTGTCACTACTCCGTTTTGTGAATATTGCATCAGGCCGTGTAACGATCGACGGAGTTGATATCGGCAGGGTCCTACTGAATCGGCTCCGCACAAGCGTGACCCTGATTCCACAAGAGCCAGTCCTCTTCTCGGGAGACGTCCACTCCAACCTCGACCCATTCGGCGAGTCAAGCGAAACAGAGCTCGCCTCAGCTCTTGCAGCCTGTACCTCCATCCATGTCCCTGATAGCAGCGACCAGGGAGGCGACCACCATTCTAACAAACCGAGCCGCATCCTCACATTGGATACTCCTGTCGCTATCAACGGCGAGAACTTCAGCCAGGGTCAGCGTCAGGTCCTCAGTCTCGCAAGAGCTATGTGTAGACGGTCCAAGGTCGTGCTACTGGATGAGGCAACTGCATCCGTAGATCATGAAACAGACATGCATATGCAGCGAATACTGAGGGAGATGTTCCCCGACTGTACGATTATCGCAATTGCGCATCGGCTAAGGACGATTATGGACTATGATCGAGTGCTTGTCATGGCTGACGGGGAAATTGTTGAGTATGTCTCTTGATCCTCAGCCTAGACCATGCTATTTAGGTTTTTAGCATAATTCAATGATGCTAACCAGAATGATAGGAATGATTCCCCTGCTAACCTTGTCGAAAGGAAAGGTCTCTTTTGGGATATGTTACGGAATACCGGCGAATATGATGAACTCGTCAAGATGATCGAGACAAAGCCTTCTACCTCGTGAAGCATCAACTTTATGACAGAATAGCGACGTATGAGATCAATGAGCATGAGGGAGCAAATCATGTTTTAGTTTTCCAGACTTTGAGCACTTCTGTTTATGGCGCCATGAATTTGCATATAGAGTGGATATTCCTATGAAGCATTTGCCCTTAATTTCTAAAATCTTTCTGCGCCATGAGTATATATGATGGAACGTCACGTCCGGACGTCCGGAAAAATTAAGCACTATCATAGACAACCGCAATATCTACTGCGGCGGAATCAACTGTTTCTCCAGCGGCCACACCGAGAGAACAGCCGCATCACCCGTCAATGTAAAGGGCAAAACCACCGATCTCTCATTGTTCAACGCCAGTTCATACCTTCCCGGATACAAGACCCGGTTACCCTGTTCATCCGTCCGAGCTACGCTATCAATCGTCACAGGAATAGACAACGTCTGAGACTCACCCAACTTCAACGTCGACAAGCGATCAAACCCAACAAGCCACTTGTTAGGATACGGCGCCGGACCAGCAGTCGTATTAGCAAACAACATAGCAGTGTAATCCGACGCCGTCTTCCCAGTATTAGTAACCTTAACCGTGAAATTGAGCAACGGCGTCTGCTCAACCAACTTATACCCCGGATGCGGCTGCGCCAGAAGTTCCCCAATATCATAAACCGTCCTATTCGCCCGTGAACCCTGCGAAACACTAAAATTGGTATAGAACAACCCATGCCCAAACTCATACACCGGCGTCCCCGTATACCACATATACGTCTGGCCCGGATTCGTCCCATTCGGCCGCATATTCATATCAATAGCCGGGAACTGCTCTGCATATTCGGCCGGGTACTGCGTTGTCACGAGCCGACCGGCTGGGGCGCGCTTCCCGGTGATGATGTCCAGTAGAGCCTGGCCGCCCGATTGACCGGGATAGCCACCCCAGAGGAGGGCGTTGACGTTGGCGTTTGATTTGAGGGTTGACGAGTCCACTTGGCCGCCGCCCATTTGGAGCACGATGAGGGGTTTGTTTAGGGCGCTTAGTTGGTGGATTAGGTCTAGTTGGTTGCGGGGCCAGGTGATGTTTGACCGGTCTAGGGCTTCGGTTTCGAGGGTGTTGTCTATGCCGCCGGCGAAGATTATGATGTCGGAGTTTTGGGCCGCGGTTAGTGCCGCGGGGATGTTGGCTGCGTCGTTTTCGGAGGCGGTGATGTTTGTGCCGAAGGCGTAGTTGACTTTGTACTGTGAGGACTGGAGGGCGATTAGCGGGCTGATGAGGTAGGGTGCTGGTCCGTAGTAGTTGCCTAGCATTTGGGTGGTGGCGTTTGCCCAGGGACCGATTAGGGCGATGCTTTGGGTTGTTGTTTTGTTGGAGAGGGGGAGGGTGCCGTCATTTTTAAGAAGGACGATGCTTTGGGCGGCGGCTTCGTAGGAGATGTTCGCCGCGTCTGTTGCGAGGACATCGGTCCAGGAGAGGTTCCTATAGGCGCTGGTTTTGGTGTCGAAGTAGCCCGCGCGGATGAGGTTCGTGTATAGCCGCTTAACGCCTCGTTCTATATCTTGGCGGGAAATGCCGTGCGAGTCGAGGCTGTCGGCGAAGTGCCAGGGGTAGGAGACGCCGCAGTCGATGTCGGTGCCTGCTTTGATGGAGTCTGCGGCGGCGGCTGATTCATTTGCGGCGTAGCTGTGCGGGTTGAAGACGTTGTAGACGGCGCCGCAGTCGCCTGAGACGTAGCCGTCTTCGACGAAGTCGAAGGTGTCTCGTAGGAGGGTCTGCAGGAAGAAGGAGTTCGAACAGCTGGGGACGCCATTGACGGAGTTGTAGGAGCACATCACGCTGTGGACTTTGGCGTCGCGCGCGGCGACGAGGAACTGGGGCGTGTAGTACTCCGAGAGGTCTTGCTGGGTGATTTGCATGTCGTTACCGAGGCGGGAGTGGCCGTCCCAGTTCTCGATGTCGTAGCCGGCGTAGTGCTTTGCTGTTGCGATGAGTTTGACTGGGTCGGCGTCTACGCCGCCTTGGATGCCACTGATGTACTCGTATGCGTAGACTGAGGCCAGGCAGTATGCATCCTCGCCTGGTGTCTCTTGACCCCGGCCCCAGATTGGGTGTCGGAAGGTGTTGATGTTGGGGGAGTAGACGTCCAGTCCGTAGCGGCCGGCATTCATGAAAGCGCGGCCCTGAGTGGAGATGATGCTGGCGATTTGGTGGATCAGTGTCCGGTTGAGGGCGGCCATTGTGAGAATGGGCTGGGGGAAGGATGTGGCCCAGCTGAAGTCGTCGGCGTCGCTGAAGTTGGCGTGCGCGACGCCGTGGAGTGCCTCGTTCCACACCTGGTACTTGGGAAGACCGATCCTGGGAGCTCCATGGCCTGTGTTACCGGTGTTGTTCACTAGTTCTTCGAGGGTAAGAAGGGAGATGAGGGCGGCTGCTCGTTTTTGAGGTTGTGCGGAAGTATCGCAGACGAGGGTCTTGCTCAGAGGACCGTTCTCACAGTCTGGGAAGGACGTGCCGCCCTTTTCTAAGCATTCGGGGAAAAGGTCCGGATTAGCTTCGATGTTGTAGTTGACATAGCTTTGGTTTGCCTGAGCAAGGGTGGTCGGCAATAAGGCCGCCAGGACGGCGACGATAGATGCTACAACAGGCATTGATGGGGATTGCCGGGGTTGCGGTGCTTGAGCTGCAATCTCATCTTGCAGACATGCTGCGGGCTGGATTTATAGCAATTGGCAATTGTACTCGTCATGGCAATGAAAGCCATATTTCTTGAGCTGTGCACGTCATCTAGTTCAGGATAAAATCTCGGCATATCTGCGGAATCTCCAACTTTTTGAATTCCAACCCCACAGATGAAGCCCTAATTGAGAAAGTCCCGCGGTCGATCATGACCTCCGAGGCGCGGGGTTCTCCGGCATATGCATGGCCACCCAATGGATTTAGGCTGAATGCGAGCAAGGAGACGGATGATTTGCATGTACAAACTGTAGAAAATTGGAATATTGCCGATATATTCATCCGCTCTGAAGCTAAGCTCGAGTCATGAAGTACCGCAGTCAAGCAACATTTCGGTAAGAACTTTAAAGTGTAAAGAAGGCTTCAAACCTTCGCTTTAGCCTGGAAAGAGACGCAAACTCTCCTTTTTCCAGAGGAAAATGAATGCTATATGAGCAAGTGCCTCAGTATTTGGCTATTGTCAAACAAAAACATACTGGTTATTTTTAGTTTAAGAGGTACCTAGTGCCTTGACAGTTTTTGTGCCCTAACAGTACCTTAAACTAAAACCTCGCATTGACATCTGTCTGCCCCAAGCATCTTCCAATGTAATACTTCCTACGCCGAACAAGGTAGAAGGGTAATTCCTGAGAGCCGATTTTTCAATTATTTGGTCTACTTTGGTTAGCACCAGTTCCATAACAGACCTGGATGTAAGAGGCAGCTGCGTACGCATTGCTATACACCAAAATTTAGTAAATACTTAGAATCAAGTTTGAGCACCACTGAACACTTACGCATACTGAATTGAAGAGACCAGACTACTAAAACGTTAGCGATTCCGTACTTAAACCGCTATAGACTCTGCAATTTTTGAAAAGATGATACTAACACATTTCCCGCCCTAAAAGCACAGGTCATTAGCCTACGAGCCTCGTGAGACAAAACGTCGCTTTTGTGCTAAGTACGTACAGTATATCCTAAACCGGACATCTTCTGATACCTCGAAGCGTATTAGTAAATGCGTGCAGCACATTATCAGGCTGCTTGATACTAACACAAAAGGTTGCACACGCTGAGCCATCTCCCGGGCAATTGAGCAACAACTGGCGTCGAACAACTCCATTCGGCTCCAACGGCTGTGCCACTGTGATGCCTAGAAATAAATAAACGAGAAAGAATAGAGGTTGCATGGTATTCGAAAGGTACTACTGTTTATTGATCAATAAGAAAAATTGACTTTCAAACACTTATTGCTGAGAACTAGCCTCCCAGACAAGGGTGGGCGGAGACATATTTATCATGCTACTCTTGCGGGCAGCAATTTCAAGCCAATACAGGGGCATGTAGATCCTACACCGGAAAGGAGTAAGGAGAAGTGCACCGCGCATTGGTATGTAGTTTATGTAGCATCAATGTTAGAACATTTGGCACAGTGATGCTGCATTAGACGTCTGCTTTCCCCTTGCTGCAAATCTAGGCCCAAAGGAAACAGATTGAGAAGCGGGTAAAATGGCTCATAGTATCATCAGGGCATATTTTGATAGATTCATGTCCTATTAGTCATTGAATTCGCTATGGATCAATACGCTCACTTTAAGTATTATAGACCAAGCTGTATGTGTCGGTAGCTCATAGTAGTCCCCTTATAGCGAGGCGTTGCCTCGCGAATGTGCTGTTGAAAGATTGCCTGAGTTTCTTTCCATGAGAAGGGAGGCATAAAGTAATAAGCATAAACGAGGAACAGTGCATAAGATCCATTTGAGTCCTCATGCTCAGCTATATGCAAGGGGTCGTCTTGCACACCTGGAATTATGAACCCAGAACGTGATAGAACATTGGAAGTCCTTTGCGGGGAGCTGTTTGTCGTGTGGTTTTGACCCTCGGCAATTTCAGCTTTGACCAGAAGTCTTTGGGTTAGGGCATGTTCATGGAGTTCTCTATACAACCAACTCGCATATCTATGTAGGTTGGGCCATTTTCCACTAATCTACGGCGGTCAGTCTAGTAGCGAGAGAGATCACACGAAGCGGAAGTTGGGCTCCTGGGTGAGATGCGTCATCTAGACTGGCTGGGGTTGTACAGAAGTATCCCAACATTCCAACATTCCAACATCCTTCTATTCCAATCAATCCCACCTCAGCAGTTTCTCTCTTCCAAGGCCCACCATACCCCACCTTCGAAGAAGGGCTTACCACTCCCTCAATGTTAGCATTTGTATAGGAATACGCTGCGAATTCAATGGTACTGAGTGGGACGCATGGGCAGTATAAAGAATTTTCGGCGCTACCGATTATGCAATCGTTCTTTATTTTCGGGCAATTTTATTGTTGTTACCATGTAAGTAACGAAATATTCTCGAATCACACCGAGAGTCTAAAGATACTATGGGGTTGATACAACATCAGGTCACGGCTATATATCCATAGTATTCCCCGAAACTTTAATGCCAGGCTCAACCGCACGTTGAGGAATTAGAAAGTAACAGTAGCAGCACTAACGAGCAGCACAAGCATAGAAGCTCCTGTTCCCGACCTTCTGACCAGGATGGGAAACCGTCCCACAAAAGCTAAGTCCCATTTTGCATTAGCTACTGTCCAGACGGGTCTCAATGGGCCTGCTTAGAACGGTACTTACCCGGCTGTGGGCCAGCTTGTGACGAGGCTTTCCGTGGTAGTTGTGGTTGTCTTCGTCTTGCTTGTAATAATGATGGTAGACGTGGTGGTAGTGGCAGTAGACGTAGCTGCATAAATGACACGGAATGCACTGAGGTTGGCACTTCCAGTGTACTGCCATGCTGCACTTTCAAAGATAGGGTATTCCCAGAGTGCCTTTCTCTTACAACTCCGCGGCAGGGAAATAACTGAAGCTGTGGTTGTCCCACTTTGTTTGCTAGAGGTCGTGTTGATGGTATCTATTCTGCGGAAAACAGAAGGGTACCTCCTTGTAACAGCTTTAATGTAGATTAGCTTCGGATGAACAAGTCTTGTTTGTCATTGCCATTGAGCAGGGCACACTTCCACTGGTCCAAGTGACTCCTGGTGGAGTAGCACTCAATCAGAGCGATACTGCGCCGCTGATACGGCTCGTTGAGTCAAACGTGGCCACTCTTGGTGACTATTTCGTTTTCAATACACCAGGTAGCGCATAAATCTCTTTGAGGATTATCAAGATGCTTACTAGAGCATGTAAGGTGTGTGGTCGCGCCTGACAGTCTTGGCCCCAGGCTCGGCAGCGACCAGACTAATGACTGCAGCAACGCACAGGAGAAGAAATCTATAGAGCTGCATTATGAGTCTCGAATTATTTTGTCTTTGTTGATACTCGCTTTGGTTTGTGTTTCGATCAAGTCTGATGGAATAAATGAGAGTTAGAAAGTGAAGGCACCTCATCAAAAATATCTTATAGTCCCCAAACCCCGAGTTCAGCTCCTTATTGACGTCAATTGGCTGAAAACGCCACTACTTCATTACAGAGCCATTCTAGAAAGGAGTGATTTACCCGTGCGTATGATGCATGGATATTTCCTTGGATAGCCACCGTGGATCCCAGAACGATATTCCGCAGGGTAAGAAGTATTACATGCGTGGTATATCGCCGCATAAAACTCATAACTCGAAAGTACACAGCGAGAGCCATTTCTTGATGTGCATCAAGAAGCTTCATGTGTCTGTTGAGTTCTGAAAATGTGAGATCTCTGCGTTAAAATGCCGTTCGGTGGGCGCAGGCTCAGTCATGAGGAAGAGCCTATATGTCTGAAGCAAACTATCAATAACGCATGCAGTCTCTACGCCATAATACATTCTGTTTGCAATGTGCCGGGTGTTATCGGTGAGAGATTATCTACTTCCCCTGGCATATTCCATGTTTTATTCACGGGCAAAGGAGCCGAGTCGATCAGGGATGGCTTGATAAAGACCCGCGATCCTGTCAAATATCTAGAAGACTTCGAGGAGATAGAAAGGCTCCATATAATAGCTGCACTAAATGGCGGGTCAGAAGCCCCGTGTGCTGAAGCTGAAGTCGAATATCACTACATATGCCTTATACGGCACTCACGCCAGCTCTATGTTCTAGACGGCGATATGGACGGTCCTATACCGAATGGAAGTCTATCAGATAATGATGATCTCTTAACAGACAAAGGGCTTGCAGTCATAAGAGATTATACGGAGAGCAACAAGGATGGGGCATTTGGTTTATTAGCCCTGGTTGAACGCCAGAAAATGCTCGGAGTGAGTAGAGCTAAATCGCACCACTTGGGTCAAACATTGATTTAAGTTATATAATAGATGAATTTATAATTATATCAGGTTTTATGCTAATGAAATCTTCATGGGTATCTGGAAATTAATTTATTGCTCCTTCACAAGCACGCCTCTGTACCTCATCTTACCATCCCTCAGGGCCTGCATCGCCTCCTCAATTCCTTCCACGGTCAGGGGAAAAGTCACGACAGTGGGAGCGACCTTATGCCTAGCGGCAAACTCAAGAAGGGTGCGGATAGCCTTCCGTGAAGCAACCAGAGAGCCCTGGATACGGATACCCTTGAAGAGAAGGTCCAACATGGGTACGGGGGAGGGTTCAAAAGCCACTGTTAAGGGGTAAATACTGCCGTTGGTGTCCATGAGGGGCATAAGACTAGTTTCAAGTTAGCGATAGTCTCATGAGAAGTGTAATTATCGGGCTAATTTAGTCTGAGGCAAGAATTTCGGCAGAAAAAATGGTTAGGATTAGAGGACCAGATGCCAGGGCAACTCACGAAGGATAGTCAACTGAGGCACTTCCACACAGCAACAAGTGCTTAACGGGCTTGAACTCCTTCAATGACTCCCCGGAACGGAAAACATGATACTCAGAGGCACCGTATTCCATAGCCTCTACTCTCTTGGACTCAGAGCTAGAGAGAACAACAACCTCGCAGCCAAGAGCGACAGCAAGCTTAATAGCAATATGACCGAGTCCACCAATACCCATAACCGCAACACGGTCGGTGGAGCGAATACCGAACTCAGTCAGGACAGTCCAGACAGTGGCACCAGCACACATGAGAGGAGCAGCATGTGCAGAGTCATAACCCTCGGGGATAGGGTAGACACAGTTCACATCCCAGACTGCACCGTAGCTGAAGGTACCATTATCGAAGTCGTGGAAGCCATATTGTTTCTGGTTGCGGCAGAACTGGTCCCAACCTAGTTCTCATTAGACCATACAACTGATAAAAAGCAGGCAAGAAACAATCTTACCAGTCTCACAGTTATCGCAAACAGTGCAGATGCTATGGGTGTATCCGAATCCGACCCGATCTCCAACCTTGATCGAGGTAACACCGGGTCCGAGAGCCTTAATGTTGCCAATACCCTCGTGTCCAAGAACCTGTCCAGACTTCAAGTAGTGTTCATCTGTTCCGCAGAGACCGGAATGTGTGGTTTCAATAAACACTTCGTTGAATCCAAGAGTGCGGGTGGTCTTATCAGTAACGATTCTGCCCTCGGCGGAGCCACGGAAGACATCGAATGTGACACTCATGTTGGCTAGTGTTTAGTATTCTATGCTTGTTTCTTTTTGGGTATCTCGGAAATCGAATTAGGAGGTGAATAATACGACTGCTACACATCGAGGTCCCCGACACTTTATATACAGCAACTCCTATGACGACGTAGGCCCGTCGGGCTCATCCATTCGCTCTAAACAGCAAAGAATTTGACTATGCTGTTTAGCATATTGTTTGGTTTATGTCATTCTTCAAGGCCGATGTGGAGCATATCCAAATGAAGGAACGTTAGTCCGTGGGCTCTGATCCACGAAAAAGTGGATATAGCCGCTTTTCTGGTAGCCACTAGACTTGATATTGCAGTTTCTACACAGCCTTATCCACCTGAACCAAGAAAAGAGAAAATTCAAAAGTCTCCGATAGAAGTCTGCAACGGGGGAACTGAAAACCCGTCGGCAGCTCGTTGTCTCTAATTACACTGTTATAGGACCAACTGAAGTCTCCGAGCACTCGGATAGTTAGAAGAGACTATAACATAACGTCCCTCCGGCAAGGTAAGTTTAGCCTGGGTAGCAGTGCCGTTCGTGGGCATTAGGTTAGTTAAAAATCCAAAATTAGATCATGCTTGGAAATTGAAGTGAGCACAAATTTCAATTTCTAGAAGGCACTAAGAACTGAAATTTCTAGACTGAACAGGCGCCTTTTGGGGGTAAGGTATCGGTCAAACCAAATGAATACCGTTCGACCACCAAAAAGTGCTATGACCCTTGAAGTGTCTAGTAAGTGGTTCATCTAGTTTGATAGTATCTCTTGCGCCCTATCGCAGTCGCCAGAAATCGTAAACTCGGTAACAAAAATCTTAGGCATTTATTTGCTTGCCATGCCAAAAGGGTTTGCTATCATGAAGACTCACTGTAGCCACCATTGTTGCAAGAAGGAAAGGAAATGCCTGCCGTTCCATTACAATCACTGTTCTATAGAAGCATATCCAAAGCAAAGTAGAGGAGATACATGTCAAATGTGTCAAGGACTCTGCATCTATGGGTGAACAGTCATCTTGGAAGTCCAATTATCCAAAGCGGCATTGACCTTGGCAGCATCCAATCCCTCAACCACCTGAACCTGTACCGGGCGGATCAGGCCAGAGCGGGCCCAATGGGCGATGTTCCTCCAAAATATAGTAGTGAACTCAGGATACAAAGCGCTAAGGCCAAGGGTTAGACGACTCTCATAGCCAGCCGCCTTCACACCGATGAGGGAGGCAGCCGGTTTGTCATCATAAGTTGGGCTAAGCGTGATGAGAGTCCCCTTTTTGGAGTTGGATAGAGATGCCAGTCCAAGTATCTGCTGTTCGCCGCTGTTTACCGTGTCCAAGGAATAAATCAGCTCATCTCCAGTGATGGCACGAATCTGGGCCGCTACATCATCCGCGTTTGATAACGTGGGTAGCTCCCAGGGACCGGAGCTCTTTCTCGTTGTTAAGAGAAACTACAGAAATAATCTGGCCGAAGCCAGACAGCTTGGCTAGCTGAACTGCATAACGGCCACAATTAGATCCGGCGCCAATGATCAACAAGCGCTGGGAAGCAAAATCGAACTTCTCTGCCTTGGGTGTTGTTGGAGTGGGAAGCCCGAGCCCAGTAGTGTGATACAACGCAATGAATGATGCTATAGCACAAACGGGAATAGAGCTGGCTTCGTCCTCGGTGAGGCCGGAATCGCGCAACTTGGAGGCGAAACGTAAATCCCACGGTGGCATACTGCTGGAGCCCGCCGCAACCATCCAGGGAAGAGCCGGGGGTGAAGGGAGCTTGTGCGAAGATATTGTCTCCCACAAAGAATTCTAAATCGGAGACTCCAGGCCCGAACTTGACTACTTCCCAGCAAGATCATGGGCAAGGACTTGGCTTTCTCGCTTGAAGAAGAGACCGATGTCACGTGTCTTTTGGTCTAGTGGATTTACTAGAAACTAAAGTGAGTACTGGCCGAGATCTTCTCTGAAGAGAAGAGTCAGTGATTGTAATTACAGCTTGCAGCAGTGACCCTGATCAAGGCTTGTCCTTTCTGTAGTTTGGGTATGGGGTGAGTCTCCAGAACAACGGGAGACTGGGGTGAGTTGACAACAAGGGCTAATTGGGACATTTCCTGGATGAGTTGAGAAAAAACACCGAGGTACCTGCAAAGAAATGAAGCAAATTCAGACAAGCACTAGATAGATAGCCGGGTAAGGGTTTATACAGGAAAGCAAGTTCATTTTATCTGCATCTAGGACCCTACAGTCCATAGAAGGTCGACGGAGTTAACGGATTTAGTCTACATAGCCCCGAGGAGCGTTTTCTTTCACTTCAGAAGGGAAGATAGATGTCAGTGATGCAACGTATGGAGGAAATATGTTACCAGGGCTTTTCAACCAAGAAGGCTATGCCCGTACACCCTGCAGAGGAGTTGTCGATCTGGGTTATGATGATGATGATGATCAGCTAGGGTCCATGTATAGAGACGAGCCAATCGAAGCCAGCTGGTAATCCGCTTGCATTAGCGCTCTATATCAGCCAATCATATGGAAGAGCCTTCGGGTTTAAGGTCTGTAGTGGGCGGCCCACTGCTCTTCAGATTAGAGCCCTGACCAATGGCGATGGAATGGTAAGCAGCAGACATGCAATTCAAATACTGACTTTGCCCTCTTTACCTGACCTTCCAAAATCTACCCAGCCGAAATTCCCGAAACAAGACTAGGTACGAATGGGATATGGCAGAATATGGCAGTATCTTAACCTCTTCAAGCTCGATGATTGAGCTACAGCAGATGACCCAGCACACTAATATATTATATCCATGACCAAGTCAATAATTGGGCCGGTGTCACCGACCCTAAAGTTCGGAGGAAAGTGCAGAACCGTTTAAACCAACGAGCCTATTGTGAGCTATACCGAAATCAGGTTTCGTTGCGCGAAGGCTTCATTGCCATACATAACTGATAGGTACTATCATTTTCTGATTGTGATTGGTAGAATCCAGACAAGGGGCCAATAACCGTAGACAGACGAAAGTGAAGGGTAGCGGTGATGGGTAGTCTGAGCCAACCCCAGAGAGTAATGAAAGCGTCACAGCTATGACCAGTCATCCCAAAACATCCTAGTTACTTCCAGTTCTTCGGGAAAATCTCAAGTGGCGCCTTGGACCTAGAGATGAAATAACGAGACAGCGGTTTACAACTTTGTATGTAAATCGGACTTTTGTAGAATGGCAGGTTTAACCATCAGGAAAAGACGAACCCAGGAGCATTTATACACAATGAAGTGATGGGGCTTCTGGAACAATATATATGGCGATCACTTTCCTGGACTAACTTCTCGGAGGAAGAGCAGAACAAAATACTTCAAGCACCACGATGTCGCAATACATCAGTTGTAAGCAAGCTTCAACAGAAACTACATCAGTTTGGGTGTGACCTACCCGACTGCCATGACGCTATGAAGGAGGCATCCAGGAGATTGGGTTGGTGGGCCAAGGGACTCAAACTTAATGCTTTTAGTTGTGGTATATCGAACTTGAATTCACATAAATCCAATTCGAAGGCTGTTTGGAACGTGCGTAGCAAGTTTCAAGTTCTTGGGCTTGTTTTCTCTGGTTAAGGTCCTGTTCTGGGGAACATCTCCGGGCGACGGTCAACCGATTCAAGAGATTGAGGGGGAAACAAGATAAATCATGGTCTGGATACCAAAGGTGCGCTCTCCCCTGTCAGGGTAGAGCCTAAGTCTTAAGCTTCGGTAACGAGTTATGTGGGAGATAGTATTTGGAACATGGCGGTGCTACTCAGATAATGCCGAAACAAGCATGTCGAAATATATACATACATTTAGGAATATACCCTTGAAGGGTCAAAATCCTTTATGCCTCATTATTGACGTTTGACAGCCAGAGGGAGGTGAGAATGAGAAAATCAAAGGATATGCACGTATAATATGGTATTGACTAGTGGCACTTCACAGCGCGTTATTTCATTTTTCTGCCTTGGGATTCTTTGCGGTACCCCCCGTTTGCACTTCCTTTTCAAGTACATCAAGAGCCTGTTTGTACCTTGATTTGATGTCCTTCATATCGTTCACCTTAATGGCCGCTCTATGCACCTTGAAAGACCTTGTAATCATACTATCAGACCTCTGGGCGATCTCCTTCACGAACCAGCGGCCTTCTCTATGTGCAAACAGTGTCCAAGCAGAGCCCTCTCGGCCAGCTCGAGCCGTACGGCCAACACGGTGCACATAAGTAGTGATACTGGGGGGGACATCATAGTTGACCACATGAGTCAAACCCTGCAAGTCAAGACCACGAGATGCCCGATCAGTCGCAATGATAATTGAAGTCTTGCCTTGACGGTAAGCAGTAAGCGTTTTCCGGGACGCTGATGACTTGTTTGACTTGATAATCGTCCCAATCTGGTTAGCCAAGGACGGATCGAGCAAGGCAAGCAAGCGAGAAAGTCGGGACGCGGATTCGGAAGATTTGGTGAAGATCAAAACGGTGGACCGCGGGCGACTATCCTTTGACTTGACGTCCGCGGAGAATTCGTCTTCAGACTCAAAAGTATCATCGTTATCTGAACTGCCACTCGATGATGAGCTATCATCACTGGAGCCGGAGTCTGAATCTGAATCTTCCGAGCTAGTCTCGTCAGAACTGGAGGTATCGGAGTCGGAGTCAGAGCTGTCAGAATCTTCAGAGCTAGATTCTTCAGAACTTGAATCCTCTGAACTAGAGCCCTCTGACTCAGACGTGACTGCCAGCGCGCTCTTTGTGTTTGCATTGGCCTCAACCTTAATGTGCTCACGCAGGAGACGCAGAAGATAAAGTGGTTTTTGCGAACCATCTCCAACTGAGACGGAGTACTCCTTCAACCTAGGCGGCAAAGCGAACTGGTCATCCGAGCGATCAAGAGGTATGCCACTTTCGTCTCCATGCGTTGCGGCTTGTTCCCCTGAGCCAACAATAACGAGCTTGGGGTTCGAGAGCCGTAAAGAGTTCAGCTTCGAGATATCCCTTGTCATGGTAGCACTAAGGATTACCTTCCTCGGATCTTTGGTCTGTATCGGAAGCCCAAGATTGGCAAGCAACTCTCCGCTAAAGCCAAAAGTCTCAGCATCCTTTCTAGCCTCTAACGATTTTATCACGACATCAACCCATTCCTGGAAGCTTTCGTTAAGTAGTCGATCTGCTTCATCAATGACAAGCCACTCAAGATGCTTTAAGGTAAAGCCTTTTGTGTACCGAATGTGATCGACGAGACGACCGGGGGTACAAATTAGAATATCAACATTGGGTTCTGCCTTACGGATGTAGCCTGGCAACGATTCACTCTGATCACCTGCGTCTGAGATATGGCCTTGTAGACTAAAGTTCATCCAATCATTGTCGGTCAATTTATCTTGCTGCCGCAATTTGAATTTCTCTGGGCCATAGGCTTGATCGGTGCGCATCAATGAACGCTGCTCATCCTTGATAGCCACATTACCGACGGCGGAAGCGACACGGAGTCCTGACCCAGCCGCGCACAGCTCACAAGCCTCCCGCGCTTGTTTTACCAATTCTCTTGTAGGTACGACGATAAGGCCTCTCAATCTAGGAGCCGGGATTTGTTCCAAAGCTGTCACCAAAGGTAGCACGTATGACAGAGTTTTTCCCGAACCAGTGGCTGCAGAGATACATAAATCCCCTGGATGGTTCTTAGGCCCCTGCAGCAATAGGGGAATGACAGTGGACTGAACGGCAAATGCGTCTTTGTACCCATTGTCTTCTAGAATCCGGAGAACATTCTCCTCGATTCCTAGGCTTGAGAACGGGGTTCGTTCTTCAGCAGAGGTCTTCAGAGGGTTGGCTAACCACGGCGGAAGGGAGGAATAGCTTGGCTTTTCATCCTGCTCGGGGGCCGCTTCCGGCTGAGGAAGAGGCTCCAAACCCTGAGCTCTAACAGGTTCTGCAGTTGGAAGCTCGGTAGTGACATCCTCTTCTCCAGGCTTGGTCTTCGCTGATCCTGTTGCTCTGATAGCTTTTTCAAATTTAGACAATATTCCAGAATATTTATTCTTTGCCAGTTTTGAGTTATTTTCCTCCTCTGACGCGGCCTCCGTAGCCTGAGGGTCCTCATGCCTTTTCGTTTTGCGATCCGAATCACCGTTCGTTTCTTCTATATCTGCAGCATACTCAGGCGAATCGAGATCGCCTCCTGAGTTTTCTCGTTTAGCCTTCTTCGGCTTCGATTTCGTTTTATCCTTGCTGTTATCTTTCCTTGAAGAGCCCGTTTTGCTGCTGACCGGCGAGATAGTACCGACTTTCTGGGACGATTCTTCCTGAACACTATCGCTGGCAGCTGTTTCGGATCGTCTTTTCTTTTTCCGCTCCTCTTTAAGTGGTGTGGAGGTAGACGAAGAACTTTCACTTTTCTTGGCTTTCTTGGTCGGTGTTGGTGTCGAGGTAGCGACGGCCAAGCCATCAGGATCTCTCTTCCTCTTGTGAGATTTTTTCGTACTCAAGGGAGTTGACGGCTTTTTCTTGGAAGGATCATCGCGCGCAGAATGGTCGCCAGCCATTTTTAACGTGTTAGGGCACCGCTGGCGCAATTCTGGAAACGATAGCTGTACAGTAGGTGTTGCGAGAGCTCCTCCGAAATATTTCTTTCTAGCGGGGATTATTCTGTCGGCAGAATATCTACACCGCTTCTTGCGCCGCCAGGGGGTCTGGACCATCCAGGAAATAAGAGAGTAGATCGGCTCCCTTTCCATATCGACCACATTGCGAAAAAGACAACAGTCATTCACCTGGTGCTGGTATTAGCCTATAGAGCCCGGACATGGCTATACTGAACGGACGCACTTTATCATTTTTTTATGAGTCGTTTTTAGACCAGATCAAAAGCCAATATGCCTTACAACATTGCGTGAGTTCCGTCGAATCGCATCGGCTGATACTAATCTAACAACGCTCCGCGCAGTATGGTCAGCGACTTTTTCTTTCCACAGCCAGGTGGGATTGAAAGTCACATTTATCAGTTATCGACCGTACGGATCTCCGTCCACTTTACTCGAATAGATGCTCATCGTATCTTAGAAACTCATTGACCGTGGCCATAAAGTTATCATCATTACCCATGCGTACAAAGGTCGCACGGGGGTTCGATATCTTACAAATGGCCTGAAAGTCTACCATGTGCCTTTTCTCGTCATATACCGCGAAACCACTATGCCAACTGTCTTCTCCTTTTTCCCTATATTCCGAAACATAGTCATCCGTGAGCAGATCCAGATCGTTCATGGGCACGCAAGCTTGAGCAGTTTCTGCCATGAGGCCATTCTACATGCCCGTACCATGGGTTTACGTACAGTCTTCACTGATCACTCATTATTTGGTTTTGCCGACGCGGCATCGATTCTCACCAACAAACTACTCAAGTTTATACTGAGCGATGTCGATCATGTCATTTGCGTCAGTCATACATGGTAAGAACACCACTGGGACGGCCAAGGTTGGCGATGGTGCTGCGGTCATCTTGGCTGACACCAATGGCACAGCAACATAGCCCGTTCAATTCAGTTACTGACTTGACGACACAGTAAAGAAAACACGGTTCTCCGAGCGTCCTTGGATCCGCTCATGGTTTCCGTGATTCCTAATGCGGTGGTTGCGGAAAACTTTCGACCGTTAGAGCAAGAAGGGCCACCGAGGTTAATAGGACCGAACGACATTATCACAATTGTTGTCATATCCCGCCTATTCTACAATAAGGGAACCGATCTTTTGATAGCTACTATCCCGAGAATTCTTTCGTCACATCCAAATGTGCGGTTCATCATTGCAGGCTCTGGGCCGAAGGCCATTGATCTAGAACAGATGCTCGAACGAAACGTGCTTCAAGACAAAGTAGAGATGCTTGGTCCAGTACGCCACGAAGAAGTTCGGGATGTTATGGTCCGAGGTCACATCTACCTACACCCCAGTTTGACTGAGGCCTTCGGTACCGTCTTAGTAGAAGCTGCTAGCTGTGGTCTCTACGTGGTGTGTACCCGCGTCGGAGGCATTCCAGAAGTTCTTCCTCAGCACATGACCACTTTCGCCAAGCCTGAAGAGGACGACCTTGTCATGGCTACCAGCAGAGCAATAGCCGCTTTGCGCTCTAACAAGGTGCGCACCGATCGTTTCCACGACCAGGTTAAGATGATGTACTCCTGGACCGATGTGGCCGAGCGAACAGAACGTGTGTACAAGGGGATTCAGGGTGACATTAGTCCTGAAGAGTTCTACGGATATTATCCTGGCCAAGGTTGGGAAGCCAGTGGTGATAGAGTACGAAGCTTTGCGCTTATCGACAGATTAAAGCGCTACTATGGGTGTGGAGTGTGGGCAGGCAAATTGTTCTGCCTTTGTGTCGTGATTGATGTCTTGATCTATGTCTTCTTGGAGATGTGGTTTCCCCGTGCGAATATCGATATTGCACGAAGCTGGCCAAAGAAGCTAAAACAGAAGGAAACCCACCAACTGGCGGAAGCCGCCAGGAATGGCCCTGATCGTATTGAGTCGACCTCCTGAGTTTGGGGGAATATTGGCCTATTCATCTGCCCAACTATGTGGATATGATTATGATTTTTTTTTTAAAAAAAAAAATTTCGCTCAAACTAACATATACCAAGATACACATGCTCATAATAACTAATGGTACATAAAGGCATTATTTTCAAACCCCCGACTTAAGCCTGGAATCTCTGTCCCTGAGTCTGAGGCTCGTACTTCTATTCCGCATCCAATGTCTCTGCGGATTCGGGCTGCCTTTCTTCGGCAGCCAAGGCACCCTTGTCGCCACGCTGGCCACGCTGGGCTTCGTCTCGCTCAAGTCCGCGCTGACTAGGGATACCTCGCTCGAAGCGGGGCTCTTGTGAAGCCCCAACGCTTTCCAGACCACCGCCTGGGTTCTTCCGGTGACCCTGGCCGTCATGGCGAAGTTCAGCGCTCGTCTGGCCACCTCCGGGATGTCCCAAACCGGTGTGTACATCCTGAGATGTGGCTCCCACCAATGTCTGTTCCGCAGTGGTCCTCACAGACTCCTTGCCGTGAGACCGGTCCACATTGGGGTTCTGGGCTTGACTGCCGACTTCGCTTTGGGTGTTGGGAGTGTAAGAGTTGCTGGCCGGCGCAGTGCCGGGAGGGTATGTCTCTGCGTGGAATTCGGGAGCATAGTCTTTGGGAGAAACTTTACGGCCGGGTTGATGCTGTGTTGAAGTCAGAATATTATCTTCTTTGAAGAAACGGGGTTCAGATTGCACGTACACCCTTCTCTGTGAGAGGCTGGGTGTTGCCAGCACTGGGGTGGAAACCCTGCTTAGGGTTGTTGTCGGAGTGAATCTTGTCGAGAGTGCTCATGATGAATGTTTATTCGTGGGTGCGATTGAAGTGGTAAGTTTCTGAATCGATTTGAGAGACTATAATGTAGTCTTGTACAGCAAAGTAATATAACCTGTGATGACAGAGAGCCTGCTAAAGCTGATGTGGCCCTACTTTATAACAGTGTTCGTGGTACAATTTTGCGTGGTAGAGAACGGATGACGTCAAAGGTGATGCCAGTTGACTTCATCGACAACGCATAACGAAGTCTCACTCATCAATGGAGGTCAGTCGATGGTCGGGAGCGTCACCACACGAACTCACTCAATACCCTGGTAGATTATGAAACAATGACGTCGCTTTTCTGGTGTTGACTTTTGCGGCGGCGATGGTCGCGCGACCATAGTGGAGATTGTATTGTATTGGTGAAACCATTATTGATATAGTATATGTCATTGAAGAAAAATATATCAGGCGAATGATTAGAACATGATAGATATGAAAACGAAACTGAGGTATCTTTGCGTATGACTCAACTCCTCCCTGCGCCGACAACAAGCCGCCAGTGCAATAATGTCAAGGGCAACAATTGAACATCTAGGGTTACTAGTCCCTGGAGGTTTCTGATCCAGCCAGGGGTGATAGGACGACCAGAGCTCCGTTCTTCCGTGGGGCTCCCCTGGGCAAGGTATATCACTTCATGACCGGAGGTCTACCCTCCTTGTTCCATTTGACTCGGGTCTGAACCCACTCCACAGCTTCCTGGACCCCTGAGCCCAAAAGGGCACTAACCGGTAAGACCCGACTATCGCGAAGGGCGCCTCCAGTCTCTCCCTCGAAGACCTTGCGCACGAACCCCTCCTTGATGCGGACGACTTCTACTGAGTCTTCTCGATCCTGTTTGTTTGCTAAAACCAGAATCGGTACTCCCGCCACGTCCGAGCTCTTCAATACCGATTCTAACACTTCCCGACACTCGTTGAGCCGACCAAAGTCACTCCCGGGCGCATTAACCCCGACCATCTGTTCGGTAAACGCATCAGAGCTGCTTCCCGAAGGACCTGATCCCGAACTTGATCGTCGATTGGATGGAAGACGGTTGATATCAGGATCTTGACCAACGTCGGTACTGTCGACGAGAAAGATGATCGCATGACAACTTGAGTAGTAACTCTGCCATAGATTTCTCATGGTTAATTGGCCCCCTACATCCCAAATCTTTAGGTACATTTCCGGAAGGTTTATCGTCGCGACATTTTGACCGACGGTAGGCACGGTTTTGCCGACGTTTGGAGCAGGAGCGCCCTCAGGGCGAGGTTGGTAGAGGGCCTTGATCTGCGAGAGGAGCGTAGTTTTGCCAGCATTATCTAGCCCAAGAAGGAGAACTGAGTACTCTAGTTAAGTCAGTAAGTAACTGTATGCGCAGGGTCAAGTAGCCGCCTCGCTTTGGTTCTTACCCTCTTTGCTGGTGGCGTACATATACAACGACTTGGCCAGATGGTACATCGTTGCGGTCGGAGGACCTGCGGAGGCCGGAGCCAACTCCTTCAATCAGAACGGGCGTAACGAGAGATGTGATGAGAGAATCATGGCAACGCCAGTTGTCTCTGATTCTCTAGTGCTTCACTTTTTTTCACTCTCTTTCCCTTTGAATCCAGCGTCGTTCTGCCTTGGCGACAATCGTTCACCAGCTTCCTCTGCCGTCCAACGCGTCAGCCCCTGGCCGTTTCAGGAAGGTAGGGCTCAGGGCTTGGCGGCTGGATAGCCTAAGCCCTAGGTTACCTATTATGGGTACCCCGCAGCCGGACCCTCTCCGACTTCAATGTCCTTTGCCGATGCAGGTGGATCCACTGATGATTTCACTTCGATTTCATAGTTCCATAGATGGGTGCTCTTTCTGGCTTCTCGATGGAAAAGTAGGTCCAGTCTCGACCTTGGTTGTAACCGAGATCCCTGAACTCTAGCAGGATATTTGGCGGATTTTATCGGGGAAAATGCTATGATACGAGATGCCGAGTTGGAATGCCACCCGGACTAGGCGACTGAACCAAGCTTAATTTCCACGGTGTTCCCCACGCCCGCCGTTCGGACCATAGGATTTCTAAGCTGGGCGTGGTTTTGTCAGCGGACGGCTTTACTTGGTGATCCGCTCGCGGAATGTGTGCTCTCACGCCATCTTTCCCAGCAGCAATTTCTGCCATCTCAGATGTACCCTATCTCGATGGCATGCTGGCTGCATGTCCTTCATAGGGAAGAGGTAGTGGTGTTGCAATCATCTAGACCCATGCATTGAAAGCATCGTCCCTGTGCAACCTTATCGCATGTCCCGTACAGAATGCTCCGCGATGACCGCGCGGCCGGAGGCTCACAAATTGCCTTCAATGGACACTGACACCATTATCATCGGTATGTCGCCATATCCCTTGAATGCAGGCTCTGCCAATGATCGTCATGATTGACATGCCATCTCCACAGGGAACGGGCCCTCTGCCATGATCCTGTCCTATATTCTCCATGGTCATGTCCCATATTATTCCTCCAACCCTCCACACCCTGACCCTCTACTACATGCGAAACTTAAAGATACCCCGGAGCTACTAACTGCGGACGTCGATGCTCTGACGGAGCATTTTGCAGCTTCTCGCCTCAGCTACTCCACTCAGGCCCTACCAGTCAATGTACTCTTTGACACCCTCTTCCGCCCTAGCGTTGATGTGGAAGAGCTCGGAAGCATCACCAATATCGAATGGCGACATGTACCCGAAAAAGCCGTTCCTCACCTAGTTTTCGGAAATGCGCCACGACCGGGTGGGCAGTGGACTGAAAATCTCGTCCCGGCTAGCTGGGATATCCAGACCTTAAGCTATGCATCCATGCTATCTCTTCCAGGCTATTCCTTCGCTGAACATTATCGGAGAGTCACAGGCAAGGACCTTCCTGCCTACACCCGACCTAGTCGGCAGGAGACTGCGGATTATTTCCGGGCATACCCTGAAGCGGTTGGGATCGCTGATGTGTTCAGAGACCATGAAACTCTGACTGGTATCTCAAGAACAGAGAATGGCTTCTTGATACACTCACACAACATTCGTTGTAGGAATTTAGTTTTGGCCAGCGGCATTTTTTCGGAAGTGATACAGCCTCGGCCGTTGCTCCAGCCTCTCCGCGCACTCAAACCCGTCCCCGAAACCCCACTTCTTGTCATCGGGTCAGGATTTTCAGCTGCAGACGTGATTATCTCGGCACCAAAAGACCAGAAAATCATTCATGTTTTCAAATGGGCTCCCGAAAGCCGGCCATCTCCTCTGCGGGGCTGCCATCAGCAAGCATATCCCGAATATGCTGGTGTATACCGCTTGATGAAACGAGCTGCTGTTGCCGCAGGGCCTGCTACTGCAAAGCGTCCTGCCAGGGTAAAGCGGACGATGTCAAGTCCGTTTCTCGAGAGCCGATCTTGGGATGAGGTCTACGAAGGATTTCCGAATACAGATATAATCGCCGTGGGCATGGAAAAGGAATTGGCAGTGGTTACTTTTCGCCGAGCGGATGGCACGACCCTCACACGTCCTGTAAGCAGCATGGTGTATGCGACTGGCCGACGAGGGTCTCTTGGCTATCTCGATCATACTCTCCGCTCCGAGGTTGTGGGGTACGATGATAAAAATGAGATAAACCCCACGATCACCGGACAGACCATACGGCATAAAGCATTTGATAACATGGAAGTTGCGAATAACGTATTCATCATTGGCAGCTTGACGGGGGATACCCTCATCCGTTTCGCATATGGTGGGTGCGTCCAAACAGCCGGCAAGCTAATAAGTACATTCACCGGGCAAGAGAAGGTCAGAAGCAGGCCGGCAACTGCCTCGCGGCCACAGGGGTCATCCCCAGGCGTGATGCACGGCATTGATGGTCACGATGTTTACGGAGTTGGTGACTTTAGGGCTCAGCCTGAGAGGTTTGACACCTGCCGCGAGGAATTCCCAGTAGCCGAGAAACCTGGCATCCTTGGAAACATATGGAAAGCACTGACTGCGATCTGGTAATGATTTGATGTCTTCTTTTGTTCCTATTACTGTACACGCATATTAGATAGATATTAGATGGCATTTGCAAACCATTTTGTATTGTATGTATTCGATCGCATCTGGAATACGTGTTACAAACCCGTGGACCACGCATGATCAGAATCTCTACGAAACATACACGAGCAATAGGGTATATATGTCATCATCATTATTATACACTCCAACTGGTCGCAGTAGGTCGACAGAAAGGACTAATTCCACTAGCCCATGATTTGCAGCTGATCGTCGGGGGGCCACCTGACCTGCGCGAAGCTCAAGCATCGCTTGATACTTTGCAGATACTTGCGAGTAATTTCGTCACTCAGGATATGGGCTTGTTGGTCGCTCTGGTGCAGCTTTTCTCGGGCAGATCGCTCGTGAATACCAACCATGGTTACACCAATGGGCCATGCTCTGTGAATCGTCAGTTATCGCACATTTCAAAGACCAGGGATGAAGAGGAGCGGGTCAACACATACGCCTTTCCAATACTCAATCGTAGATAAGCATCGTTTGCATCCACGTATCTCCGCAGCTGGGCCTTGCTGACAATTTCGACGACGTGTTCCAGCACGCTATCATCCACATCCACTTTCTCGAACTTGCGAAAGAGTGGCTTCATGTTCTCCTTAGACTGAACCATGGCATTGTAGGCTTGCCGTCCCTGGAGACTTTGCTTAACAGTTACGTCTCGCTTCGCCAAAGCAAGCTCCCACTCCCCAAGCACCATGTTGAAATACGAAGCCAACTGGCGGAACAAATACTTGCGACCTTCGATGTCCTTCGGAAGTGTCGTAGAGATCCTCATGTCTTTCTCGGGCACCGGTTCCAGGGTGGTGGGGATAGGACCATCCGTCAACTGTTGCTGGGGCGTGAGTGAGCGCTGCAGAAGTCGGCGATATCGCCGTAGACGACCACGATGTGTTTCTCCAAATAGGCGAGCTGGCTCATCCATGTCGCGCAACTTCTCAACGAGTTCCTCCTCCGGAATGTCTTCTTCCTCGTCCTCCTTGTCTTCCTTGTCACTGGCCGGCGGTAGCTCAGGCAATCCCAGACGCTTCCGTCGTTCCCGTTCCTTTGCTGCTTCCTCCTCCTCTCTCTTCTTCCGCGACTCTTCTGCTAGCCGTCGCTTTTTCTCCTCTCGTTCGTGTCGTCGTTCGGCTTCTTCCTCCTCTGCCTTGCGCTTCTTAGCCATGCGTTCCTCTCGTTCACGTTGCAGCCGCTCCTGCTCTTCATTGTAGGCCGCGATCCGGAAAGCCTCTAGTTCACCGCGGCGAAGGTATTTTTTCTCTGGGGGTTTCGAGGAATCCTTTTGATCTGAGGATGCGCCGGGGCTTTTGGCCTTAGAGATTTCTTTGGACATTAACGCTGCGAAATCCATGTTGCTGACGGTAGGTATTGACAAGACCGCACAGCAAAATGATTTTGATCAAATGTGAAAAAGGGTTAAGTGGTAGACGAGTCTGTCAACTGACAACGCGGGCGCCAGTGATCGGAGGAAGCGGCAGAAGTTGGTCGCGGCGGGAGGTCAAGTGAAACAGATGGCCAGAGCTTCTTCTTCTTCCGCCCAGTGGTCGAGCTCCCAACTCGTGACCAAAAACCAAAGCTCAACCGCAACAACCTCCGCCTGGACATTCATTCAAATCACCAACTCAATCTCCAGTCATTGCTGTCCACCATTGATGCCGTTTCGTATTGAAGCTACAAACAAAATCTATCATTCAGCTCAGAATATATCTACCAATTGATTGCGCCCTTTCATTGAGACCCAACATACACACGGACGGCATCATGACCGCCCCTCGAGATGCGCCGAAACCCCAGGTTGACCGTCAATCTACAACACCTTTCCATCTGAAGCTATTCTACCGTGTCAATAACTTCCACCAGATGTCAGACTTCGCACCTCCGTCATCGCCCGCGTCATACAGTGGCCCCGTTAGCGGCCCCAATGCCATCCGGGCGCGCTCCCCTCCCCCGCCGTCGCTCCCAGCAGCCCACCTCCAGATCTACACCTGGCAGTCCTGTACATTGCGCGAGCTATCACAGCTACTCACCTCCGCCCTACCATCGCTACTCCCTGACCCACCCGTAGGAACAAGACTCTGCTTCCGCCTCATCTACCCCGACACAAAGGCCGCCGCGTCAATGGGACCCGATGTACGAGGCCGGTACCTTAGCAAAGACATTGGCAGCGTGGTGATCGGACCGAGAGATAGTCCCTACCGTGATGGAAATGACGAGGAGAGCGCAGGACCCCGGACCGGTCCTCTCCGACTGCAGGGCAACGACGCCGACAAGTCATTACAGGATATGCGATTCGTGATTGGGGACTATGTAGATTGCGCCATTCTACCACCATTGGAGGATGGATCCGTGGCACCACCACTCACGACTGGGAGGGGACCTATCGGCACGACGGTTGGTGGTGGCATGAGAGCGTTCCGCGACAATGGATTCGGGGGACGGCCTGGTCGGGGTGGAGGTAGAGGAGGCGATCGCGGGATTCCGACGGGTGATTGGAGACGGGGGGAGAGGTTACCGGAGGGAGGGGGACGGGGAAGGAGAGGATGGGCTCCTTATTAATGTTTACTGAATCTTCATTTGCCTGTAATGAGTCTCGGTCGTTTCTGGAGTTGTGATCCTCATGGGATACCCGGTATTTTAAAAAAAAACATGGCTGCTATCTGACCGCTGGATTGAATCTTGCTTCACCTTGTACGTGTAGAATAGTACTCATACACGGAGGAACCTGTCAATCAAGAAATATATCTCCTCGCGAGTCATATTACACACGCAACTCTAACAACAACCAACCTGCAAATAACCCTCAAGCACCACCAAACCACATTCCACAGCACCTACGCCAAATCGCCGGCCAAAAACTCCACACAGTCCAGAGAACAAAAAGAAGAACAAGCGGTATATTCCGTAATAAATACACATCTAGCGACGGAAGTCATCCTCGCCAAAAAAATAAACCCCCACCATGGGCATCCCATACTTTCACTCAATCCAACATTTTATCACTTCCCATTCCAATCTCGCAAGACGAAATCACCACTCCGAGATCGTATCCCCCTTCCTCTTCCCACGGAGCTCAAACTTGCCCTGTACCCGGAAACCTTGTTAGCCCCAAACACCACAACAATTAAAACCAAATTGGAAAGAAGAACCCACATCAGTTTTATAGGCAATATACCCCAGAGTTCCAGGAATCACAGCCATATACAGGAAAGAGAACCAGGCATGGCGCGGAGTCCAGCGGAAGTACTTATAGCGGTTTGCGTTGAGCTCTGTTTTCCTCGCATGTTAGCCACCATCTACACATTCTAATCTCGTCTGTCCATCGCGGAATTGGGTATTATCATCGCATTGGACCGTTATCTTTGCATATTCTGTTGGTGTGTGGAGGATACCGGTGAGTGGGAGGGGATTGCTATGTACCGTAGTATTTCTGGAGGGCCGGATCAAGGATCAGGGCTGCGGGTGTTTGTTAGCCAGTGATTAAATTGCAATTAAACGGGGGGTTCACATTTGCTAGGGCCGGCCATTGTAGCGGTTGTGTTGGATACAGGGCGTTATCATCTAGCTTCGTCTTGAATGGGCTGGGCTTCGATTGGTGAGGTGAGGTTCCGTGTCATATCACGTGAGATATATGTGCTTAGTCATGGAAGGTTGAAGTGGGTTCTGATTGGTTGGGTGCGTCGTGCATGTTTGTGCCAGGTGTATAGGGTTGTTATTTTGTTGACTAGGGGGCACTAAGTTCTATACTAGCTTAAAGGGCTGTATGCGTTGTGTTATGCAGATTCTGCTGTGAATGTTGGGAGGATGGGAACCAGATCTACCACAAGAATAGGTATAGAGGAGTGTTGTATCTCGAAAATAGACCTTCTGACCCACTCCGTCGATGACGCAGTTTCACAGGTGCCGAGGCTGATATGACCTTTTGCTCAGACACTGCTGATACGAGGGAGATTATCCAGCCGATCAGTCTAGATTAGCTTGGTATAAGAGTTCTTGACTCCTGATATTGGTCCGTCGCTCGTATCTACCACGCCAAAGACTATATCTACTAATACCCAACATCAGAAACCCCTTGCCATAACTACTCCGAACCCTACATCAACCATAAACCCTCCTTCCGTCAAACCTTCAACTACCCTCAACTCCAATCCCTCCGACAGCATCTCATACAAAAGAAAAAGAACTATCAATCAAAATGGCAGACGCAAACAAAAACGTAAACATAACCCTCTACTGGTCCGTCCCTTAACCCCCCCGCACCTTCCTGCCTAACCCAAATCCCTAACAAAAGCAACCACACAGGCTCGAGAAATCTCGCTCGCAGCGCATCGTTTGGCTCTTTGAGGAGCTAGGTCTAACCTATAATCTAAAGACCTTTAAGCGTACCCCAGAGATGATGGCTCCAGCGGAACTGAAAAAGATCCACCCCCTAGGCAAATCTCCCGTCATCACCATTGAAACCGACCACTCGGAGAAGCCGCTCGTGCTGGCCGAGTCGGCTAATATCACCGAGTACCTGTGTGATCACTTCGGGGGCGAGAAGCTTATTCCGAAGAGGTATCCTGAGGGAAAGGAGGGTGCTGTTGGGGCGGAGACGGAGGAGTGGATGCGGTATCGGTATTTCATGCATTATGCCGAGGGCACTTTGATGCCGTTTTTAGTGTTTCAGTTGGTTATGGATCGTGAGTAGTCTCTCGCCCCACCATCTCTTTTGGTTATGGTTTTTTTTCTTTTCTTTTGATGGTGGCTTGGAGGGGGAGCGGGTTTGGGTTTGGGTGGTGTCGGTATTTGTTTATGGTGAAGGGTGTTGTTGATCGCTGATGATATTTTAAATAGGCATGAAGGACGCACCCGTCCCGTTTTTCATCAAGCCTATTCCGCGGTTCGTCGCGTCGAAGGTTGAAGAGATGTTCCTTACTCGGAATATCGTGGGCAACTTTGATTTCCTCGAGGAGCGGCTGAAGACTGCTCCTGGTGGCGGTCCATATCTCTGTGGGCAGCAGTTGACGGCTGCTGATATCATGATGAGTTTTCCTATTATTGCGGCGTCGATGAGATTGCCTATGATGGAGAAGTATCCTAACCTGGCGAAGTATGTGGAGACGCTAAAGGCGGAGGAGGGTTACAAGAGGGCTGTGAAGAAGGTGGAGGAGATTGATGGGAATTTTAACGCGTCGCTGTGATTTCTTTTGTCTTTTTTCTCTTTTTGACTCTTCTACCTGTTTGCTGTACGATCTAACATGACGTTGATGGTTTTTTTGTTGCTAATTCTGTTTTGTGTTCATTATAACGATAATTTGCAGTACATACAAAGATAGGGTATCAGTCTATTTAGATCTTTCGAGGCCTGAATTAACGACAAACGCCACTGGAGATGCTCGAACGAGAGCTGCCGGGTTGCCGTCCAACAGTATCCAACTGAATTCCTAGTCGCTCCATTTCCCGCACGTCTAGAAACCCGCGGCCATCTAGAACCCACTTTGGCCTTTTCAGGTTGTAGGCAATGCGCGCCCACTCCAGCGGCTCCGCAGTTGCAGGTCGGCAGGATGTCGAACGGCAGGAGACACAATCAGTGGGACAAACCTCTTGTGGCGCGAGATGATAGGTTGATCCCTTCGAAGTCCATGTTTCCTCTTCCGATAAGCTATCGTATCCTTCCTGATCTGCTCTGGTATGATACGTTAACATGGAGCGACGTCGAGGGTTGACAGGCATGTTTCGGAACTGGTCGCAGTCCGTCATCACTAAGATTGCGTGTGCTTGGGAACAGGCTAGATAGGGATCTGCGAAGACCTTCACTTGGCTATTCTTATCCGAGTGGCGGGTAAGAATCCCCTGCAACTCCCGGAGAATATCTTCCTCTTGGCAGTATGGGTCACATATAGCAATCTCCATGGGTCGCTCCTCCATTAAAAGTCGGATCACATCTATGGCCAGGGACTCACGCGTATCGCCTGTGTTCTTCTTGAATGCGAAACCAAGCATGGCTATCTTGCAGCCGTGCAGGTTGCCTTCGAAGCGGTCAATAACCTTCCTTGCAAATCGGTTGCGCTGCATTTCGTTCATGATGTTGACCTGGCTCCAGTAGTGCGCGACATCTTCCAGCCCTAATGATTCCGCGAGATAAGTGAGGCTGGCGATATCTTTGCGGAAGCACGATCCGCCAAATCCTAGTCCTGCCTTCAGGAATTGAGGACCTATACGCGCGTCTAACCCGACTGCTTTGGCGACCTGGTCAACATCGGCACCAGTCTTCTCGCAAATGACACTGATAGAGTTGATACTGCTGATACGTTGAGCCAGCATGGCATTAGCTACTAGTTTGGCGAGCTCGGATGACCATGAGTTAATCTGGACTATCCGTGATGGTGGCACCCAGGAGGAATATACACTGGAGAGCATGTCAGCAGCGCAATGACCGGCTGGTGTTTCCGAAGATCCAATGAGGACGCGATCAGGTATAGTCAGGTTCTCAATAGCAGAGCCTTCGGATAGAAATTCCGGGTTTGAAAGAACCTCAAAGCGTGCTTCTGGTCGAAGGCTGGCACACTAGAGAAAATGTTAGCACGCCATAATCAAGGGTACTGGACGGGCGTCAAATATCTCAATAGACACTTGGATATCTGTAATTGAAATAGCAAAAGTGACAAGCACCAATGGGTGGAATATACCATTCGTCGGATCCGCTGAGCTGTGCCACATGGCACTGTACTCTTCTCCACAATGACCGCGCCAGGTTTCGCGTGGAGCGCAATGTCTCGTATGGCTCCGTCAACAGCTGTCATATCAGTAGCTTTCCCAGCCCCGTGGCCATACATTTTGGTCGGCGTGTTCACCGCAAGGAGGACTATATCAGCGCGAGAAATGCTAGTCGCGGAGTCGCTTGTAAAGAACAAGTTCGGCTGCCGCTTCGAGTAAGAAAAACGAGTGGAAATAGGAGCATCATGGCTAGTAATTCCTGCCCCATCCCTCGTTATGCGGACGACACTATCCAACCCTGGTTCCTGGACTGGAAGATGTGGTGATTTCCATTTCCGAATCCGGAGAGGATCTCGATCAAGGACATCAACCACAATCGACGGGTTATACAGCGCAAGAACTGCGGCGGTCGGCCCCCCTATAGATCGTCAGTGTCATGCAGTTGCATGGCAAAGAAATAGCAAACTTTGCGGTATCGCTAGCAAAACATACCTACATAACCTGCGCCTACCACGCAGACATTCTTGACATGGCCTGTGGAAGACCGTCGAAGCGTAGCAATGCTGGAAAGATCATCAATCTTGGACTCGGTGTTAAGATTGTAAGCAGTTGAGGGACGAGGAAAGCTTGACAAGATAAGGTCGTCCTCTTTGCAAGTACCAAATAAAGGGCTCGAAGCTGGAGTTGTAGGAGGCGTTGTGTCCTCATACATACTCCCTTCAGAGGTGCCCAATGGAGAAGAGGGCATGGCTATCGGGTGAGCTTCCTTTGCCCGAACCATTATTGCGACAATATCCCCCTTGTTCACTTGAGACTGTAACTGTTCAAATGGGATAGTAAGAAGGAGCCGAAAGGGTTATACAACCCTCCTTAAGACTGCGCCTGATTCTTGCAGTATACCCCGTGCCCGAGGTGGGCAACACGAAAAATCGGCGCATGGGTTTAGTAGCCGCTAATCTTCTGTATGACTCCTAAAATGAGGAACGTGATAGATTAATGTAAACGCAAAAGAACTAAATGATCAGGGAAGATGATCACAGTGATCCCCAAAGAGCTTGAGGCGTTGGTGCACGGGGAGGAGGATACGGATTGTTACTGGTAAAGCTAATAACCGCTCTTGATAACGGGACAACCACGTGCCCGCACGAAGCCCTCCTACACGAAGCTTGTGCCCATCACCGCTGTCCTCCACCTAAGGAGTTAACCCTCCGTCTTGCCGAAGATCGTCAAAGCGACTGATCATCATGTGCCCCTTCGCAGTCTCATGCCAGCTGCCATGGTGCCATTTCAATGCAAGAAATGAGGCCCTCTTATACCATGGTGCCGCCACCTCTAATTCGCTGCATTGCCGCAGTGCAAAATGGCTTTGTCTACTCCCAGTCCGGATGAATTTTTCTATAGCCTCAAAGGCAGGCGTGTCTTACTGACTACTGAGTCCTTGGGTCCCGTCAATGGCGTTAGTCGGACAACATTGAGCTTGGTTGAATATCTCCGGCGCAACGATGTCGATCTTGCCGTAGTCGCACCACATTACCAGGGCTCCCATCAGCAGGGGCAGGATGCAGCAGATATCCGGATACCTGGATACCCTCTACCATACAATCCGGATCTAACCGTGGTGTATCCTTTCCGCCTGGACAATGTGTACAAGGAAACCTTCCAGCCCGACATCATTTACGTCGCAAGTCCAGCCTCTCTAGGTTTCCAGGTTTTGCTGCAGACCCGTCAACTTCAAAAACCTCCTGCGGTATTGCTTAACTTTCAAACGGACCTCTCTGCTTACAGTGAAATAATCTTCCCGGCACCTCTGGACAAGTTTGCTGTTTGGTTGTTGGCAACCGTCCAGGGGTCTCTCTTCAGTCATCCGGCTATACACACCATTTTCTATCCTTCGACAGCTGTTCTGCACTATCTAAAACGCGCAGGAGCTCCTTCCGAGCGCACGATTAGATTGGGCCGTGGTGTTGATACCTCATTATTCAACCCTACGCGTCGTGATGATGACTACCGAAAAGAAATCGCGCCGAATGGAGAAATTATTCTAGTCTGCGTCTGCCGCCTTGCGCCCGAGAAAGGGTTCGAGTTTCTAGCCGATGCAACAGTCAAGCTTGCAGAAGAGAAGCTTCCATTCAAATTGCTGATTGTTGGAGGTAACCGCAATCCGATCGTTGAAAATCGAATCCATCGTCTTTTCGACGCGGTTAGAGAGTATGTCATTTTCACCGGGTTCCTGACCGGACTACCCCTTGCTCGCGCATATGCCTCAGGAGATCTATTTCTGCATTGCTCGATTACTGAGACATTCGGGTTGGTTGTTCTCGAGGCAATGGCCAGTGGCCTCCCCGTTATCGCCCGAGACCAGGGCGGACCGTCGGATATTGTACGCAACCAAAAGACCGGATACCTAGTTCCTCCTGATGATCTCGATATTTTTGTGGCACTAGTACGACAACTCTCCGTTGACACACGTTTGATTTCTAAATTAGCCACCTCTGCTCGGGAGTACGCAGACGATACAACATGGGAAAAAATCAATAACCGTGTCGCATGGCAGATGGCCGACGCATTCGAACAGCGCATGGCAGAAAGCATGCACACTTCTCCTGAGCGTCTCGAGTCGAATTTCATGTTGCCACTTCTTGAAAAACTTCGTCTAACTCTGGCCATTGGTCTTGTGTACTTCATGTGGCTGATTGCCGTAGTTCCTTTGATGATCCATGGGCGTCAGGTTGTTTCAAACACCTTGCGGTTTGTGTATAGGATCCCGCTACTCGGAAGGGGACTACAGCCTCGTCCTAGATAGATTTAGAATGCAAATATTTATTTAAATCTACAAGTAGATTATCTTTCTGGTGCTCTTGAATGATGGATATAATTCTATAAAAACCAAGTTGGGTTTCATATCCCTGTGGGGCTTGATGCTCTCCAGGCTCCTACTACCCTTTGGGCAAAGAGGAAACGCGCGCTAGGTACGTGCTTCTAGGAAACCGTAGGTAGGTTAGATCACAGTCAATCAACCTCCCTGAGAAACATGTCAACATTATATGTGTCTTTAAACCATAGATCTTCGACTGCGGTAGGAGCCGGGAGGTACGATTGTGCCACCTAAGTTGCATGGTTTCGATATCAACCCCCAGAAGCCCTTGGCCTCCCAGGTCTTATTTCCAGAGCGCTTAACTTGATTGACAAGGTTATTCTTAAGTTCGAATTAGCTTAGCGCCCTGTATTCATCGATAATAGCTGCTGTCGCTTTCCAATCTTTCACCTGAAATAGTAGCTGTAGCCCATCAAAATGGCGAGCGCGCAACATCAACCGCATAAAATAGGTAACTGAGTTTACGGTCACAAACAGACCCCGATCTCCAATAGCCGAAAATGTGATAAGAGATAGATAAAAAGGAAAAGCTCGTCAGGAGAGTCCTGCCCAAATAATGTTAGTAGCGGTCACGACAATGCAGCAGACATTTCGGACTTACTTGAAGATGTGCGGGGCAAGGGGACCATGAGATGCTAGACAATGGAACTGTGAGGATATGAATCGACAACAAAAGCAAGTGATTTGGTGGGTGGCTCATCGTTCAATCGTCTTTGCACAGAGGCGAACGGGGGCGAGTTGTTGGCTCTTGTCATTGTTGATTGATCCATATGGCCAGCAGGCTAGCTAGAATTGTTTGACGAGAGTACTTCTTCTGTCCCTTATTTATTGTAGTGACTGCTATTGAGTAGAGGTAAGAGGGTGAAGTGATGTTAAGTGTCCAGTTCAGCTCGGTGGACTCTAGACCCACGGGTCCATGACCCACCTGAGCAGGAATCTACGGCATTTATGGATATAGACTTTGGATGCTACTCAGGATAAGATGGCGAAATATATCGGACTTGTTAAGACCAGCCATGGGGCTGACCTCTACATCCATATCATGCCTTGGGCAAGGAACTTCGGGCTGAATTATGTAAGTGAAATATTTGTGGAGAATTAAGTGAATACTTGTGATACAGTATGTATATCTTTGAATGCACGAAAGCTTCGAAGTCTAGTGATGAAAATTGAGGTTATTTAAGTCAAAGCTTCGGAATTGAGAATTTTGTAATAAGTAGACTCAATTCTTGTGTCATCTATCCCTTTATAGGATATCGACTTTTCCCTCTACTAGTCTTCATTCTTGTATATGGCACGTCAAGACGGGACAGATTCAATGTCCGGATCACCATTCTTAATTATCCCATACAAGATCAATTTACAAACTATAATGGCTGAGCTGCGAACGCCCAATCTGATGTCTTCACATTTCCTCGTCGTGATAAGCTTCCAAATCGTCTGAAGAGGTTGTGGCATTTATAAGTGGATGTGCGTCACTGAGCCTCTATCAACCAATCGTAACGGACATTGCTAATCTACCAGGGGGAATAGGCAAGAGTTCCCGGATGGACCCTAAGTATATAGTACGAACCCTCTCCAACCGATGATGAAGACAAAAAGGACATTGTTAAACTGTCATACAAGATATGCACCACGCACTGTTGCACAAGTAACTCACATTGGTTCTCTGTACAGTTTTATTGATATCAATGTAGAGGGGAACAGGAAACTGACCAGGAAAAATCAGACAGTATGTCTCGCATCTTCATGTACGTATGTCGAAGGGGCTAGAAGTATGACGGTAACGTTAACATCATCATCAGAATCGGTGCTACAGGGTACATTGGAGGGGATGTTCTCTACGCCCTCACACAAGCCTGCCGCACCTCGGAGATTTCTGCTTTAGTTCGGAATGAGAATCGAGCGTCCCTGACCACAAACAAGTTTCCATCAGTAACTCCAGTTATTGGAGCCCTGGATTCTACCACCCAGATCACAAATGAAGTTCCAAAGGCAGATGTCTTTCTCCGTAAGTTTCTATCGTCGCCTCTAGCGTTCTGATCACAGCTAGTGAGAAGTATATGATTGATGAAAACAGATCTAGCAAGCTCGCACTATCTGGTTAGCGCCACTGCCATTGCACGGGGCTTGGTAGAAAGTAAAAGACAAAGGCCAGGTATAATGCCCTTCCCCTAATGAAACGACCTTGAAGCTCTAACAACCACTAGTTTGGATCCAACTTGCCGGAGCAAACTTACTATCTGGGCCCGACATCGCAGCGAATGCCTACGGTGAACCACGCTCCGAAGTATAACGACTTGCAAGGGATAGACGATGTTCGAAACATCATCACTTCAAGGACCCCGAGAGGAGGAACTGGACATAACTCGGTACGGTATCAAGGTTGAGATGTGAGGTCAACCTTGCCCCATTTTCAGCGTCCTCGGATGTATCAAGAACCCCATCAAGCAATTGATTTTCTTCTCTGATGGCAGAAGGTGTGTCTAGCGAGAGCCAAAGATCCCATTCTGAGCGGGATGACTCGGTCCGCTCTGCCTCTGATTCGGGCTGCCTATCTCGAGCTGACTCACTTGGCAACACCCTCAGCACCCCGAAAAGTCCTTGAAATGATTCGTATTGCAAAGATGCGTTACTTCCACTCGCACTGTCTAGCTCCACCAAAGCCGCATTGGCGGATTGATACCCAAGGCTATACACAGTCATCCGTGTCATTCTTTCTTGGTCAGTCCGTCACTAGCAAACGGTTAGCACTTGCTCTAGTTGCATCTACGGTGAAACAATTACTGGTGAATAGTGGACGGCGGAAAACCCGATTGGTATCCCGAGAATCGTCTTGCTGAGTGCCGTCTTTGGCCCACATTAACTGATGTATATAGCTGAGACAACTCAAGTTCTGCTGCTGGCAGTTTTGGCGGTTTCATCGCATTTTACATGGCGGTTGCGGCAGGTCCCGTGTAAGGGTACGATTTCGTGGTAACATTTTGCGTAGTGGGGAGAATAGATGTGCGGAGGATAGATATCTGGTACTTGCCGAAGAGTCACCATGGATTGGCGGAGAACCCCACCACTCGCCACTAAGGCTAGAGTACAAATTTAGAAACTTATTCTGTATGATTTCTATGGAGAATGAGACAAGAACAATTAACTGGATATAACAAAGTCACAGCCGAACAGGTTCCTTATCCTTAGCCACCAACAAATGGCCCTCGCGTACCAATGAATTCTTGCAAGTCCTTTTCATCACGAAGTCCTCCAAGTTCCCTAACGTAACCCCAGCAATTTCACTGAGCGCCTCCGTAGTAAAGAAAGCCTGGTGGCCGCAAACAAGCACATTTGGAAACGTCATCAAACGCATTAACACATCATCATGGATAATTTCCCCAGAGTGGTCATTATAGAACAGCGATCCCTCCTCCTCGTACACATCCAGCGCCACACCCCCCAGCTGACCCGACTTGAGCGCTTTGATCACAGCCTGGGTGTTAACAAGTCCTCCGCGAGAGGTATTGACCAACAGCGCACCCTTCTTCATCCGAGACAGATTCGTGTCACTGATGATGTGTCTCGTACCTTCCGTAAGAGGGCAATGTAAGCTGACGATATCGCTTTGCTGCAGCAGATCGTCCAGTGCTACAAATTTGCCGTACTTCTTGAAATCCTCCCCTCCAAATGGGTCGTGCGCCAGCAACTTACACCCAAACCCATGTAGTATCCTCGCAAATGCCAGTCCAATACGGCCAACTCCCACGATCCCCACCGTCTTCCCGTAGAGTGTATGGCCCAAGAACCCCTCAAGGTTGAAGTTCCCCTCGCGGACGCGGTTGTACGCGCGATGTGTCTTGCGATTCAAGGTCTGGATCAGCGCCACAGCAAACTCGGCGACCGCTTCGGGTGAGTATGAGGGGACGTTGGCGACGAAGAAGCCTAGATCTTCGGCAACTTGCAGGTCAACGTTGTTAAACCCCGCACAGCGGAGGAGGATAACACGGACGCCGTTTGCGTAGAGAGTTTTGAGGACAGAGGCGTCAAGTTGATCGTTTACAAAGACGCAGACTGCATTGCTACCTTGCGAGAGAGACACTGTCTCGGAAGAGAGGGCGAATGAGTGGTACGTGATCTCACAGAGGGAGGGGTGTTCCTTGCGAAGGGTGAGATCGAGATAGTGTTTGTCGTAAGACTTGGAGCTAAAAACAGCGAGCTTCATCTTATATTTTACCTTGTATGGTAGGTAGTATGAGAAGCTTCGATGTTAGAAAAATTCTAATCACTTCCTAGGTAAGATCGTGGGTGATATTTAGGTGGGGTGAAGCAATAAACGTTATGTCCATGGGTTGATTCTTTGCTTTTCGTCGTTTAGGGCTTGGCTGAGGGGTGGTGACGTGTAGATCGGATAAATCCATGTAACATCCTATTTGTACCTTTTCAATTTAATTAACTTGTCTGGGCCTTTTTTTCTTCCCCTCATGGTTTGAGTTCAGCTAAGAAAAGAAAATCAAAAAATTCGATGGGCATGACCAACATCTTCAAAAGGTAAGATAATGACTGAATTAGTAGAAGTCGACCCCCCTTGCCCGCATTACAATTACCAGATGTATCTTGGCAGCTGAGAGTGTTTCACTTCCACCGAAACATTGGGTCGCAACATTACACAAGAGTAGATCTGGACTACATACCAATATACCAATGCATGCCACTTGATTGAGAAGGTATACAATGCCGTCAGTTTGTCACGCCGTCCGGATTCTCAGGTGGCAGAACGTAAATATTTAAGCCAACGTCGTACCCAACCACTGCCGTTCAAGGTCGACAAGGAGCTCGTTTTACGATATGCTTCCCACTGATGGGCGGCCGATATCGCCGGTAGTATTGGGATCAGAGTATCAGGGTAAAGACGACGATGAAGAGGAAAAGGAAGACGAAAAGGAAGACACCGCATTACGCACTTTCCCTGGCTCACGCGTCTCAAATATACGAGCTGATGTCACGCAGGTCCACACACAGAGATTCCTCCCTGTCATAGAATTGCTAGACAGGAAGAGATCCCTGGATGCTGGGGTCTCCTCATCGTTGCCATTGACGAGTATATTTGCATCCCAAGACTCCTGTTGTCTAGAGGTCGTCGTCGTTTTCGCCTTTGTCCTCATCACCCATAGTGGGTAATGGGCACCCGAATGGTTGCGCGGTGGTATCCGTAAGTCCCCATGTTGCGTTTCTCCGGACACAGTCATCCTCTCCGCTCGCGGATTCTGAAGCAACCTTTGCAGGAAGCGGGTCTTTCCCCCATTTTGATAGCTCATCTTTTGAATATTCTCATGGCGTACAAGGCATACTTTGCGCGGCTGAAGGCGACGACGAGCCGGTGTGGGTCGTATACGAAGTTATGCTCGTCGGTAGCAGTCAGGTCACAGGAGTAGCAGTCTTCTTATAGGTGGCTTCATTTCAAAGGGCTAAGCGTCTGTGGTTTGCTAACCCAACAATGTCCACATAGGCATCGCTCATGCTACCTATATCGTGTTGTGACGTATGCGGCAATTCTGAGCGACCTCGGTGATGGCTTGCAGGAGATACCATGAGAGAAAACCCAAAGCCTGTGGCTCTCGACCAACGTTAACATTCACACTGGCTCAATGTTGCCTTCAGCCGCGCAAAGCATGCCTTGTACGCCATGAGAATATACAGAAGATGGGCTATCCAATACGGCCCATATTCATTTGAACCTAAAACAATGATTACATTTATCCTGCTTATGGTAGTAGTAGTAGAAGTAGTAGTAGTAGTAGTCCTCATTGTCCTGTCATAGCTTGCCTATATTATATGGCCGCCATGTAGGGTTGAGCCGTCCAGCGGTTCTGTAGAATACTACCTGTAGTGGCTGCGGGAGTAGCAAAGTAAAGTATATAACACGTAAAAGCAAAAGAAAACAAGACAGCTCTATATCTAGAGCTCAGCTCCTAAAGCTCACCCTCAGCCTCTCTGCCCCCTACGGGCTTCCGCATCACCGGCTACGCCGTACAGTTTCATAGTTATGTTCCACCATCGTTGATGATTCACGCCTTCTCATTGTCTGACTTAGTGGCCTAGTTGATCTGAACTAGCCCACTATTTTGCACATATTTTATCTTCACCAAGTTCAGTGTCCTAGTTATCATTAGATTTTTCTTGCGTCGAGCCAGTTACCACAGGGTTCACCACTTGAAACTGCAACAGTAGGCCCGTTTTTTAGCATAAACTCTGCCCCTGGCAGAGCTGCCTTCGGTTCCTGAAGGAGCTGGTTGAATGATAGAGTCCCCGGGACCCCTTCTCCGCCAGAGATCCCGCCACATGTCCGTGCGGAGTTCGCCCAAAAGAGGACACTTCATAACAATATGTCGGGGAATCTGGTTACCCAGCCCGCACCCACATCTAATATCTTGACGTATATTGAAATAGATAAGGTATTGGTTTAGTTCTATACGCCCTGTGCGCAGCTGTATGAGGACTGAGGAGGTTGCTTTTCGCAATCTCTTCCAGTACTGCAGGACCTGCGGACCAGGCGCCTGAATCAGGTGTTTTGTTAGACGACTGGAAAGCACTGGGACTTTTAAAGGCCTATTCTTTCGTTACACAGATGGCCAATAGCAAGTTCATCAATATGCACCGACTTGTTCATTTAGCAACTAGAAATTGGCTTCGGAGCGAAAAGCTCATGGAAGACTGGACTATAAAGATAGGTGACTTTCTAAGCGGAATCTTCCCCTCTCATCATCATGATTACCGGGTATTGTGGAGGGAATACTTACCTCACGCACAATTTATACTCCAAAGCCAAGAATATCCCAAAGGAAAGCTCGAGAGGGAGAGTCTGTGTGAAATGGTTGCTCTATGTCTTTCTGCTGACGGGAGATATAGTGATGCAGAGACACTTTTTAAAGAAGTGCTTGAAAAAAGAGCTAAACGGCTGAAAGAAAAAGATCCAAAGATGTTCAAAAGCATGGCCGACCTCGCATCCACATTTTGGAATCAGGGCTGATGGAAAGAAGCCGAAGAGCTGAACGTGCAAGTAATGAACACTCGCAAGACAGTGCTGGGCCCTGAACATCCTGACACACTGACCAGTATGTGGAATTTGGCTCATACCCTGAAAGATCAAGGTCGACATGCCGAGGCTATAGTCTTGCTCGAAATCTGTGTTCCGCTACAACAAAAGTGTCTGGGACAAACTCATCCTGACACTACTAGAGCCACTTCGGATATTGAGCTCTGGCGAAAGACTCTTCTCGATAAGTCTCATCTTCACTCGACACAATCAGATAAACAGAAATGTTTGACAAGAACTGTAGCCGGCCATGGTAAAACCATGACCAGCGGCCACCAGTTCCGAATTTCCATTGGTCGCAATCCTTCGTTGCAGAATGCCCTACTTAGTAACTTTCAACCTCTACTTTCCGCTTTGCGAATTTCTTTTCAACCGGATGAGACCTCTCACGAAGATAGGGATGAGATTGACTAGAAGAAACAGCAACATCTAACAAGATCACCTGGTACGTAAATCAATAAGTATGAGAATCTAATTAAGGAATCATACCCAGCCATTCATTTCAATCAAGCTGCCAGTAATAATTATGACCAGTATTAAGTGGGTTATCTATGTCTTGCAAGACAAGTGAAGTTCAATCAGTACTAAAGTACCATAAACCATATAAAAATTTTACCACTGCATAGTATCCAGAGGAAGATTGCCTTCAACAACAGTAGAAGTTAGTTTACGCACGGTAATCTAATTTGCATTGAATGCATGTGCCTCACGCGGTAGTGTAATAGGACAGGTATTGTAGTGTATGATACATATGTACAAAGATTACGTTACGTCTATCTATTCTGCATGCCGAGGAGCGAGAAGAGTGCGTAAGTGAAGATTTACTAGCAAAAGTGACATTCTGCAACATGCTCGTGACATTCGCCGTATCGTTGAAACACCGCCTGCGCTTCGAACCCTTCACACACTACGAAGATATGCGAACCGGAACCAGACACCTCCCAATCCTTGCCCAAGAAGCCGAAAGCCGATACCTGAAGGGCCCTTCAACTTGGAAGCTCATAGGCCTCGTGCTGAAGCTACCCATGGTCGAGTCCAACCCCCGAAAATTGATCAAAAACCCGACAAAGCCGCTGGGCAATGTTCCACTGGAAATCCTCAGCTTTTGCTCCGCTTACATCAAGACCATCATCGACAACGGCACCCTGAAGGCGACAGCCTACCATGCACAAGCGATGATAGAGGATTACATTCACCGGGAGGAAAATATGCCTTTGTACCCTCTGAACAATCAAGGGTTTCATTCGCTGAAGACTAAAAGCCCGCAAGAAATCAGGGAAATGATTAAGGCCAGGGTTGAGCTGCCATTCGGTGGAAGTCGCCAACAACTAAAGTGAAAAGGATGCGGTGCCTGTAAATTCCCTAGGACCCGGTGTGGATACGGTGCTGTGGAGAATCATGATTAACCCTAGAGACTTCCTCTCCTCTAGGATTGGCGGATTCAGGCCAGTGCCGTCTGACAAGGCCATCGATAATTGCTGCTGCCTGTTCTGCTTTCAGCATACCCAAGCAGGACGTGGGTGAAGGTGAAGGACAACTTAAAGTCCATATCCTGTCGTTCATCTGAACTCCAGTGAACATAAAACTAATCATGACACAGGTTATGGAGAGAAAGAAGAGTAGTAGGACAAGTAATGAATGGGAAATATTGATTTTTACAGACCGAAAAGAAAAAAATAAAAACAAAATAAAAATAAAAAATAGCATGCAAAAACACAAATTCGGCCGGGACTTTCTTGCTGGACCCCTAGAATTATTCTCTTCTCTTTAGCCGGAATCTTCCGAATACACTTAGAGAGACTATATAAATTGGGCACATTTATGCGCACACAAGTCTAAATATTTCCTTTGAGGGGTCCATCATCATACTCTATCTTCTATTTCTACTAACGCCACTCCCTTGCCCGGTAAGTCCTAGACTCACCACGTTCAGATAATCATGATAACAGCTAGGGCAAATGCCACTACGGCAGTCGTGTGATGCATCTGCTCTCTGTTCCCGGCAGATTTCTGCAGGGCCATCACCGGCTCATAGCCGCTCGGCTCGGTACTGTTTATGGTGCCATTCCAGCAATAAGTATTGAAACACGTAGTGCAGATTTCTGGTAGTGTCGTGTTGGTTCGCTCAGCTGAACGGGAAAGAATAGCGCATCCGACACAAGATGGCCAGTTAGAGTCAACACTGGCATTGCCGCGGGTCACCACGTTATACCCATTGGTAATCACCGAATCACGCTCCTCATTGGTATAAGACAGCTTGAAAGTGGATGTGTTAGATTGGGCTGTATAGGGCGAATTTGGAAGATAAACAATTAGCGGCGCAGTACCCGTCAGGTTTTTGGAATCACAGCCGAAAAAGGTTGGGCGGTTGTTCAATCCCAAATTCACGAAGGTATTGGGGTCGGGGACAGAGGGAAAGGCACTGCCATTGCCGATCCCGGTGCTGTTCAGGCTACGTTCGTAGGTGCGTACCAAAGACTTTCCAGAAGGCCAGTTGTGGATATTCGCTGTGGAGTCCACTGCAAAGATAACATCCACCTGGCGGGTTGGTTGGATCAGAGGATGCAAGGGGATGTTTTGGCCATCTTCGCCCCCATCCACGACGTTCAGCTCAGAGCTTTTCGAGTATGCTTTCGCAACGGTTGCTTTTGGGGAGTCGCAATATTGATGATTGCAATACCCCTTGAACGGATTCGGCGAGTAAATGGCAATATCGTCCTCATCTTGACTAATCTCCTGGAGAATGCTTTGTAAGGCTGACTTTAGGGCTTCTGGAATATTTGTATTATTCAAGCGCAGTATGAACTGGTTAAAAAGGGAAGAGGATGTACCCATCACGAAACCAGCATTATCGAAGCCTCGCACACAGCTTGTGTCGTTCGGTACTTGACCATTGTTGAAAGGGGATCCAAGGTATTCCAATGGGGCAAAGCCAAATATAGAGGGATCGAACGTGCCGAACTCCCAGGGATTGAATTCATAAACTGTCGAGTTGCTTCCAATAACTGTCTCACCAGGGTTCCGCCCATCGGCAACGAGAACAGGCATGGGTATTTTCCCTTGTTGAAAGCTCTCCATAGAGGCAATAGATGACCAGGTATAAGATAGACCACCATCATCAGTCGAGGAGTTTATAAATTGGTATGAAAGAGCCCGGCCCCAATAGTCGGTTAATGAGGTATCATAGCCTGCTTCTTTCTTAGCCTTAACTGCATCATGCAGGTCTTTCCAATAGCTTGCGGTAGTCAGGAGCTGAAAGTGCTTCACATCCGGGCCTTCAAGAATAGAATTCTTGAAGTCCCAAACACGTCTATCTACCTGCAGGTCATGGATAGTGGTAAAGTTGTTGATAAAGATCGATCCAAGAAGCCACCCACCACCACTCAGACCAGAGACATAAGTTGCCGATTGCAGTAGGCCACCGAGCTGACCGACAGCAGTAGAATTGGAGGTTCGACTGTCGAAAGCTTTAATGGCACCAGCGCCATTAGTTAAAGCACGATAACCACCTCCGGAAACCGAGATACCGATATTGGGTAAATTGGATATATTCTTGGAATGGCGGTCGATATAGGCACCGGTATCAAAGGAGCTAAGATTCAGCCGGCTTAGCAGATCCTTCATTGGCTGAATGGTCTCTTCGCGGCGTAATTTCAACCAGTCGGTCTCGTTGGAAGAGAGGGAGGCGGCATTGCGAATTCGAGGCCGGTTGACGGGACATGTAACGTTGTCGGGGGCATAGCCGTCAGGAGCATTCGGTAAAGCTCGAGGGACGACAGAAGGAGCAGCGGATATACCAGCTGCTAGCGTAAGCAAAGGTACTATTATCATAATTCTCGTAGATTGTCAGAAGGCGAAATTTTTGATGACAAGAAGGGTAACATAGACACCGCAGTTACTGCTACGGTATCCAACGTGTTATATAGATGGTGAGATATTCATAGCTATGCCAACCTGCCCCTGCAAAGTGGTTTATAACAAGGCGAAATAACCGCTAGCGATGAAGATTTGAACATGTTAGGCAATAAAAATCTGTTTTGGAGTGACTATTGAACCCGTTTCGAGTTTGGCTTCTTAGGCAGCATCATTACGCTCCGGAATCTCCCCATCTTTAGGTCCTGCGATCCACGGTTTTCTTTCCTCCTTTCTCTCCAAGCACTTATACTCGGGGCTAAGCGGGAGATAAACCTAGCCAAGTATGGATATATCTGTTTAGTATGATCATCGAGCCAACTCTCGGGATTTTCGGACAACAACAGGGCAACATAGGGCGGCCAATTTCCAGGCAGTATATGGAGTACTGCGTTGTCTCACTGGAACTAGTAAGGCCCACCGCTCCTTCCAATCAAATTACCCAATCATTGGCATGTCTTAGTTTTGTTTAGATGTGGATCCAGTTCCCCCTGATCGGAAGGGTTCTGTAGCCGTTATCCACGCGCCGGTTCCTTCGTTCCTTATCTAAACGCAGCGGGTCAAGGGAGTACCCAAAAGTAGGGTGATATGTTATTGTTGAAGTATTTGACTTTTTACTTGAATTATCTTGGAATATCCCTTTGACGCTGTTAGAATATTAATATGTAATATTATTACATGTATGGCCCAGTTGGGTCAGGCAACCTTGGGGGGGTTACTTAATTCGTGTACGCAGTTAGCCCTAACTTGAAAGAGTCTCCTGCTGCTGCTACGTCTTACTCACCATAGCTCCCTACCTACAGCCATAATTGAATCACATTGACAACATGGTAGAGAGCCATGGGATAAGAAAAAGGTATCTGCTGATGAAGCCAATATTGCTAGTGGCCGAGCAAACCGTAGATCTTTTTTGCCAGGGCTAACTTAAAAAACCAATGATTGCAGGAAACTACTAACTAACCAAGCCAAGTTCGCCAAAGCCAGCCGCCGAACATTAGGTCCCCCGCTCAAGCTCCTTCGGGGATCTGCATAGCATAATCGAAGTCATTCCTGTACAAGATATTCCACGATACTTTCCTGTCTTTCAGTGGAAATTCGGCGTCGGTGTCTGCGACGACATGTGCGCCTTGACACCGAATAGATTCCCCGCAGTCCGGGAGAGAGGCGTTGATCGCATGAACGACATGCCGGATGTGAATCATACCTCTGCTCGTCTTCACAAGATACGGAAGCGGCCCGTCCTGGAGGCTAACGCGTCAACAGTCGTATGTGTCTCGATGCGCAGGTCCGGAAATTGATCCAGTAAGTCCTTCCACATCTGGTGACCAGCCTGTAGAGCCACAGCGCACCAACAGGCAGAGTGATAGCTCCGACTACAGGTTCTTCGGCACCAAACCTTTGTTGCGCTGCTGCCGAATCGTACACCGCCCAATTCGCGCCTGGCAGCTTCGCCTTCGCGTCGGCAAATTCCTTCTTGTCGAGATAGAACTCCTCTATCTCACAACGTCCCGTGGTTACGAAATCGGCTTTGTCTTGCCGATTTCCATCACCGCAGCTACATTCATGTACTGGAGGGTTCCCAGCTTAGTAACACTTTCGTCATCTTCATCCTCGGCCACAGGGGGAAAGAGATGCCTTCTACTCCGGCCCCTGGCGTCTGGGCACACCCGTCCTAGCTTCCGCCACCGCGATTGTAGGGCTGGGAGCTTTAGAGTAAGAAGTGCCTTTGCAACAGAGACACCCGTGAACCCACTCTTATTTCTGAGTTTTGAATCCGCCCTCAAGGGGCGGAAACAGATAGCTCATGCACCTTGTCCGCTGCCGTTGCAATAACTTATGAAGCGAACCCTGACCACCAATTGAATGTAGACTCCCAGTGTGGGAGACGCAGCCACAGAGTACTCGACACTGACCGTGCCGCAAGTATTGTGTCGAGCAGAAGGGATCTCCCCATGGTCGAGGAGGACAGTGTGGACTTTATAAAGAGTGATTTCAAACATCAAGTGGTCCATTAGGGCTGCTGGTTTGGAGATTTTGCCACCATCTATGGTGGTTGCGAAATGGAAAGTCCAATAATGGACAAGTTTTGAGTAAAATAGGAGTGAATAACAGAAGTACAGGCTATTGTTCATCTGCATTATGCCTAGAAAACCAAGTAGGCAGGAGCGCAGTACCGACTAGATGAAGAATAACTAAAGAATTCAATTAAGCGAGGAAGGAAGTTGAGGTTCGAACCATGATAGCTCTACCAATAGGATGAATAACGGTTCGATTTGTAGTACAATGTGTTTAGGCCGATTTTGGCTTTCTATGTTTCTTTTTAGCAGCGGCGAATTGTGTCGACGAATTCTCTTACGCAAATATCAGACAAAAATACCAATATAGTAGATTACAGTGGGGCTCCTAGAGCCTCCAAGCACTGGGGAGCACTCGAAGAGTATACAACCAGTACTCTTACTTGCGGCAGTGATACCCTCCGTGCAATTGGCAGAGTACTCCAGAGAGTCTATGGAACCGACCTTTACTGTGGACTTCCGTTCGGTCATATTTTCGATGCAATTAGCTGGATGCCATACAACCAGGCAGACACGGAATCGTACATTAGAAGGAATAAATTTAATTTGCTTTGTTGTCGATTGACGCCAAATCGAGATGGCCTGTTCTCCTGTGTCTTGGCCAGGAGTTCCTTACGGTATAAATGCATGTGCGCAGCGTCATTGTTTACCAGGAATTTGTCACAAGCACATTGGTGCTGGTCCGCTTCTTCCGGGCAACCTGAATTGCCCGGATAGTGTGAAAGCCGGGTCAGAATTTGAACCGAAATTGCGCGAAAGCGTGATGTATCAGCTACCAGATGAAACGCTCTTCCCACCAGAGAATCCTCCGGGCACGCGCTCGCTAGCTGGTAGATGTCATGTTCATTGAATGGAGCCCGCAGACTAATGTTGCCCGTCGCCTTGGTCTGGGGCAGATATATCTCAAAGAATTGGGCGACTGTACTTCCAAAATTCAAGACCATCATTCTCGAGTGATCTTTGCCCCGTTACATAGTTGTTGTGAACCTTTTCTTCTACATACAATTTGCCATATCATTTCTGAAATTGCAGTCTAGAGCGCTGAGCCAAAGCGTACTAGCATTATCACTTTCGAGGAGACATAGTGGGTTACTACCATTGGCCCTTGAGCACTTTTAGTCAACTGTCTGCCTCATCCTCTAACATGTTTGGATTTGCTCTTTAATCGGCTTGCTCGTTGATAAACAGACTTGGGAATTATAATTCAAAAGGCCGGAATGGATGTTTCAAGGCAACCATAGTTTACTTTGCGTATGCATTTACCCGTGTAGTGAATATATATCGTTGCACGCGGGTTGGAGTCAATTCCACGTGCATAGGGCATGTGCGGGTTTCCGTATAGAAAATCTTATTTAACACATAACCTTTTCCAATTCAGAAGAAATACTTCTCATTACTTGGTTTATAGGGCTTACATGCTGCGCCGCTGGTAATAAGGGTGTCTAGAACTACCGAGATCTTCTCAAAGTTATATTCGGGTGTACCTTCGTCCAATCGACTAGCCAAACTTGAGATTTGCTTAAGGTAAAGCCAATCCTAAGTTTGATAGTACGGCGCATGCCAGGAGCATGCCTTAGAAATACTGGATATCTTAGTTGCCCAGCGTCGACTTTATCATGATTCACTGACATGGTCTAGAAAATCAAATTTGTTTCTCGTTTGCGGATTTTAGGCTCGGCGGAGATTGGAAGCCAATTGGTTACTATCGCCCTACATGCAAATTATGTCCCTTGAAAGCGAGGATTAGTCCATAGATACGTTTTTGGAAGGACGTTAACTTTGTGCCTGGACCCGACATCTAGTTTACTCAAAGATACCGTACAGGCCAGGAAACTGTACTTTATTGACATCACTTTTGTCGTTTTGTGTTTCTTGCTTGTTTTTAAGTGTGGCGTGGGTTACAGAGGTTGTGCGACTCGATAGTTAAACAGAGTCTATTCTGGTGTGGCAACTATACACGTGGTGTCACTCTATTTAAATGACAGAAGCTCAAAACCTATTTTTAACCGCAAGCATGCAACTCGATAGAGCACTAGAATCGGGGAGTCAGTAAGAAAAGACGCATACGATTCTAGTTATCCCTGCAAGCTACAGAAGTCACTATAGTCTACAAGCTCATAACCATCAAGCAAAGGAGGATTGATGTCCGCAATCTATCTTAAACAAAACAACCTCAAGAGGTTAACTGACCATCGTTACACAACCACCACGAACCTAAAAAAAAAAAAAAGAGAGATAAAATAAAATAAAAACAAAGCCAGACCGAAACACGCTCTCGCGTTCATGCATCATAATGCATCGTGTATGTACGACCTGCCATCCCGCCCCTTGCCTCAAAGTTAGATAATACTTAAACAGGCCCAAGCTAGGACCAACTGGGTCTAGTCAGGAGCTTTTAACCTGAAGCAGGTCAAAGGCTCGGTGAAATGGGAGCGCGATCTCAATTTTCAGATCTGAGGCACACGCATGACCGTTGTTTTGGCATTGTTTTAGGTTGTTGTCGGGTAGGGTTACTCGAGTAAGTATCATTGATACCTATTTCATTATGATTTGAGCGTTGTTATGAGGATGTGTAGTACGCATACGTAAAACCCACCGGGACTAAAAATAAACAAAAAAGAAAAAAGGAAAAAGAAAAAAAAAGAAAAAGAGAATACTACGTCAAATTGGTTGAACGCTCAGGGCACGAATTTCCTACCCGACAGTCCGGATGAATGGTCTTCCCTCTTCGCACATCCCTATTGAACCGTGTTCTCGGGACCAAAAATCTCATTCTACACTTGTTACCTTTATCCCTCCCCCCTAGACAGGAATCTAGTAGTGATAGTACTAGTCCAGGGCAATCATAATGATAATCTACACCGTGTCAATTCTAATTGCAGAAATCACCAGAAACAAAACAAAAACAGATCCCTTCACCGCCGCCCAGGTAAATCAGTGGATCCCTGCAAACGGGACCAGGGAGAAATGATAAAAGTAAAAGTAATTATCCCACCTCTCATTCGGCAAAGCGAAGAGAAGAAGGTGTAGATTATTCCCGCGGTTACCGACCGAAGAAGTAGTAGTCCAAGTGCCAGGGGATCATCGGCCGAGGGTGATCCATGTTTCTGCGTTGGCTGCTTTTGCCCGGGATTAAGCTTTGGGGCGGAAAAAGTGATGGAAGTCGTGTGGAACCTTCTTTAAGATTGCCGCTTTGGGACGCGATCGACAGGTTCCTCGTGCTGAGCATCGTGCGTGGTTGGGTGGCTTGAACCTTCGAACCATGGTTCTGCCGAGGATGCTGGCTACGAGACGTTGTGGTTTTGGTTACTGCGATACACGGTTGGGAGGATTATTTGGGTCTGGAGGGAGCTCGGGGTGACCGTGGGTGACATGTGGCTACTTTCTCCCCCTTTTTCCTTTCTTTCTTCCTTGGATGTGATTGTTGTTTTCCTACTGTTTTCAGTAGTGAAGTTTTACTCTGTAGGAAGGACCAGGATTCCGATGCTATAGACAACACGTTATTCTAGAATTCAGCCGAACGATATCCGTAACCCATCATCAATACTAATTGATAGTTAATTTTTTTTTAAATTAATTGCTTTGTCAGTGATCGCCATCCAGACCGGGCTGGATTTCGGGCAAACGGCCAGCAAGCGACCAGCATATGTAAGTCCGCGGATGTCTTACAGCCTACAGACGCGGCAAGGCACCAACAGCCAACGAGGAGCGGTGCTGCCCGTTTAGACTCATGTGCTAGAATATTCGGAAGGAAGGAGGGGTGAAACTCGGTGGTTGGTGGCCATTCCAGAACGGATGAACATGTCCAATCAGAAACATCCAATAAAGTGTACATGCCATTTGCCCAGTGACACTAGACTGGGGTGCAGATGGCTGACTTTTGAGCGAAGGGGCAGGGCAGGACAGGACAATCAAAAACGGCCGAGGTATGTTGCCTCTGCAAGCTAACCGGGTTAAGTGGTGGCCCCGTCTGCTTGTTTCGCCCCGCCAAGGAGGTATCCGTTACATAATCCCCTCGAGGCGTTTGCCCGAGGGTCAGGTAGAGATGGCGGTTCGGGGTCTGTCCGTGCTGACACGGGAGCACTGGCCAATGGTAGTGTGCCTGAAACCTCTCAACCAATAAACGATTGACGATAACAAGATGTGTCCGCCTCCAATCCGGAGGCGAGCCAAGAGAAAGACCCGCTGCAATGGAAAGGTCTGTTCTCGAGATTGATTGGTTTCCACTCCCTAGCGTTATCTCGACCATGAGGTCTCCAGTCTCTCCAACTGTTGCCCTTTGCTTGAACGGGAGGATTGACCAACTGGTGGCTTCGATCGCGGAGTACAAAATTACTATGGGTCGGGTAGGACTAGTTGACTGTTGAACATTCACCGCCATTGATGGAAAGGTGGTGGTGGTAAGGGATGAAGGTGAGCCGCTTCCATCTATTCATCTATGCCCTTTCTTGCAGATACATTCATTCATCTTGGTAGTGGTGGTAGTAGTAGTAGTAGTAGTATTACATACAATTCCCCTTCCAAGGCAGTAGAGTATCATCCCATTCATTTGGTATGCTGGGAGGTAGCATCGGGTGTTATTCGGTCGTTTTTTGGTGCAACGACGGGGCGAGAAGAAGTCTCGTGAACTCTTCCCGACAGAGTAAGGGCTAAGTTAACTAGTCCATACCGGGCACTGTCCGCACCAGAGACAATAATTCCCTTCCTTCGGTCAGGCTGAGCCGTGGGTCCGACGTGCGGTGTGGGGACCCTTTCGATACCGCCTCCACCAATGAACACGACGCTGATTTCGGTTCCAGGATCCGTTTTCCTGCACACCGGACACTCGCCGTAGCTTCTGTTTCTTATTACGGCCGTCAGCTCATTAGCCATTGGCGCGAATGGAGCGCGGTCGTGGGAGATCCGCCTCAAATCAACTGCAGGCTGATTACTACTGGGAGGGACCGGCAGTGCTACCTGTCTGCCTCTATCCATCTGCCCGTATCTAATCGATATCCGTCATGGAGTTATCCCTATCCCCAAGTGGAGAGATGTTGGAGGTGACCCAAAGGGGAAAGCGATCACGCTGTGGCGGTCCACCAAAGGACGTCAACTTATTGCCACAGCGTGTCGATACCATGAAGATCTCGTATCTTGAATGTAGGTCATGTATAATGGTCGATACATATTGGTATGTAAATGGTGTAGGAATTATATTATAGGATGGAAGGATTGGAAAGTATGTCCATCCATACCTGCATGCGTTAAGGTAAAAAGCGGTCAACAAAAGGACGGACAGGGATTGGAACCAGGATCGGAAGTGGTGTTGTCATCATGACTTTTTTTCGGGGTAAAAGGGAATCGAGGCTGCCCAGTTGACTTCCTGGGAATTGAGTTGCAGTTTGGTTCTAGCCTGTACGACCAGTTCACTACTCTTCCTTACCATGATTTCATCTGTTCCTATTGTTTTGAGTTGATTTGATTCTTCTCTATACGGGCACTTTATTCTTTTTACTTCATAATTTGGGGAAGAATGTAATTCCATGAATAATAATTAAGAATCACAATAAATAATAAATTACCAAGTCGACATATTAAATTCAGTAAATAATTTACACAGGATAACTATAGATCCGCCTTGTTCCGCGCCTTAATTTATCTACAGGTAGTGAATTCTTCCTGGTTCACGGAAATTCCTGATTAGATACTACTGTACTTTCAGGGATTTGCTTTCCAAAATCTCACGTTCGGCGGAATCCCGCCCAACCAGAAACTGTCATCTTTTTCTGCTGTTGCAGCGAAATCTCCTCGGTAAAATACCACTCCGAATGTGGCCTAGCGTGTAACGCCCATTCGGAGTCTTTCCTTGACAACGGTCTTATTGGGTGTCTCTTTTTTAGGTCTCTTTATTCTAATCATTCTTACATCAGATAAATACAAAAGATGAAAGAGAATAAAAAAGAAAGACAGGTTACGGAGTATAGGGTGTAGTAAGATGATCATCGTGGTGTGAAGTAAATAAATAATCATTATGATGAGGATAACCTTCATTCATTCATTTAACGGCACAGATGGGACAGAAGGACGGATTGATGGACACCGATCTGCCCTCTGCCTCTCTCTCCCACCAACGGGCTCCACTGCTGCAATTCTTCGGGAGTTTCTAGTCTCATTCAAAGCAAATGGATAACCTTACCGGGTTTAGTGTAGTTTTAGGGTGGTCGTCGAATTATGGGGCGGAATAACAGGGCTTGAATGGATGGGGAACTCCAATAATAAACGAAGTATAAGTAAAATGCACTAGTGATTTATCTCATTTTGGGGCTCCACCGGCGCATGGCAAAATAGTCCCGGGTCCAGTCCCGGTCCAACTCTTGTCAGTGCTCAACCTTCTTCATCGCCTCTCCTTCTAATCTCTCCATTTATCTGGGACTTGACTTTATTTCACACTCTCTTTCTCGTGCGAGAGTACTTTTAATCTGCCGTTCCCCCCGCTATCATTTTCTTGTCCCTCCTCCCCCTTCCCTTATCTCCTTCCACTTTTCCCAACTGTACAGTATCCCTCCGTGTGTGTACTATTTCTGTGAAGTTGGATCATCAAAGTGTTCCTACTCCAACTGTCTTCGATATAAACTTCACCGATTATTTACGAACATCGACCAGAAACTCTACCCCCCACATCTTTAATTCACCGCGTCATCGATAACCGTTCGACCTGCTGCTGCTATTCTTGGTTGCCACTTTGCCATGATTCAGTGGATCTCTCCAACTTTACTCCATTCTACTCAATATATCTAATTCAATTCACTGCCATTGCCAACACGACATCATCCTTCAACCGGGTCACTTTCCACCATTTCTTCTCTCCCGCTTAACATCATCTCAACTCTCGACCACCACAAACAACCACCAGCACTACCAAACAACTGCTTCTATCTCCCACTAACTGAAATGGCTACTCATGTTCTCACCGCGACCACTACTACTCCCGCTCCCATTTCTGTTTATGGTCATCCTTCTCCGGTTAATTCGGCCGCGAACACTGCCAATAGCTCGCCAACTTCTCCTCGTCAGCAGTTTCTCCCACTTCAGACTCGTCAATTGCGTCCACCCAAGGGCCCTCTGTACGTTCCTGCTGCGTTGCGCCCGACCGAGCGTCCTCAGAAGCCTTCTCCCCCCACTCCCCCTCGGAGCGTCCATGGTTCCCTCGACAGCTTGAATGACGGCAGCGAGGAACCACAGCCGTCGCTCACTCGGCGTTCAACCATCGAGAGTGCTGCGAGTGGAGGTATCAGCAAGTTAGCCGAGAATGAGTGGATGAAGAATGAGCAACTTGGCGAAGTCACTGGTCTTCCTACTAGAGATCATTGGAAGGTACGTTCATAGTTAGCGTTCCATCGCATTTCATTTCCAGGGAAGCCAAGTTCGATCGCTCTGGGGTCGTGCGCACTTTATATTCCTCGTATGGCGTGCGCGCGGCTCTGGATGTCGCGCGGATCCTCAATCGCGAATTATTGCGTGATCTGATGTCATCCGAGCTTTGTCTCTTCTGCCACCCATAACATAATACAATTGATACTAACTCAATACATTAGGCGGACTCGGCCTCTCCCAACTGTGATTCTCCCACCTGTCGTTCTTCTTTCGGCCTCTTCTTGCGCCGCCATCACTGCCGCCACTGCGGTCATGTGTTCTGCTCCTCTCACACTCCCCATGTCGTCCCTCTCGACCAGGATGCCCGCTTTCACCCTGAAGGAGTTGAATCCCGTGCTTGCGACCTTTGCTGGCACGCTTACCAGCGCTGGGAAGAGTCGCGCTCCGAGCGCTTGACCAGGATCCAGGGCTTGCTCGATGCACAGAGCAGCAAGGCTGTCGAGGTTCCCGAGGAGACCACCGAGCACGTCGACGATGTTGCCGACGAAGAGTCGAAGAAGGCACTCGCTGCGATGCTGGGTCAAAGCACCGATATTGCGGCCAGCATCCCTCGTGGCTGGAACTGGAGCACTTTTTAAATCAATCTCATTGACTACATTGTCGGATACTCTCGACGCAGATGCACTTTAGTGCCATCTACTTACTACGCTACTTGACAATCTGCTACCTTCGCAGACTTGCTTCACATACACGCGCGTTAGAACATACTTGCTTTCGGTTTCGGTGTGCCATCTACGCTTCAGCATTTTCGGTTTTTTTCTTTTTCTTTCTTTTTCAACGCTTGGAGTACGGCTGTGATTCTTCTTTTCTCTTTTACACTTTACGGCTTATGGCTCTGTTTCTCAGGCGTTTCAATGTCGCTGCCGCTCGACCGTCATAGAATGCGGGGGGGTTCGTTTTCTAAATTTTCTTCGCTTGACTTGCTACTGGATACCCCGTCATGTTGCGTATGCGCGGCGATCTTTAACGATTCTCTTTACCTGGCGCAACGAATACTCACTTTATGCTAATAAAGGTGTTGGTAATGCAATACAATACGATCAATGAATCTTCATCTAAACTGCTATCCTTCAATAAATACAGTAGACTAAAATGTAATTACATCCACCTATGGAATACAAATTCCTCCAAACATCAACACCAACATCACTCCTCATATGTCTCAAACCCCATCCCCCCGGTCAACTTCTTAACCTGCCTCTTCGCATGAACCAACACCAACCTCTTCCCCCTGCAATCCCCTTGAGAAAACCCCAATACACCCTCTCTTTCTCCCCCACATGTCCGCTTACTAGATCCACCACAACATCAACCAACCTCCCGAAAATCCTCCAAAGCCGTCCACCCGCGTGACCTTCACACAAGGCTCCCGGTGAACATCGTACTCCAGCCACGAAGCTGCTAACTCTGGGTCATTTTTTGTAGTCTTGATGGTTGGTATTGTGTTGATTTATGGGTCGAGGGTTGGGATGTTGGTTATTTTGGGGGTGCTGGTGCTGGGTTAATACTCATGAATATATTTACTCTGGATGGGGCCCCGGCTTCCGTAGGGTCATCTGGAAATTAATTTGGAATGGACTCAAATTGAGATTGGAAGATAGGTCTAAGCGATGCTGTGGGATGTTGTCTGGATGTTTATATATATCCAATTCAGTTCAGTCATTAAGGTGAAGGGAAAAATATAGATTGGAGTTGATCCGGAGATGCGGAGATAAGCCTTAGCACTTGATAATTTTCTTGAAATGAGGGTTGTACTTATCTTCCACATGAAGATAGAATCATAGATAAGAACTGCAAACAATGCAAACACCTATTATCGGCAAAGGAAAAATATTTCCCATCACGAACAACTATTAACTAGCTAAATAGCAGCGGAGAGGACTGAGAGAGGAAAAGAAAGGGAGCAACATGTCCCTCTACTACGACGCCGTCAATATTCTCACCTCCCCCTCCCCAACCGGCGGCTCATTCAAATCGCGCATCTACAATGAGCGCGGCATCAAAGCCAACCCGGCGCAAATCTACGCGCTGATCATCGAAGCCTCGAAATGGGATACCTTTCTCAAGGAAGTCATTGAAAATGCAGGCATACTGAAACTAGAACCCAAGGTTCGCTTTTCCTTTCGCTCCCTCCCCCCGGTTTTATCTCGTACTGGAGATTGGGCAAGGAGATTATTATCCCTGCTGACTGACCAAGTAATTAATCTTCTATGCAATATAGCTCACTCCACTCCTGGCCCTACTTTTAGTCTACGATCACTTACTCGCAAAGAAAGGCATCGCGGCGCCGAGCTCACATCCCATTCGACAGGCGATTGAACGCCACAAGACGAGACTAAAGGGGGAATTCATCAAGGCGCGCGTACGTCGCGGATGCGCCTCAATCGAGCAACTGAAGGATGCCGTGCAGAAGGAAAAACAACCTCAGGGCTCCGTGGCAGCTATCTATCCGCGCTGGGTTAGGATTAACAATGTTCGCACGACGGCGGAGAAACAGTTTGACACGACCTTCGCTTCGTATAAGCGGGTTGACTCGCTGACGGAGCTGGTGGTGAAAGACGATACGAAGAGAATGTACATCGACCCGCATATCCCGGATTTGGTTGCCGTTCCGCCGGGCGTGGATTTTACGGCATCGACGGCGTACAAGAACGGGGAGATTATCTTGCAGGATAAGGCGTCCTGCTTTCCTGCTTATCTACTTTTTGGACAGGGGGAGGTGTGGGATGGCGGGGATTTGGTGGATGGGTGTGCTGCGCCGGGGAATAAGACGACTCATTTGGCGTCGTTGTTATGCAAGAAGGATACTAAGAAGAGGAATGGGCCGAAGCGGAGGATTATTTCTATGGATGCGTCACAGGTTCGCGCGAAGACGCTCCAGAAGATGGTTTCTACTGCTGGTGCGGATCATTTCGTGACTGTGCTTCCTGGGCAGGACTTTTTGGCGCTGGATCCCTTGGATGCGAGGTTTGAGGAGGTCTCGGGCTTGCTGCTTGATCCTAGTTGTTCGGGGAGTGGGATTATCGGTCGGGATGAAGTGCCGAAATTGGTGCTGCCGGTTTCGCCGGCGGAGGAGAGGAAGAAGCAGGGGAAGAAGAGGAAGCGGGGGCAGGATGTGCAGCCTGAGGTCGCTGTGAATAAGGCTACGTCGGCTACGGATGAGAATGAGATGGCGAGTACACATCTTGACCTGGAGCGATTGACGAAGTTGTCGAATCTGCAGACGCGCATTGTGGAACATGCGATGGCTTTCCCGGCTGCTACGCGCATTACCTATAGTACTTGTTCTATTCATTTGATTGAGAACGAGTCGGTTGTTTCTCGGCTGCTGGCTTCAGAGGTGGCGAAACGTCGTGGGTGGAGGGTTATGCGGAGGGATGAACAGCCGGAGGGGCTAAGGGCGTGGAGGCATAGGGGTGTGAGGACGGAAAACCAGAGCGCTGACGGTAGCCCCGCACAGGATGGTGTCCAGACCTCGGAGGTCAAGGTTGATCTCTCCGATGAAGATTTAGAGGGATGTTTGAGATGCTGGGCTGGCGATGCTGAGGGAACCGGTGGTTTCTTCGTTGCCGGATTCGTCCGGGATGAGACTCAGTCCGATGAGCTGGAGGGTCCTCAAGAAGTACACGAAGACCAGGACGAGAATGGGGTTGAGGATGAAGACGAAGACGAATGGTCCGGCTTCTCCGATTAACTACATCACATCCATCCGCAACTCCAAATCCACACATACTTCTTTCCTACTTGCCTATCTATTCAAAGAAATCCTCCTAATCCTCCGTAGTATACGACCGCTTATGGTTAGAGTAAAAGTACTAGCGTCCTGAGCAATGCGTACCCGTACTGATAGGGGAATCGGTGGTCACGGGTACAGTCACGTGCTCAACTCTTCTTGTAACAAGAAAACATCTTTCTTAGTTCAACATCCTTAGTACCTAATAGTTACGCACCTCAAGACCTCGAATGGTAACGGTATTACAGGCCTGGAACCTCGTTCATTTCATTAGTCAACTAACCTAGTCCGTTTGCCCGTCGTCGACGATCTGGGCCATCAGTACCTTACACACGGCATCCAAAGTCTAATATCTCGACGTATCATATCATTCCCGCCTCAACCTACATCAATATGACAAGTATAACAAGCAACCACCGGACCCAGAAACAATGAACACTGTTTGCCCTGTAATGTCCTGTATGCACACCCGTCAAAATAACACCATAAACCCCTCGTAAACAACTGACTACCTTCTCTCTCCCCTCTCATTCTTATCCTCCACAACCTCCCCCCCCCCCCCTCAATAAAAATCCTCACCAGCACTCAAACAAACCCATCAAGAAAGCTATCCTCCTCCCAACTATATCCTCAATATAGAATCCAAAATAACATACAATGCCCGGATCCGATGCCCTCCGTATGTACATACATACACCCCTCCCCACACCCTCTAGATATAACCCACACCAGATCCGCACTAACACCCGATATCAGAGCCACCCCTCACACCCGCCGAACGAACCATCGTTAAGGGTTACGGCGGATGGACTAACTTCCTCATTAGTTTTGGGTTGAAGCCGTGGAACGATGCTGATGCGGAGGAAGGGAAGAGGATCCTGGAGGGTTTGGCTAGAGAGGTCGACTGACGAACATGAGTGACCAGGATAATGATGAGAAGGATGGGATGAATTCAGGGTGTTTGTCTGGGGTCAATGGAGAAGAAGTATTGGGGTAGTAATGGTGTCGAGGGGGGCATGAAGTATGGGTTGATATCTTTAGTTTGGGACTCATCGGTCGGCTTCTGGCGACTGATCTACTATGCTTTGTATTGATTTATGAGGGAATGAAAGATATTGAATTTGATATCGGAAGTAGGAGGTTATTCCTAGATACTCCATGTTCTGAATTGACCACTAAGGAATCAAACAGGACATGCCCTGGTCTGATGCTAGAAGGAAAGGGCTGAGTACTGAGTAGGAAATTAGAAAGGAAGGCCAAGATACATTAATCGTAGAGTCCATGCTAAGACGCTAAAAATGCCCGCGTTTGATTCCGACTGCGTTGCTCTGTATACGCATCTAGTTTAACTGCGACTAGGGTGAAGTCCAGTCTATCGCCCGTGGCATTGGGCTGGAACCGTAGACGCCAGTGGCCATTGCGAACTATATACTTTTCAGCATCGTTGGATGGCCCTTCTACTCGTCTGCGTTTGGCCGCAGGCTGCGAAGGGTCGGTTTGGTCGGGTCCATACCCGAACTTTTCGAGGTAGCGGGTTTCTCCATCGACCGTCAGGTCTGTGTCTCGTTCAATGTACACCTTGACACTGTGCGAGACAGATAAGTCTTCCGCTATGTTTGGAAGGGCTACCTTCCCAGAGACGATCTGTAACAAGCTGGAGAAGCGCGCTCTCGTCGATTTCAGGAACTCGACGTGCATAGTGCTAAGGTCGACGATGGTGGTTTCGTCGCCGATTTCAACGATGAGATCATGAGGGTCCTCATCATTGAACGGGCGCGAGTACACGACCCAGCCGCTGTATGGATTGGAACCGTGGTAGGCGACGTGAACGCCCGAGCGGCGCACATCCTCCAAGCGAATGATAATCTCCGACCGCTGTCGGATGGGATTGAAGCTGATATGATGCGCGATCAGTTTCTGCTCTAAACCGCGCAAATGGAAATAGCGACAGTCGCGCAGAAGTTCTGCTCGGTGCGTTTCATTCTTTATATCCAATGGGTATCCGCGGAGGAGATGGAGGAGTTGTGCGAAGACGGCGCCCGATCGATTGGGTACGCCTGGTGGGGTAATGGCTGGAGGACGTAGGAGGCCGTGACGGTCTAGTCCGGGGAAGACTTCGGCGGGAGAAGCGAAGAAGGCACCGAAACCTAGAGAGAAGAAGTTCGGGGAGTCGCCGGGGCCGGAGAAGATATCGCGGGGGATTTGGAAATCGATGTCGCCGATTTGTATGAAGATCTCGGATTCGAAGAGTTGAGAAATCAGTCGAGGTACTACAGCCCGAGGATCAGTTATGAGTTCCCTTGTCCGATACCGAAAATTCGCAGGTAGGGTGGCACACATACAGCTGTAAAACTGGGCATCGGCGAAATATTGCACAAATTCCGTGCCATTCTTGGGACGAACGTGGTAACCTGTGGTTTAGGTGATAATTAGCACCGACAAAGGCAAATCTCAGCGCATTGCGACTTGTCCTACCTTGTAAGTGTCTCGCGATCGCCTTGAACGTGGTTGGATCTCGATCAATGTATAGTGTCCTGATATTCGCGCCGTCGCCTGACTGGCGCATCTGCTCCTCGAAGAATTGGGAGAAATATGACGGAGCTCCAAGACTTTAGCGGGTTTTCAGCCAATGCGACCAGGGGCCCACTGACCATCGGAGGCTATCGAAGCTCCAGAGAGACGGAAGAGCTCGGTCCCTATTTGGATTGAAAAGACCTTCTCATGAGGTAGGGTGCATTTCGGTCGTGGCTTGGTGGATGGGGATAGACCGCACTGCGGCGTGGGTGTGGATAGGTCACTCATGGCTGTCTTTCACGGCAATTGCGAGTCAGTATCGGCTGATTCAGTTAAAGAACATATGCTAAGAGAGACTCACAGAAAGACACGAAATGGGCCATACCTTAAGCTGCAGTTTTACAGACTGCGCCGATGCTTAGTTGTTGAGATGGGGGCCCAGTCAAGGAAAAGAGAGGCAGGCGGTCGGGGTTGACGTAGCTTATCAGCTGTTGGTCCGTGCAGCTTCATCACTTCTTCCAGCCCTAACATGCCCATTCACAATGCGTTACAAGATTGTAGCTTGGGATTGTTGGACAAAGCCCTTTGTGAGCTATTTTTAATGTGTCAACTGTATTTTACCAGAGGATTGCACGACTATTGAAAGACAATCAAGGAATGGTAGTTCCTGTAGACACAGAAGTCATGGATCCTACTCAAAACTAGAGATCCCCTGTCTACTTACAAAGGAGCATGAATTTGGATTAGTACATATACTTCATACACATAGCTAGATAAGTACATGCAAACATGTGAGTATGTGGGAATGAAGAGCGTTTCAGATTTACATCAAAGACATTATACGGTATTGTTCTTTGTTTAGATATTAATAGTTGTACCAGTCAATGCAGTGATATTCTTCACTGGCTGCGGCGCTTTCCGCTGTAATTATTTATTAGTATTTATGTTATCTTATATATATATATGCTTTACCCCAAGCCTTCTCAAGGAAGACCCAATGATTTCTTCCCAACCATCTAGTCATATCATTAGCTTGCACCAAACATCCACCCTAGACACAATCAGAACTCCAGAGCCACTCTTTTCTAAAACCTCAAAACCTCAAGTCACAAATCAAAATGTCGATAGATGTGCTCACAACCGTTACAAACAACGGAACCCTCAACTTCACCCGCGTCTACCGAACCAAGCGAGACCGCCCCGCGATTCCCGTCGAGGAAATCCTAGATAGGACCTCGAAGTACCGCTTTATTTTCCAAAATCCAATAGACCTGCACAAGCTCTTCGAAGACCCTGATCCCGCCAGTGCCGCAATCTGCAGTGGCATGAGAAAACTACGCCTCGACCTCCTGCATCCCCTCTCAAATTTGGAGTTGACTGAAGGCGAATCAACAGGGGGCCTGAGTGACGGACCGAATGTTACCCCAGTAGTGGAAAACTGGGAGTATGCTTGTCGGGCTATACCAAAGAACCACGGTATTGAGGATCTCATATTCGACATATCCTGCAAGCATGAGATAATCAGCTTGTCGTCCCCGTTGCGCAGGCTGGTGCAGTATGCCAGCGCTAGTATGGGTTTTAAGGCAAAGGGGAACTTGCGCTGTCAGGTTCAGCGGGGTAAGACTTTGAAGCATAAAGGCCCCATAGAAGCACTTGAACGCTGTATTGTTGCAAGTTAGTGTTTCAGCTTTTGGGGAGCCATGGTATGATGAATCGGATGGCCGGTGGGCTTCGACAGGGGGAAGTGTTGTTGGAACAGAATTGGAGTTTACTATATTCAATGAATGATGGCCCTTGATGCTCTTTGCTAGCTTCAAATTTATGTATATGAAAGTACAGAAGACTTGCTATCCCCATTGATACCTTTTCAATTCTTGCCAAGAGTATGATTTTGTCCTCCACTATCGTACATGAGAATTCCATCAACATGTGGGGTAGGCCAGAGTCAGGCACGTTGCCAAACTTCCAGCGCTAGCTAAATATAGACTTGATCTGCTCTCCGGACTAATTCATTTGATGTGTTGAGCCCCAGGATTTAGAAATTGACTGGTCCGTTGAAGGTCTGCTTTTGTGCTTGATTTTTGATCGGAGCGTTGTTGTAGATCGTAAAGTATTCGCCGTACTTTATATTGATCAGGTATGGACAAGGTAATGTATTAGTTTTCTAGTACTCACACGTCCGCCCCCCTCCTTGCCATCCTGTTGGTCTGTATTTGCCGCCGCAGGCGATGGAGTTCTATCCATGGCTCTCCATTCGAGAAGCAACGCCTTAGTACATGCTGCCGCAGCAACCGAGGCATATTTGTGAAGTTTATCGTTTTTCCGGATATCTGCATAGTCGCATACACCTTTAATTACTATAGTCGGAAAGTTATCCCATACTCCAACACCTTCCATTTCAAAACCTATCACCCCCTTTTGTGCGGCAATCTGGTCTCGATGTAGGCCCGATTTCATAACCAAGTCACCCGAACCGATGCAACCGAAGTGAATCCTCGGGATGAATGCGGTAGAGCCATGGTTAGAGCCCGATGGCCTCCGAATCTGCGAAAGCGCAGGTGTGAGAGCAGTAGTGCTGACCGCACTTGTAGGCCATGCTTCTCGCTCTTGACTGTGATCAGCAGGATATGAGTTATCTCCCTCAAACTGTGGAAAGGCACAGTGATCAAACCCTTCCTTTGCAATGATATCCTTGATATACCCAGGAACGCGTTGTCGAAACTCCGATTTGGCTGCCCACCCTTGTGCCAGGTGTAGGAAGGCACGTAATTCGGCATTGGCACGACCTAAGGCTTCATCCGCGGTGTCCTTTTCGACAAACCCGTAAACCAGTTGCGGCTCAAGGTCAACCTGTACAACTCTAGTGCTGACAATGATGTCCCCTAACGAGATACCAACGCCATTAAGGGCGGGAGGTTGAGGCACGCCGCCGCAAATACCCACCACCAGCCCGAGTCGAATGTTGGGGAAACTGCCACGAACATGGGCAGCAACGCTGGCTGAGCTTCCCTTGCCTATGCCAGGCAGATATGCTAAGACGACCGGGTGCACCCCTATTCGTCCCAATCTGTAGCTGTTCGTATCACCGGGCGCTTTACCATACATAGGCCCGTCTTTCTCATAATAAACCTCATCGAAGATTGCCTCAACCGCATCGGACTCAGTGGATAAAGCGCAGATAATTGCAATCTCAAAGCCATTCCGGTTTGTGGGTCGCACTTCTTGAGTAGCTAACATACTTCAGCGAGCGAGTTCGATCGGCTGGTATGCTTGTTTAAATAGTGCGTTAGACGAGGGAGGGATGTGGGATTGTGCGTGTGATAACGACTGATTATCGGACTGAGAGGGGATGGTTTATGTCGTTAGAAAGTGGGTATACCACACGCGCCCAGCATAAACTATTGGTGCTCTTCAAGATAGATGCGATGACCCCTGTCGTTCGTATATGCATAACAGGCGCCCTATACTCCGAGAAACCTATTATATCTCGCCTCTGAAAAGAATCCAGGAACACCTACAAATATCTGGATTGATGGCCGAGTATGTATCGCACGTCGGGTAAAAATGGGAGTCCTCTCCACCAGTCGCTGACGTGTCTCCTATCACAATTTAAACTAATGCATGAATAGAAGTCTCGGAACAGGTTGTTTGGCTCAGCTAAAGTGCCGAGCGCTTAGATGGCGCCGTGCCTTCAGCCTCGCAAATAAAAAGAGTAACTCATGTGTCGTAATTTCTGTATTGCCTGGGGTCGAAGCTATGAGATGATTTTTGTCTCTGAGACTCTACGAAGGCAGGCTCCAACCTTTAAACTACTTCTCCGCTCAACCTAGGCTAAGCGGTAAAGCTACTACCGAGACACAAACAGCGTGACATAGCCGGGTTTCTCAGGATGTCCTTCATAGAATGGCAAAAGGAAGGGCAAAGGGTGACGAGCTTGAATCACACGAACAGTATACATAACCAAGCTGTCAATCAGGTCTTCAATGGGACGGTCAATTTTCCATTGTCGGACCAGTATGCCAAATTCAACTCTAGTGGTAAGGGAATACTCATTTGGAATGGTATCTGCTTGTGCTTACACTCCTCCAGAGTCATCCGCTCGGAATGATGATGGTAAGCGCTCCATTCCGGAACTCGAGAGAGCCACGTTGCTGAACTCGCTTGGTAGATATACTTAGGTCACTTGCCTTTCCGGAGATGTTCGCTCGAAAAGACAACATGCCACAGCACTACAGAAGCACTTGCGAATGGATATTGGATTTAAATGAGTATAAGACCTGGGTGAAAGCTCCACGTGGACTGCTTTGGATCAAGGGTAAGCCAGGCGCTGGGAAGTCGACCTTAATGACATTTCTGTATGAGAGGCTTAAGAATCAGTATCCCAAAGAGCAGCGGGGTATTGTACTCGAGTTCTTTTTCTACGCTCGAGGGGTAGACATGCAACGGACACCGTTAGGGATGCTGCGATCGTTATTGAACCAGCTCTTTAGACAGGATGAGACCATCCGCTTCCTTGTGAGGGAGCCGTATAACGAGAAATGCGCCGCATTTGGGAATGGCAAGTGTAACTGGGAATGGCAACAACGGGAGTTGGAGAAATTGCTCCAGAAAGCAATACTCTTGTCTGCTCAGCAGCAGGTCATAACCATCTTTGTCGATGCTTTGGACGCGGCAGGCCCACAGTTCGCAACGGAAATTGCGACGTACCTTCATCTAGTCAGCGAATCCCTTATTGCAGAGGGGACATCGGGAAAGATATGTATCTCATGCCGGCACTACCCAGTGCCAACCTGTCGACCAGGTGTTGAGGTTTGCGTGGAAAATCATAACAGGAATGACATAGCCACATATATCTGTGGCCGTCTAGCTCAGGGATATGTTATGGCCGCCGCTGGTACCCACGGACAGTGGTGGTATGACTTGCAAGCAGAAGTCATTGACCGGGCTAAGGGTGTCTTCCAATGGGCCCATCTTATTGTGTCCTTGATCCTAGAAAAAGTAGCCGATGGAAGATCACCGCAAGATGTTCGTTACTGCGTGCAAGAGGTCCCTGACGAGCTAGGGGCTGTCTATGCCTACATCCTAGAGAACGTGATTAAACGAGAGTACTACAATCGGTCATTTATTTTGTTCCAACGGTTGTGTCTTGCTGAGCGACCACTGTCCGTAAGGGAGATGGCGTATGCTTTGGCTGCAAGGATCACTGCCGAGAGGCCAGAGCTACGCCAGTCCTATGATGCTGACGACTTTAAAAAAACCGACGAGCATTTGAAGCAACAGATCAAGGCTTTGTCTGGCGGCCTAGTCGAGGTAATGGAGTTACAGGACAACGAAAATCGAGAAATTATACAGGTAATCCACCAATCGATAATTGGATTTTTGCGTATGCAAGGATTGGGCTTGCTGGCTACACTTGTGGGAGACAAGGGCGACGACCTGGATGCCGCGCGACACTGTACCACTCATGCCTGAACTATCCGATCATCGAAAAAGTGCGCATTAAATTACTACCAAGCTTCTGTCAGAGACTCTTTAGATTGGAATCAAAGAAACAGAGTACTCCATCACTCGCCGTGGCTTGAATATGCCACGATCAACCATCCTGTTAATGCAGGGAAAGCTATGGAATTTCGTGGTGTGGTTGGAGGATGTGATTTGAATATTGCAGCAGCTCGTGGGACAAAAGACCTGTATTTATCAAGTCATGGACCCAATCCCAAGAGGTACAGATCATGGCACTACAGTATTGGAGGTAGTTTGTAATCATAGCTTCTTCAAGCTGGCATACGAAGATACCTACGTTGAGGATTCCCGAGCACTCAAAATTCTGGCAACGCTGCAAGAGTGCTTTACCATAGATTATGCAGCTATTGACGAGGAATAAAATTGGGGATCGTGTCGGATGTATGTCTCGAAATATTTGGTCTGCGAAGAAACTTACTGATGTGGATACTAGATAATATTCTTAATATTTTGAAGACCACTTCTACTGTTGTCTCTATGTCGGTCAAAAACGCAGAAAACTATGCTTTCTTTGCACTTGCTCATTGGTATTACATTCAGGATTGGGGCAGTGGCAGGACACCAGCATTATTTTCCCTGGGATATGCAGTCCGCCAAAACTAGATAGGGTCAATTCCTTCCACGAAGAAGAAACGTCGCTTGGGACGTATATTCCGCATGTCCGAAGTTGTGTGACCATTTTTATTCTTTGTACTTCAAGTGGGGACGGAACCTCCTGCTTGAACGAGCAGCTGTACATGCACACATAGTATACAGCCTCCATGGAGTACCTATTGGTTTTAAACATAACCAGGCGTAACCTTCAAATACAAGGTTGGCGTTCCATACGGATCAATAGCTAACCTCTTCGTAAGTCTCGATGAGAAACTAGGCCGTTAATACCAGGCTGTATCTTCAATCCCTCCATAACGCTGGCGACACTCGCTCCACAGTCATGAACAGGAATCATGATCTCCCTGCGAATAACCGCTTTAGGATCCGGCTGATGCGGACTATAGATAACACACTGTACTATAAAAGAAGTAAAAAGTATTACATCGCTGACATGCATGGTTTCCTCCGACATCTTCCTCAAAACATCTGGCAAGTTTTCAATAATATCCGATGGAACGTTTCCCAACCAGAATAATTGCGACGATGAAATTTTCTGCTCCAAAATTAGGTCATAAAAAACATCCATAAGAATTCCGTTCTCGAATAAACATGAACTTGGACGTTTCTGGTCTGGTTGGTCATTCGCTTTATTGTCATTAGGGATCATGTAGCGACGATATCTAAGACCGGCTCGATGCTCTTGAAACTCAATATACGCCAAAGTCCGAACAGGCGGCTGCTGGACCAACATCTTCCGCCAGCTAGCATTTTCGTAGCGAAAGGAAGATCGCTGATTTGGATCTTTGGCAATTTTGAGAGACAGTAGACATGGCCTTGGGTTCTGTACCTCGGCTGCTGATGAAGCGGTGTCTTTTCACCGGCAGTCGCGACGGACGTTGGAAAAAAGGACGAGAAGACCTCTACCAGCAGAGGATTGTACCGCTTGCCAGCGCCTTGGCTTGGAGGAATAGGCTTGAAGAACAGTGCGCGTTGAATGGATGGCGAGTTCATGATTAGTATATACTTATGCCATGTGCGGCACACGCGCTGAACCGAAGTCAGGAGGGTCCGCATATCCAGCTAAGTAGAATCATCTCCACTATTTCCGGGCTATGCATGATCCTGTGAGAGATTGTGGCCATGGTCCCCAAATATCCTTTAGTGTCCCTTCCATCTTTAGGCATGGTTGTGAGTTACGTGTTGATATTTAGGTCTTTTATGTTGCACGATGCTGGAAATTTGGTGTCACGGGAGTAGCACTAATCCTGTCTAGGTCTAGCGGGTTGCGAGTTGTTGGCCCAAGGCAGGAGAGCAATTATCAATCAGGTGATTAAGCCCGCCAAAAGACATCGATGGAATGTGGTGGTACATACTTTGGATACAACTATCTCAGTGCTTTCACCTCTCTCGATGTTATTCCGAGACCGCTACGGAGAATGTTGTCTGATTGTTCTCAATCAGGCCACCATAATGGCCCAGGCGATGGGGATGGGACTCGGATGATTGGAACCTCCGCAGTGAACCAGATATTAAGTGGTTCATTATTCACATGGGGAAAGGAGGAAACCATGAAACTCGGCTCTTTTCCCCGCACAAAATTCATCCAACTGAAATTCAATTCCTCGATGATCATTGCAGGAGATGAGCTGATTCAATGGTCTTTCACGCGTTAGACCCCCGAGGGTCTGGTCCACAGACCGTGAAGATATCGGCAATAGCCTCGGTACTTTCCTCAATTTCCCGTCCGATCCTTGACATGCATTATTGGCAGAGGGATGAATGGTCATTGGCGTGGTCCGGGGTAGAAGCTCAGATCTTCAAAATTGAGTGGTTCCATCGGCCAGACTAGGATCCACTTTTGGTGACGCGCTTGTCCTTTCGCAAGCACTACTTCTTCGGGATGATTCACGACGGAAGGCGCATTGACGCTCATCGACCATTCTTTGTTCTATATTATTCAGTCGTCACTCACTCTGGCCTCCGATCTCTTTGTCACTCACTCAATCTTCTTTTCCTCATCGAGATCAGTATTATTGCTTTATATTTTTTTGTTCTTTGTTATTCGTTTGCCCCCTAGATCGCTCCCCATCACCTCGGTCAATATACCGTAATGACGGAACTGGCTGTGGCTTACATTCCTTTGGATGTCCCTGTACCCCCAGTTCCTAACAAGGAGATCTTCAGTGAACTGCAATGGGCAACTCTCATGTCAATAGCGGATACGGTTATTCCGTCCATTCGCGGTCCTAGTGCACCCAAGTCCTCTTCTGCTAAAGTGATTACGCAATCGCAGTACGATGCGGTCCTGTCCTCATTGACGGCGAAGATCTCCCAACCCGATGCAGCTACCCTGGCAACACAGTACCTAGAAGAGAATGCCTCGTCGAATCCCCTGTTTCGCCCCGCGCTACAGCGCCTTATATCCGAATATGTGCACGAAGAGGGAAGAAATGGCCTAAGGTTCATATTGAATGCTTTAAAGTACGTGTTATAGAGTATGACCCTTGCATCTGAGAGGGAAACGCCGCCTGACAGCTTGCAGTTCGAAAGCTGGCTCATTGATCTTGACGGGCTCGGTGACCGCTCTACAAAACCAACCGTTCTATGTCCGGGAGAAGATCTTTCGCGGCTGGGAAACATCTAAGCTGAAACCTTTGCGCGGCGTCTATAGAGCACTTTCCGCCATCTGCAAAAGGACATGGCTCACATATTCTCCCACCGTATGCCCGACAATCGGGTTCCCCCGAGTCCCAGTGCACGGAAAGCCTGCGGATGGCTTCGACTACGAGTTTCTCCAGTTTCCATCGGGGGATGACCCAGAGACGATCGAAACCGACGTGGTCATAGTCGGAAGCGGTTGCGGTGGTAGCGTAACTGCCAAGAACCTCGCAGAGGCGGGTTACAAGGTTGTGGTGGTGGAGAAAGCGTATCAATATTCGACAAAGCATTTCCCTATGAACTTCAGCGAGGGGTCAGTGAGTCTGTTCGAGGGCGGGGGTGCTGTCTCAAGTGACGATGGTTCAGTTGGCATCTTCGCCGGTTCAACCTGGGGAGGTGGCGGGACCATCAACTGGTCGGCAGCTCTTCAGACACAGGGTTATGTGCGACAGGAATGGGCGAATACTGGTCTGCCGTTCTTTACGTCGCTCGAGTTCCAGGAATCTCTAGACCGTGTGTGTGACAGAATGGGGGTCAGCGCGGACCACACGACTCACAACAAACAGAATCGTGTTCTTCTTGAAGGCGCCCATAAACTAGGCTATGCAGCGAAGCCTGTACCTCAGAACACCGGTGGCACTGAGCATTACTGCGGTCATTGTACGATGGGGTGCCATTCGGCGGGCAAGAAGGGCCCAACAGAATCTTTTTTGGCGGATGCCGCTCATGCAGGTGCGACGTTTGTGGAAGGCTTTCGAGCGGAAAAGATTCTTTTCACTGAAACAAAGGCTGGGCGTGTGGCCTCTGGTGTGGAAGGGATATGGACTTCTCGGGACGCATACCTGGGCGGGTCCACCGTGGGTGCCGTGAAGCGCAAGTTGATCATCAAAGCTAAGAGGGTTGTCGTGTCCTGTGGTACACTCCAAAGCCCACTTCTGTTGTTACGTAGTGGTATCAAAAACCCGCAGATTGGCCGCAATCTTCACCTACATCCAGGTAAGTTGCCTTCGTCGCCTTCCAGGTAGTATACACCATACTCATGAAGGATACAGTCGTTATCTCAGGGGCCATCTTCGACGAAGAGGTTCGCCCGTGGGAAGGCGCCGCTTTGACCGCTGTCGTCAATGAGTTCGAAGACCAAGACGGACACGGCCACGGGGTCAAGATCGAATGTCTCACGATGTTGCCTCCGGCGTTTCTTCCGGCATTTGCTTGGCGGGATGGGTTAGATTGGAAGCTTTTCACAGCAAAGCTGTCCCGCATGACCGGGTTTATCACGCTCACCAAAGACCGAGACAGCGGGCGCGTATATCCGGACCCTGTCGATGGACGATGCCGGATCGATTACACTGTATCCGCTTTTGATCGCAAGCACATCATCGAGGCACTTGTGGCCACTGCCAAGATGGCATATATCTCGGGAGCCAAGGAATTCCACACATCGTCTCGCGACATTCCTCCATTCATCCGCCCTGATGATGCGGCTTTCCAGGACTCGGGCGAAGGTGTGAACAATGCGGCTCTTCAGGCGTGGATTGCGGAAGTTCGGAGCAAGATGCTAGACCCCGAAAGAACAGTATTTGCCGCTGCCCACCAGATGGGTACTTGTCGCATGGGCAACTCCCCACGATCCAGCGTCGTGGGCCCTGATTGTCAGGTTTGGGGTACCCGAGGCTTGTACGTCGTCGACGCATCTGTATTCCCCAGCGCCAGTGGCGCCAACCCTATGGTAACCAACATGGCAATCGCCGATTGGGCCAGTCAAAACATCGCCAGATCACTGAACAAGGAGAAGAAAGAGGGAAGTGTTTTGGCGCGCCTATAAATTAGCGCTGTGAGGCCCTGGTATTCTCAGCCTATTTGTACAGTTTTAGTTATCCCCGGATGAACATAATGACGTTTATTATTAGTGTTATTATCATCAAATATATGTCAATAATACTAGTATCGACAAGTGCATTTTTAGAGAGTTTGTTTCATCCTCCATATTAAGTTTTACTCATTCCTCTCAGCCCCCAAGGGGTGCTCCTTAGGCACTCTGGAAAGAAGCCCTCTTCTCAACAAAGTTCTTCTCCCCAAATGCCTGCTTCACACCCTCACTCTCAATCGTCCTCTCATACCACGCAACAACATTAGGATACTTGGCCCTCAACTCAGCATCAAGGACAATGCCGAATCCCCAAACCAACGAACAAAGCACACTAATATCCGCCAAACTCAACTTCTCCTCCGTAGCCAACCACTTGCGACCATTCTTCAAATGCGCCTCCAAAGCCCCAACAGCCCGCTCAAGCTTCTCCAAAGACTCGTTCAAGGTCTTCTCATCAGCTGGTACGTATTTCATGTGGTACAGCAAGATGGGAATCAGAGGAGCCATGACTTCTCCCTCCGCGAAAGAGATCCACTGACGAATGTGTGCGCGCTCTACCGGTGATACACCGAGAAGCTGGTCCTTGGCGGGGCCGCTTTCGGCTACGTATTGGGCGATGGCGTCGGACTCGAAGATTGTGGTGCCGTCTACGCCTTCGAAGACGGGGAGCTTGCCCATGGGGAATTTGGAGAGGAACTCGGGGGTGCGGTTTGTGACCATCATTTCGAAATCGGGTTCTGTAGGGATCTCGAGGCCATTGAGGTTGCCGACGGCTTGGATCTGGTGGTTTATTGTTAGTTTTGTGGTTGCAACGAAATTGAGGATTCGGGGGTTTGTATATGGCGGGGTATATTTGTTTGTTGTTATGGGTCTGTACTAACCTTCATGACCCGAGGGTTATGGGGGTAGCTGATGAGCTTGCCGAAGTGAGTCATTTTGATTGATTTGTTTATTGTTTGTTTGGGCTGATCGGAGGTGTAGGTGTGTGATTTATTGAGTAGTTTGGTGTCTGGTGACTTTTATTTATAGGGTCTGCTGAGTACGGCGCTTACCTCCAAACTAGGAACCCTTACCATCTTCTTCGAGGCTTTATAAGGATGACAAATCCGATGGGATGCCTGAAGATTTGGCCTAACCTAATGGCGGAATGATCCGCGGTGGGGCTTTTAGTCAAGTTGGAGGCCTGAGGACGGTCCATTTTGCACTGGGTGAAGCATTTAATTCAGTCAATATATGTATAGAAATAAGGGAAAGAATGCCTTTGTGTTTGTATACTTGGGTCTGGCTTTCGTTGAATGGATCTGATTCGTTGGGTTGAATAGAGTTAAGGGATGTGATTTAGTGAGATTTGTCGGACCAGCTGCCGATGATGCAAGAGGTGGTTTCATTGGTTGGTTTATAGATATAGAGGTACGAGGGTTTAGATAATGGGAAGAATATTTTACCTTGGTATAATTGGGAGTATAGTATGCTTGTCTTCCCTGAGGAGATTTATGTGGTGGCCAATGGCATATATCATTATTATGAGACAAGCGCTAAAGCATAGTTGAGCCAACCCAGGAATAATTCTATATAAGCCATTCCCACCCTTCTATATGAGTCCAGAGCCCGTCTGATATACTCTACTTCATAAGTCCCACTTCTTCGCCAACTCAAGACCCTCCGCAAGGGCAACCACCCGAGTCTCAATCGCGAACCCATCTTTCTCAAGCTTCTTCAAGTCTGAGAAGAGTGTCTTCATGGGAAGCGTAAAGACCTCGATAAACTCCTCTTCCTCCAACTCCGGACTAGGATTCTGATTCTCCGGCAAAGAAAGATCCACATTAACGTAGGCGAGATTGAAGTTATTGTTACAAAACCCGGGAGCTATCGAACCGTCAGTGCCTCATTTCCACCCACAGCAACACACACACCCCCTCATAACAAGACAAACAGGAAAAAAGAATACTCACAATTAAACAGTGTCCTACTGATCCTTTCCACATTCCCCACATACCCAGTCTCCTCCTTAAGCTCTCTAACCGCACAATGCTCAGCGGTCTCACCAGGATCAATCAGCCCCCCCGGAATCTCAACAACTATCTTGTCTAGAGCGGGTCGGTACTGCTTCAGGAGAAGTATCTCCGGGCCCGTCGTCTTGTCAAAGACAGCCACAATGCTGACGCCGTCGATGGCACTATCTGCTGGCCGAGTCTGTCCTCAGCACCGGATTAGTCATTTACTGTTCTTCAATGGAGATAGTTGGTGGTGTTGAACTGGAATGAATGGGATGTAATTTCACCTGCATCTCGGCCGACTCCCAGGTTCGCTTCACGCCATTGGGATCCAGATACGTCGTCTTGACTAGTCTTTTCCACTTGGCATCCTTGGTGTCCTGTGTCGCTTGTTAGAGGGCTCTGGATTTGATAGATCAGGAAAGGGGGCGTACCAAGGGCTCCCGTGAGATTATTGTGGGCTTTGTGTACTTGGATTCGGGCATAGTGCTTATTTTGTTGTCAGTTTCGCCCAATTGCGGTTATACACGAATGTGATGCTATTTTTGTTGGATTGCGGTGACCCCGCGATGTGGGGCGGGGAGGGGTGGGAATGGATACTCCCCCTCGTATTTAATATGGCAAGAATGGGATACCGAAGAGCTGGTTTACTAATTTGTCGGTGAATAGTGGTCGTTATCCTGAGGGGCAATTTATCAGAGATTTGATTCCCGCCGTTGGGACCTTTGATGTTGTAAACCTGGTCAAGATCTTTCAAGCAGGCGGTCGGAATCGACCAATAAATGGCATCATCGCGCTGCGTGACTCTATGAGCCCTCTCCCCCTACTACTAGAGGTCTTGCGATTTCTTCGTATGTTAAACACCTTCCCACTTCCTCGAATTTTCTGGCGGCTACAGTGGGTTGGAGTTTCCAGGGAAGTTTCTACTAGCACTTGCGACGGTTATCCTCGCTTCACCCGTTCCTTAATATGGATATCAATTGGTTGGCCCGGTAGGTTAAAAATCTTAAGGGATTTTGGGAGCATTGATCAGTAGGCCTGGTATTACAATGCCTATAAAATAGTTGAGATAATCTAAATATTTTGAATGATTATAGACCCTCGTTCTGGCCATTAATATCCTTCTCCTTTCTCAGAGTAGGCTCATCCTCATCCACCGCGCCGGTCATGCCTGAATTTCTCTTTTGAGCCTGCGTGGAGATATATCGAATCATGCTCTCACAGAGACGATCAAGGACCCACTCGGGTTCCGTTTGAGAAGCCAGCATTGGACTTGTTTCACCAATCCAGTCCCAATTAAGGATCCCATATTCGTCTTCATACAGCATAGTCCCCTCGGGATTCGGATCTGTGAACCGAATCATGCGATTAAACTCCACCCACTCCTCGTAACTATATCGTTTTGGGTGTCCGTTGACTGCATCTCTGGTTGTCTGGCGGATAGCGAACGCGAGCTGCTGAGCAAGCTCAGAATCCGAAGGGTTCTTATCATTCGCTAGTTCCTCCATTGACCGAATGGGTCTCTCAAGACCCGGTGGCTCGCGAATCCGAGACCCTTCCACATCTCCCGGACCAATGGGGAAGCCTTGAGAGACCCGTTTGTTCTCTTCGCGTCGCTCGAGGTATGCAAGGATATTGGGGAATTTCCCGAAAAGGGACTTGTATTTCCCGGTATGCGGGAGGACCGTCCAGTCCGCGGCTCTGCTGGTACCGTGCTTGAACCCCGCCACGATGGTATTGCTCATCTCGGAAATGAGCGATGTCATCGTCGGGATGGCGATTAGAGACCACACGACGAAGAAGGGCTTCGCTGCATTGGTTGTGGGAGTAAAGTCACCGTATCCAATGGTCAAAAGAGAGCAAAATCCGAAATACAAAGATTCAAAATATGTGAAATCTTTTTCCATTGCCCAGAACACAACAGCGCCACATGTCCATAGGATCAAGAAGGCGAGAATGTTGAGTATCAAGCGGTACCATCGCCGGAAAACCACGCTTTCGTGTTGGATGGCGCGCATAGCGTCAAACCTGTCCTTTTCTTCCTTCATCGCTGTGACGTTTGGGTGACCAATCGCGCTCCTGTAGAAGGCTGCAGCTTTGCTTATAACCGGTGCTTTCCTCGGATGTTTGGGCTGATAGGTAATTTGTGATGTGTTGGGATCCAGCTGTAATCTCTTTTGTGTTTTTTCAATCATAAGTGACCGTTCGATGGTCACTTCTCGTTTTCGTTCGATGTGCTTCCGCATAACATTGGTGTCCTGAAGATCTCGGATTATTCCATTTATACTTCCCACCACAAGACCCAGGATAATTATACCAATTACAGCGTAGGGCAATACAAGTCCCCTAGCGACAGGTGTCTTTGGAGTGACATCACCAAACCCAAGCGTTAGAATTGTTACATCGCAGAAGTACAGTGCTTCTGCGACTGATATGCCTATGACCTTCTGGAAGATCGCGGCACCCACTATCAACCAGATCCCTAAAGCTGTCGTTTGGAGGATCAACGTCCGTTGGCCATCGGTTAAGGCAAAATATTGAGGGTAATGCCCAAGAAAATATCCAAGCATATTGACCATCAGGATAGTAGTGAGCAGGAAGTACTGGATTGCTGCAATGACGGCATACCAGTAGGCCTGTGAGTAAGTCTGATTTGGAGGCACCGGGGGGGCATAAATGCTTATTGAGCTAGTTACTCCGATTAACTGCACGCGTTAGATTGTAGTATTTGATAATTGCTTGACACGCAGCACTTACGATAGCCGTTGCTAAAGACCAAAGAATGATAGAAGCAGGTAGCGCAATAATATAACGAACAGTTCTAGTAAAGTTGAATAAAAGGAATAAATTGCCTATCACCCCGAATGCAAGAGAGGTGGCATTAAGACCGATGCACCTTACATAGTCAGTAGAAAATTCCAGCAAGTGCTATCGCTAGCAGCGGGCTCTTACCATCTGGGATCAGTCAACATTTTTTGAATTGGGTTCCCATCAGAATCCGTTTGGTTGGGTTGAATTTCACTTTTCCAAGGCATAGCCAGCGCGACGATGGACATCACGTTCGCAAATGGACTCGTGGTAGCAGCTATTAACGGAATTGCGGTTGACGCAAACCACCAATCTTGGGGCTCATCATCATCCGGAGGCCGCGGATTAAATAAATTCTGGAGCCTCTCCCATAAAGATGGTTTCTCAGGCTTTCTTGGGGCCCTTCGAGTAATGCCATCAACTGATCTTTGAATCATGTCTGATTCCATGACTGCATGGTATGCCACACTCGTCCAGGTAGATTATTCGAAGCCCGTATAGTATCTCATTTCCATGGTATATGAATGGCAGGGTGCATAAATTAGACACGAAAAATCTTGGTTCATTGTGAATGGGATATTTGAGTGGCAATGTTTGGTTTGCACGGAGTTTGCGGAGCTGGTTATGGAGATGAATTTGAATATTTTGGGACGGGTTGTACCACGTGAACGCCTAAGGCTCACATACGTCATGACAACTCTAAACCCTATATCAGAAATTCTACGCCTGCTTTATATAATGTATAAAGTCCTTCTATTAAACCAGAAGATAAAGGAGCTTCTTGCAGCAAACAAAAAGCAAAAGCAAAAGCGCGCAGCTCCTAGATCTTATATTACTACTGGAGGGGTCCTAGCAGGGGCTGAAGGCCGGTGACTTGCTCAAGAAGCTATACAGATGATGAATTCAGGGGAACCAGTATCTAAAAAGCGTGCGCCACCATGATGCAGCAATTGTCATCAAACTAGTCATGTTAGAACAAGCTGCTCTAGTAGATAAATAATATGATTAATTTTTGCTTTAATTAGACTGTGTGATAGGAAAATATCTTATGTTTTTCAACTGCCGTTAAACCCATGTTAATGTGTCTCGTTCGGTGTCTGATTACGTTAATGAGATAGTTGAATACAACGTCGTCCTATAAGCTCCTCTGATCTATATGATGGTCAGCGTGTAGTCAATACGCCTACATTGCAGTCTTCCTATACTGAAGACCTTAACTAGGCTCTTCCCCCGAGTCCTTAACATTAATCAAGGTCTACTTTTAACAACAACATCAATCGATGTCAAGGCTTTCCAGGTCGCCAAGGAGATCAACCTGCGAGGGTCAGTGCGTAACCTATTGTTCCCTTATGGAGACTTAGAAAGGGTCCATCCTGCTAATGGCCGAATTGACGAGCTCCACGCAGATGCCTCGGAAAAGACCCGCCCGGGAGCCACTGAAAACGCGCTACAAAGGCCGAGAAAGTCTCTCAAAAAGTATTGACTAACCGTACGATATTCCAAAGGGTATCATCTTCCGGCTGGCTTGGGTAGGAACTCGGCTGGATTCACGCAGAAGATCGCGAGTCTCCCGCGACAAGTCCAACATATAAAGACTCTTTCCATCCACGTTCACTGCTATGCCTTCCTCTTCGCCAGAGATTCAAAAAACCTATAACACAAGATCTTCTTTCATGGATTTTATTCCTTCAAACCGCACTACCGCTCGTCTTGCTTCTATCACAATGTTTTTCTCCAGTCTCTGCTTATACTATGTATACTCTGAAGGTGTTGAGCTTGACTTTAAGTTTGTTCTTTTATCTTACGCCTGCTGTGGTACCGTGAACGGTAGTATCAATGACTTTCGATATACATACTACGGTTCAGATCGGAACTGCGATACAACCGCCCTGCAAAAGACGATCGCCGGAGCAATATACCACTATCTAGCAGTGATTGAGGGGAACAAGGTATGTGGTACATAGTGAGGATCGATCATAAAGCACCTGGGACGGGTATATCAAGTTTGCGAAAAGCTCCTATTTGACGCGAATGCCTACTGCGGTGAAGGATTGGCTTTCCTGCGTGTGCTTCTTGGGGTGCCAACGGTTTCTGAAAAGCATGAGATGGGCGGAGTAATTTACTCCTTGGCGAGTACGGTGCTCCAAGCCATTTTCAACTTTGGTCTGGTTGGCCTGTACAATCTTGTCTGTGCCTTTGATTCTGGCCCTTTGTGGGTAGGTCGACCGTTAGACAGACAAATCATGGTTTTGTGGCTGCCTGCCCTGAGTCAAGTATTGTTTCTAATTGAGGATATCTTAGCTGTCAAGGATCTACAGTGGTCTTGTACGTTAGGTAAATAAGCTCATAAGACTTTCTTTCTAGAATTTGGTATTCAAAAAACAAACTCAATACTAAAGAATTCTAACTGAGTATCGTGTTATATGACTATTAAGTCCAGCAACTTACAGCTTGCCCTTCCCCATGTTCTCGATTATGGATTGACAACTATGGCAAATGTGTGGGGTGGGGCGAAAGAAGTAAGACCATAGAGTGAGCGTCGAAGCCGTCTAGCAAGCTAAACTTCCCTGAAAAGTACAGATGCTGTCCATCACTGAAGCTCTACAAACAACAATTTGATTAGTGGAGTGCTGACTAGAGTCACTTGTACTACATTGGTACTACGTTTGTTCTATGATAGTCTTTTGTGTTGAGAAAATGATGTCCGAGGCATCAACGGGCAACCAAGCCCTGCGCGGCTCATGTGGATATGATAGATCACATTCATCGGCCACGTAGACATCTTTCTCAGGGGATTCTCATCCAGCTGAAGAACACACTATGTGATGTTAAGGAGTTGTACGATAGTCAAATATACTATCTTCAGCACCTCGCAGTCTGTAACCCTGTTAGATATCTATACATGCTCAACATTTTGTATAAATTTTGTTTTGCGATACTGATTTGTCTAAGACTACATAAACCATTCTACTAGTTGAACTGCTTCAGTACTAGTGAGAATATTACTGTACCATGCGAAGCAACTGACTACTTAGGTAGGAGTACTATAAATTAATCAACAACTAGAGTAAACTCAACTAAACTAGGGTTACTAATTTATCAAGCCCTTTTAGGTTCTGCTGATAGATTTGTTGTTACAGAGTGATCGGCTGTCACGGTACCCTGTAAACGGGGGACGAAGAACGTGGGAAAAAGCAAAAAGGGATTTATCGAATTTCCTCTTGGCCTGTTTGCTGTGTTGGCATGCTTCCCTGTAACATATATATGCAGCAAGGGATATGGCACATTACTTCCACCTCCTGCACACCTTCCAACACGTCCGGTGGGAGTTGGTAGCATGGGGCTCCAGGAGTTCAGCGTCGAAACGATCGTGACAATTCTAGGGTTTCTGGATGTGGGGGACATATTGAATCTGAGATATGTCTGCCGTAAGCGTTCCACTATCTGACCGCTCACCTGGATGAACTTATCGATGAATGAAATAGGATATGTGGACCGTGTTATCCTGCGCAATGTCCTTTACCTTGGACTTGTTAGCGAACATATGAATGACAGACTCTGGTCACGACTCGTCTTCGAAGAGATCACGCATGATGTGTCTAGCCACGACAATATCGCTCGAATCGTATCCCGCCTGAGATCACTGTCAACGGGAGAATGCTGTGCCGAAAACTGTCGGAAAGCAATAAGTACTGCCCTGGTGTGCTACAAAGGCCGTGCTTGGGTTAAAGATAATATAAAAAGGGCCATGAGATGGGCTGAAACCTGGGATGATGCTGCTATTATGGTCGTAGGTGCTTGGTTGGGATTGAAAGACGTCGTGGAAATGCTTTTAAAGAGAGGCGTGCGCAATAAGTGTCACGACTACTTGGGAAGTGCCATGTACGCTGCTGCATTCAATGACGATGAGACTCTTCTAAGACTGCTCATCGAGGACGACGTTAACATCTGGAGGGAGGAGGGCGCTTATGGTGATGTTCTACAACTTGCTGCCTATAGAGGGTCAGAGAATGTAGCGGGGACACTGATAGCAGCCAAGGTGGGCAGAGGGCTAATAAAGCCCTTCGGGTACGGACCGTACGGTAGCCCTCTGGGAGCAGCGGCAGCGGCAGGACATGGAGCAATCGTCCGAATGTGTCTGCGTGGACAAATGAGTGCAAGGCGGCTGGGCCCCTTTTTACGGAGTCCTTTATTTTACGCAGCTAGAAGCGGAAGGGCTGATGCCGCTCGGATACTGCTAGACAGCGGAATCCTTCGGCCTAACTTGAATGATGAATTTCATGCCACCCCTTTGACTGTCGCAGTGGAGGCAGGCCACGAAGATGTTGTCTCACTACTCCTCAGCAGCGACAAAATTAATGCCGATTGCCCGAGCGTGCGAGGGGACAAGCCAACTCCATTGCAGATTGCCTGCCACAAGGGCTATACGAATATTGTCCGGATGCTGTTACGTCGCCGCGATGTTGATGTGAATGGCCGCGGCAATGGTGATCCGCCAATCCTCGCCGCAGCGATGAATGGTCACGAAGAAATAGTAAAGCTTCTGCTCACGAAGTGGAGGTCACATTACGATCAACAATTCTTGCCATTGTTTGCGTCTCGCGGACTCATTGACATGGTCAAATTAGTTTTGGATTCACACATAATTAATCCCAATGTCCATGATAGTGTGCATCGGACAGCTCTGCATTATGCAGTGCTCAAAGGACACGAGGATATAGTACGACTGCTACTTCAACAAAGCGAAACGTGTCTTAACTATGAGGATGACGAAAACCGAACTCCGCTGATAATGGCCATCGAACGCAAGGACATTCGTCTATGCCGTATTCTGCTCAGTGATATGAGAATTTCCGTTGGCAAGAGCAACTACTGGAGGATGACCCCACTACATGTTGCATGCCAGCATGGAGTTATAGCTGCCGTGGAGGCTCTTCTGGCGAGGCAAGATGTGGATGTGAACGCCAAGGATGCCAAATACTCTTGCCCACTCAGTTACGCCATCTCCTCTGGAAACAGACAAACCATGAAGCTGTTGTTTTCGCACCCACACCTAGATCCGGGCCAGTGCGATAATAGCAGCAATGCGCCCCTCTACCTCGCCACCAAATCCGCCAATTGGTTTGCTGCTCATCTGCTTATGGAACAATATAGGATGCATGCGAACAGCTGGTGCGGAGAATATCTTGCAACGCCATTAATGATCGCTGCTGCACGAGGTGACACGCAGTTCCTCTCCATGTTCTTAAAGAAAGACACAACGAACGTCAACCTACAGAACAGCATTGGATGCAGCGCCCTCGGGGTTGCAGCGTCTCATGCGCAGGCAGAAGCTGTACGAATGCTACTTGAGCACCCAGAAATTGATGTGAACCAACGGTCGGCTGACGGAACCACGGTATTTTTAATGGCGGCTCGTGGCGGCCAGATGGGTAACATGCTCCGGCTGTTAGAAAAAGGTGCCGACCCAGCGCTTCCCAACGATAATGGAGAGGCACCTATATATACTACTGCTGAACATGGCCATTATGACGCAGTCCTTCTGCTCCTGGCTCAAGTGAATGTGAATCCTGATCACGCGACGCATCAGGGGGAAACACCATTATCGGCGGCGGCGCGTAATGGGCATGTGGCTGTGGTGCGCTTGCTCCTCGAACAGGGAGGGGTGGAGTTCGACCCTCGCAGACGACGGGCCAAGACCCTCCTATCCGCGATTACGAATACGGAGGTAATACAATTGCTGGTGGAGGCAGGGGATAGATGCTTAGGTGTAGAAACACAACCCACCGTCCCGATTTGGTAATATATATCCATAGCCTGCAACCTGTCAGCGCTTTCTAATATACTTACGGTACCTCTATTCAAGGGAACACTAAGCGGGGTGGTACTGGGTAGTCGTAGGAGAGTATGCACGCGGGTTGCTGGTCAGCGAAGATTAGGTATGGACAGATTAGTTGAAATTCCTGGAGTTTTTGGTAATAAGTCTGTTTATTGCATTGCCAAAGTGATATACAGATTGATTTAATGTGTGAGATACTCAGCATAATATTAGGATGTTCGTTCACCTGTCGAATGCCCTTAATTCCAAAACAGATTGCTTGAAAAGCTTAAGAGATACTGCCCATGCCGTTAATTTCCTTTTAGCTTCCATGACTTTCCTGACACAAGCGGTAGGATGAAACATTAAAGAAGGTCAGCACCCAAGCATCAAAGCACCTCTCATAGCTTTTCTTCACTTGAAGATGTCTCTTTGTAAGTAGGCGACCAGAAACAAGCGCCTTGAAATTTCTCAGAAGCAGGCGGAAAATCCTTCGTCAATAAGCCTCTAAGGATGTACCGGTTCCCTCCCCGAGATCCGATCTGATCCAATATTCTCGTGTTTCCGTAACCGCAACATCATAGGGCTCTTCAGGCGAACCAGGATTTGACCCAAGCGCGCGTAACTTTGTCAAGGAACAGACCCTTCTCTTCGGCTCCCGACCTCGACGGATGGTTTCTTTGATAAGGAAGTAGCACGTTGATGTCAGGCTGGTCTGCCTCGGGTGCATTAGGTAGACAGACGCTGAGCCGAACTGTCCTCCTCGTAGACATGCACCATCTAAGTCAATTACTGCCATGGATTGGTGGGCTTCGTGCGGGCTCCACGGTACCAAACGGTCGTCTTGACAGAATAGGTAGAAGTAGAATGCATGGAACGATTGCGGTGTTCCGTGGTATAGATTGTTGAGGATCTCATCGAGGGTTTCTATGATAGATGAGGAGCAGGTGCCTTCGTAGTGGAAGTGGGGGTGGAACATGTCATCTCGCACGTCGAGGTAGGATGATGGACCTGTTACTTTGCTAGATTTCTGGGCCATCGTTATGGTTTGTGAAGTGCATCCCGGGTATGGAGGATTCTATGTGCAGGTGCTTAGGAGATGGACAAATTGCAGAAGGTGATGTTCTTGTGGTGGTTTCTTAGAAATGTGCTTATATTGGCTCTTCTTTGTCCATCATTCAATAGAACTGTCTTTTATCATCAGGTGGAATCAGGGTAGTTCCTTGGACTCTGTCTGTTTGATCACTTGTATATTATTTCTGTGGTTAGGTTGTTCACAGCATTTTCAAGCCACCGCAGAGACAAGCAAAAGAGCTAACGGAGAAAGCAAGTATGACCAAGACTAGAAAGCATCAATCTGCGCGCTAGAGTTTCAAATAGTAACACATTTTTCATATAAACATTCATGGTTCAGGCGCTCAGTGCCACGATGTCCTTAGTAGGCCTAACGCCTATGTAAATGCGAGATTGCTGGTACTTCTCTTTCTAGTGGGTGACAATGTTTGAACCAAGCAGTTCTTAAAAGCTCTCAAGCTCCCAGATGAACTACCGTCCTACCTAGGCTCACATTGAATGGCACGAGAAACCTAGCAAATTGTACAGTGGTTCCCCAGACAGACAATTTTTACATTCTTAAGGCGCAATGACAAACAAGCTGACATTGTAGTCAACCGCAACAATGCTCTCAGACACAACCTAGACAATATTTGCCTTGATCCAATCCAAGGCTAAGACATATCGATAGTGCGGGAGATCAGTACGCTAGTTACTCGGTCGATCAGCAATGGCCTAATGGACCGTGTGGGTCGATCTACATTCTTCACCAAGAGCCGAGATCTCGTTCGTTCTCCCTAATTGGTCCCACACGGAATTGGGAGGATCTCGGCAGCCGATAAAAGAGAAATGTTGGATTAAATTGACGATAGTCATGCTATGTGGAGTATAGCACGCATTACGCCTAACTATTGATTCCGGACAGCGGAAAGTAGATACATCCGAGATTGTTCCGAACATGGAATCATGGCAATTGTAAAACACAACAACCTAATGCAACGTTAGGCAAAAGAATCCTAGTATGTGCCCCAATGTGCATAATATTTGTAACAGTATTTCAGACTGTATATTGCCCGTGTGAGAGATTTTCGCAACTGCCAAACTCCGGATATTTTGATTCCCATTCCCACAGCTCCACTCTACGACCTTTTCGCACCTTGCTACAGGTCCCCGTACGTGCTCAATACCTAACTCAAGTTCGTCAAAGCGTGGGGTGAGTATAAATTGTCCCCTTGTTGGTAGAACCGAATTCGCTACTGCACGTACCGGTGCTATGTCAATTATAACTGGAAGCCATGAACTGGTGTTTATGGCCTCAACCCTTATTGGAAATGAGAGGTTACTTTGTCCTTTATATTCAACGTAGAATGATGGAAAAAAAAGAAAAAGGAACTAGGAGCGCAAGACCGCTCCGTCTTTCTGTCGATATCTGCGCTTCCTCCTCGGCCACAACTCGAATTGTTTCCTCGGAGCTTCAAGTTCCTCCTGTGGAGTTTCGAGGCCATCGATGTACCAGTGGTGTTGGGGTGCCACTCTAGACCTTTGACGCTGTCATGTATGGTCTTCCGCACCTTATATTTCAAGTCATAGTAGTCTGTAGGTAACTTACATTCAGCCGTTCTTCCGGTGTTTGAACCCATCTATCGCAGCGGCGAACTGTGGATCTAGGTCGCTCGGTTCAGGAAGATTAGGTTTAGGACGGACGATACGGGGAGCTTCATTTCCCGGGTTGATGTAGCCTCACACGTCTTTTATCCTTGCGTAGAATCGTATACTCTCATACCAGATGTGCTGGTCGTCTAGTACTCCCAGGATGATGGACATTTACATTTGCAGAATGGTAGTAGGTCTGGACACTGTTAGAGGCGAGAAAGAGGTTGAAAAAGACGAGCTAAATAAGCCACTCGCGATGGCTCGGAAAGTCAGAGTTAGTCGAGTTCTTAGTCGCTTTACACGGTGTTTAGGGGCGACAGCGAGGTCTGAATAGCCTCAGCATTACTGGAATAGGAAAGCCTTCCAGGGCTCAAGATGTCAAATAGAAGTAGTAACTGGGTTTATAATCAGTAGAACTGCGAGAAATTGTACTGACTAGTAATTACACCTACGATTTTATAGTCCGCAACGATTTGAGAAATAGGTCTGCCTTTTCTATTTAGTAGACTGAAGCCTTTTAATTCTGTGTGGTAAACTGGTGAGATCGCTTAGCCATATAATTGCTCATGTTATAGGAATTAAGTTGGTGGCTTAATCTCGGAACCTTAGCGCACTACTAAGGAATAGCGGATGATTCTGGTTGACTCCTTTATATGCATAGGAAAGAAGCAGCTTGAATCTTATGTTGAAGAAGATAGAATACATTCGAAGCCCCACGCATGTGTCCTTCAACGGTGGTTTTTTTCTTTTATGGTTTTGGGTTACAATGAGATCACAACTTTTATATAGAGTGTGCTATACTATATATGAAAGCACTGCTGACATCGATTTCTCAATGTACGCATGTTGTATTGATCTATGGTGAGATCTTCATTATCCATAACCATGACAAAGTCATGTATGCGGTAATTTAGATAACATAGAAACAATGCAACCCACGTGAAGAATAATGAGTATGAAAGAGAGTGACGCAACAGGTAGTGCAAAACACATAGTAATAGGTAGGAACAAAAAGAAAATGGAAGTCATTGGTACATAGGCTGATAGCATCTGGTGAAGGTGTCATGTTTGACAGGAGGCTGGTTTCGATCAGCTTATGCGGTGAAGGATAAACAATCCCGAAAGCCCCTCTAGTGAGTGTTCCTTGCTCAAGCTAGTAAGGAGTTTGCTGCTGGAACCATTCCATGATCAACTCAACCTGAGTTTTCTTGGCGATGGGCACGTTTCCGAATGCATTGCCCAGCTCCATAACGGCCTGGGTGCCATTGGCGCTGTTCGGACCCCAGTAGGGTAAGGAGCCCTTACCAGTGTAGGAGCCGCCATCATTAGGATTCAATGTCTTTGCAAAGTTCGCCCAGTATGCGGACATCTTCTCCTGGATCTCGTAGTCCGCCTCAGTGAAAGGGTATGTATCGGCATTGGCATAGAGGGCGTTCAGCGCGTACATGATCTCGGACTGGCGGAAAGCACCTTGGCCCTGGCCAGGGGGGGCATGGGTCCAATAGTAGGTGTAAAAGGAGGAAGAGGCGGCTTTGTACCAGTCAGTGGCATAGGCCCACGATCCGACAAGGGAGGTGTCACGAGCGGCCGCATTCCAAGACCTATCTCCGGTGCTTGAATTGCCGTGGTCGGGATACAGCTGGAAGTATCGGCTGGAGAGGTTACCATACTTAAGCGTGGAGTAGTACTCGTATTCTTCCACGGTGTAGTTAGTGGTTGTCGACGCGCCGGATTCATCTTTGGTGTTGCCCGTGATGACGGGCACATCATTAGCGGGACCGTTAATGAGCGTCTCCAGGTATGTAGAGGGGAGAACATAGTTATCTAGAACTGGCTTGAAGATGAGGGGGTAGCCAGCAGAAAGTGCGGTGATAGGCGAGATCCAAGTACTGTTCACGCGGTCTTGGGAGCCAATGAGAAGCTCTTCCATGGAGAGTGTGCGCAGTTCCTTGATGCTAGAAACCTTGTGGAAGGCAGTATAGTTAATACCATGCCTAAGTGCAGCGGACATATTGACGTAAGAGGTCGCGAGGCCTGCCAGCAAGGGATCATATGGATATCTGATACCAGACTGGGAAATACCACCATGGAAGTATCCCTTGAACAACGGACTATTGACAGCTGGTAAACTTGAGAAGAGCCAAAGGACTGGCCAACGACTACCACGCGGTCCGGATCACTGCCAAACTTTGCAATGTTCTTCTGCACCCACTTGAGAACCTCAAGTTGATCGAGGACACCGTAGTTACCGGAAGTACTGTGGCCAGTGAGCTCAAGTCCCTCGGCATTGAGCTCAGGGTGGGCGAGGTACCCGAATGCATCGTCTCGGCGGTTGAATGTGATGAGGATGACGTCCTTCAACGCCATACCACCGCCATACCACCAGGCATCATTACTAGTTTCGTCAGATCCCTGATTCCAGACCATCACAGGGAGCTTTGCATTTGCAGAGGCGGTATTGGTCCAGAGGTTCAGGCTGAGACAGTCCTCGCTGATTTCGGAGGCGTAGTTACTCGGACAGGCAGGGCTAAAGCTCGTAGCCATTAAAGTCTCATTCCATGGCTCGCGTGGCTGCGGTGGCTTCCAGCGGTTCTGATAACCAGTGTCCGCGGCAAATGGAATGCCCAAGAAGGCGGTGACGTTGGACTCGGAGACATCGAAGTATTCCTCGAGCGTAGATTGGTTGAAGTATTTGAAACCCTGGACGGGTCCATAACTAGTGTGGATGACCGCATCCCAAAGCTGGGCGTGGGCAATTGCGGCGCTGAAGGCCAGTGAGGCGAGGCCTTTGGAGGCTTTGGAGACCATATCTGCCTTGTGTTGGAGAATATGGATGAGATGAAGACTAGGAAAAATGGTAAAAGGATAGTAGCAAACGTTCCAGGTACTTCCAATATATATTTGCCAGTCGGATATCATCGACACTCAATCTCCGAAAAAGTAGTTTTACTAGGTACCCGAACCCGAGATCCACCCCAAGACGCGTCAGATGATGAATCTGACTTGAGTTTCATAGTTCCAGAACGAAGAGAGGAGACAATAAACCCCAGCGTGGCTGGGATATTGTGTGGAGACCCAAATGAGCTGCGTCAGTATATGCCACTCAGGCTGCATTGACTTGAATTCCTATGAGCCAAGGACGCTTTATACCAGGATAATAGCATCAGATAGTCTTCTCGTCGAACCCACGAAGTCAAAAGAATAACCATGAAATTTAGGAACATGGTCACTTATATACATCCTTCTCTTCTACACCTAGAGGCACGGTCATAATATCATGGCAAGTACAACTCCAGTCATTTCTCCTACGAGAGTAACGAGGGAGAGAGTCGGGGTTACGTGTGATACTTGCCGGCTGTCCAAGGGGCCCACAGTTAAGCCCATAGCTGTCACACCAGCATCATGCTCTTCATGGGCTGTCTCCTTGTTTGTGATGGAACTAGCGGATGGAATGGGTTCACCAGTCAGTAACAATGAGCCCCCTTGACTTTGGAAGGTCATTGCTAATTGTTCCCACTCACGGGAGCTTTTGCTGTCTCTTGCTCTATATCAGTTGCCGGCCACTGTTATCCGGGACTAAGCAATTCGAATGCTGTATTGATAGCCACGGACGCACCTCCTTCTACCTGGATCGTCAGATTCGAAAACGCACTGATCCCGAAGGCGTTAGCAAGTGCCGCAATTAGGCCGGACTCATCACATCGGATCTTTACCTAGATAGTTCTTTGGCGGCACTTCTACTGTGGCTTTCATCCAACGGTTACAACGTTCTCTTAGACCAAATGTGCTAGTACCAGGTTTCGACCGCGAGCTACCTAATGGCACTACTGATGACGGCGGTCAGTATGGGCAATCCAGGCCCTCAACAGAACCTAGTCCACCGGTTGAGCTACTCACTCCGCGGGCATTAGCTGACCATCTAGTCGACTGTTATTTCTCCAAAATTCACATCCTCTACCCTTTCGTGCAAAATGATGCTTTCCTCGGTGCGTACAGGTCGTTGTGGACAAGTTCAGGATTTAGACAGAGCACAGTTGTAGCACATGGTTTGGACATAGGGGATGTAACCGTCAATCGTGCCACTTTCTACTGTGCATTAAATGCAATCTTTGCTCTGGGATGTCAATTCTCTGGTGTAGCGCAGGTGCAGCGGGAAACTACCTCGGAAGCCTTTTTTTGGTCTTTGCAAGCCAGTGCTGGATATGGAGTATCTGGAAGGAGGAAATCTGGCCGAGTGCCAAGCTCTCCTACTCATAACGTATATTTGCAGTGCTCGCGGACTGCTCCGTGTACTATGTACAGGCAGCCATTGACCTTGCATTCATTATACATCAAACCTGCAACACTGGCCTATCTAGCGTCTGGTGCTACAATGTCTTTTGTAAGTAAACATATGTCATGTCACAGGTTTTGCCTTAATGTTGCTGAACAATTTTTCCTTCTCAGATACTTCAATTGCAGGAACTGTCATTCTTCTTGCTGGGCTCTCTCCGCCTATTGCGAGCATTGTTACTCGACAAGCTTTGGATGAAGCTTGGGAAAAGTGCTAAACATCCTTCGACAACCATAGATCTTACAGCGACACCGCGGAAAGCTGTTCTAAGAGCTTATTATTCATCAAAGAGAGATGTTCAATCAATGCTCTGGGTTAGAGCCCTTCGTTGTCTTCGAGAAAGAGATTTTCTAACATTTAAATCGAATATAGCTACAGGAACAACCGTGCTTTTCGGATGACAAGCCACCAGGATTTCTGCGCCTAGACGCCTGATGGCCACCTTGATCAAGCATCGGAGGACACAGATTACATGCCGCTCACGGGTTACCTTTTTCGTAACATGGACTTTCATGAGGATACATTCTTTAATCCTTTCTAGTTTAACCTCCAGTTCTAATCATTATATTTGGGCGACTTTATTCGACTTTGTATTTCTAATAAAACTAATGACAGGGTCTATCGATCTCACATATGCGCCTCCTATAGACAATGCGGAGGAAGAGCAAAGACTGAATGGAAAGGTTGAACACGGCTGTGTATGGTCTTTAGATAATTTGGTTATCCGTGACTGTGAAATCTGTCATTATCAGTTGACGGACGTGAAGCTAGTAAAGAAAGACTTTGCCGTACTAGCATCGCCTAGCGCAGTGGCATGTCCAAGTATTTCGTCCGGCCTGAGGATTGCCACGCCACCGTTGCTAGTGGAGATGGTGTAGGCCGCATGGGCCGATCTATCCGAGTCGTAGTATGCGTTGCCAGTCTTTGGGACTTCGAATACCAGATCACCTTTGGCGAAACTCTAGGCAATTAACGTGCAAAACCGGATCATTCCCCCGGGAAGCTCATTGCGCCTTTGGGGTAGCTCTTCCACCAAGAGAGCCAATTTCTCCCGAGTGACAATAGGTTGGCCGCTAAAAATGAGGATTGACCATGCTCATGTGTTCCTCGTCAACTGGAAAAGGCGAGTCGGAATTAGGGAGCCCGGGGCATCAACCAATGCGTCAGGTGCTCTCCAGCCGACTGAAACCATACCGGTGGATGGAGATTTGCTGATGATACTCTCATTATAGTGAATCCCGAGCCCGATGTTGAACTGGATCGATTTATTGAAAAGCTTAGTAAACAACGAATTGACATCAGTTTATAAGCCCTTAAGAACATGTTCAGGGTTCCACCGAATTAGACCTAAGCAAACAAGCCTAATGCAACTTAAGCCACTGTATTGCACGATCGTGACGCCAATCCTGAAATGACTCGTCAGTACTGTGCCAGACTAGGAGATTCCCCTGACAACATGCAATACACATAGGAAAGCTAGTATCTATGCTCAAATACACGGACGCGTACAAGAATAGATTCACAAACTAAAAAAACCCATGATAGATGTACGTACCTTATTCAAACTGCATTTTCCTAACTGTTGTATCCAAGCGGAAGCGAATTGCAAACTGTCCCTTACCTAGAGTATAGAAATTGAGATAGAGATTAGGTCGCTCATTAGGGCTGATTCTATGCAGAGATAAAGTCTCTGGAAGCTTTTTTCTCCGTACTAGGTAAAGGGCTACCGGATAGCCATGCTGCCATCATTCCTGAAATGTCAGACTGCGGATAAAGCTTTCCCCAGTTTGGCTAAAACGTCACCGGTATGGCTATGAATTCTTACACGAAGAAAGATTAGTCTACCACATCCGTATACGGAAGACTTAAGTTTGTCCAAGTCAGTTATAGTTTAATTGATTAAGTCCTAGTAGCTCCATGTCTTTCTTATGAACCCAGGACCCCCCTTCACTCACCCCCCAACTCCATGCTTTTGTTTGAAATTTGGAACATGAGAGGACGCGACGAATCCCTCATGAAGATCAGATATATACCGCCAATCAACATTATCATGCGCACATGACTATACTCCATTCAGCGAACAAGGATAGATAGACAGAAATAGAATCAGCTATGCAGCAAACGATATGGCCCTGAGCTGTAAGCTTGGAATCATGAAAGAAGCAAGGACACACATACAATTCGTAGACCATCGCTGGGATGTCTCGCCAAACTGTTAAACCAGCTCGATAGATAGAGATGATGGCGCCCGTTGCTACGAGTACAGCCAGGGGCCGTAGGATAATAAGCCAAATGAGTCTGAGTACCTGCGCCGCGGCTCGTCTATATGATCAACATGTGGCGCCTCAAGAAAGACCAGTGGGCCATAGAGCTTACAAGACTGTAAGAACCATGTTAATCGATGAAACTCTAGGAATCTAAGAGTTCAGAAACAATGTTCTCTGGCTGGATAATCCATAGAAAATATGTGGATATCAAAGTAAAAATAAAAATCACGGCCCGGAGTAAGTGAGAGTAGTGTGATTTGTACAGTGTTTTTGCCCAAATGGAAGGTCTAACGTCCTCATGGGCTGTCGGCCAATGTGCAAGCAATTGAAAAATGGTGGGAACTTGATTGGCTCTGATGCTACTTAGCTCAATTGCGAGATGGTCTTTGTCATGCAAAGATATGTTCCTATCTGTATAGCGTGCACGGCCTACAAGACCAGGGGTTGAAATGGCTGCTGCCTGGAGGTATGCTAAGATCAAGCCGCCATTCCTTCCGAGATTCCACGAGTGCCGGTGGATACCCTCCGAAAGAGATATGCAAATTGCAATAACAAAACGCATCAGCTTTTACATTTCAAACCCTGATTGGAACAAGCGTAATTGTTCGCGGTGCCCCGGTTTTGCAGCGGAAGGTTCCCGCTCTTCAGCCCTACAAGACATAGCCCGGTCTAGGCAACCCTAATGAGGGCAACATCCGCTTGCTGGTAAATTTCTTTCGACCTCTTTCTTCTCTGTATCATGGTAGTAAAATATCGCTCCCAGGTAAAATATTTACGTACTATGAAATCATATTGGGTCGTGGAGTTTTGAAGATCTCGTTCTTAGTCGTTCGCTATAACACTATACGGACGCCTTCGCTTCGGTCGCAATCTAGAATCAGGCAACAGGATATAGTAGCAGAAACAAGCAAAAGTGTCCAGCAGTTATTATTCGTTTCACTTATCGGAATTTACCGAGACCGTCTCCTGCAGGGAGAAGCTGCGGCGAACGGGTAGAAGGTATGATTCTTCGCGGGAGGAGTTAACATCAGTTCTTCGTGTTCATCGACAAGAGGCTCGTAGTTTGGCCCAGAAATTAGATCTATGTCTTTATGACATTTGGTCAAACTGAATGAACTGAATATGGAGTTGCGACATTTGAAAGTGGCGATAGCTTGCTTATCCGAAGCTTGTTCAGCCCTACTGGGCTGCATCACCGTCTTGGCAATCCGTGGCAAGGTACATATTCCTTGACTTGGGTGTCGGCAAGCTGATAGCATGTAAAACTATTACCCATTATGCACAAAATGTAACTTGTCGGGGAGCATGCAGCGGCAGCATCTCTCCTTTCAAAAACGATAACGATGACCACTTTTGGGAATGTGGCTTCTGCGCCCATGATTATACCCAACAACAAATTCACTTGCCTATACACAGAAAAGACGCTTTTACTCGCTTATCCAAGTAGTCCACAGTGCGAATATAACCAACGAAGTATCTATTGGGCGAGGAAGAGTCAAGGAGTTCCACATATGCACCGTGGAACATGCATTGGGACGGATATTAGACTAGCCTACCGAGCGCACTGTGTGCTTTCCCTCTCGTCCTGCTACCAATAGCGAACAAACGCTTGTAATCATCACTTGGTGTTTCCAAGGTCCTCGATCGAAATGCTATATCTTGGGGAACCCATACTGACAATGTCCCCAGCCTGGTTACAATAGACACGGTATCATCACTACTTGAGAATTCCCCTTCCCTCCTGATTGTACGACATGTCGATCTTCAACGCCTCTCAGGTCGACCTCCATACAGCAAGCAAGGAAGATGTACTATGCTTCTTGGCCTTGTCTGATAATGGCTATAATGGACACCTCGGCGCACGCATCTCCTCAATCTTTGTGATTTCGTTTGTCTCGTATGCATTCACTGTCTTTCCTGTCGTGGCCAAGCGCCTACCATCATGAAAGATCCCTTGCGGTGTTTACCTATTTGCACGATATTTCGGCACTGGCGTCATTGCCACAACAGCCTTCATCCACCTTCTAGACCCGGCATACAAGCGCATTTGGCCCAAAATCTGTGTCGGACAGTCTGGGTACTGGAGAGGATACTCCTGGTGTGCGGCAATCGTGTTGGGACCTGTAATGATAATCTTCCTACTTGACCTCGCAGCCGAGGTCTACGTCGAGCGCAAGTATGGCGTACACAGGGATGAAGACGCCACGGGCGCTTTCATCCAAGGTAAACACCACTGCTCGCAGTCAGAGGAAGAGCCATACGGCCAGGAGAAAGTCCCATCTCCGACGCAAACCACACCAACATAGACCTCCGAAAGCGATTCAGTTGTAGCAGAGCGCTCATTTAGACAACAAATTGCGGCCATCCTTATCCTTGAGTTCGGTATCATCTTCCACCCCGCCATCATCGGACTGAACCTCGGCGTCGCCGGTTCTGAGTTCGCAACACTCTACCCCGACCTAGTATTCGACTAATTCTTCGAAGGCCTTGGTATCGGTGCTCGAATGTCGGCTATCAACTTCGGGAAGCGGACCTGGCTGCCCTAGATCTTGTGTACGATGTATAGACTCACTACGCCGGTTTCGATAGCGATTGATCTGAGCGTCCAGAACACTTATAACCCGGAGTCTAAAACGGCACTTATTGTACGAGGGGTGTTGAATGCTATTTCCACTGGTGTTCTTATTTACAGTGGTCTGGTCGAGCTTTTGGCGAGGGACTTTCTGTTCGATCCATGTCGCACTAAGCGCCGGAGTCATTTGTTGTTTATGGTCTTTCGTACTTTGTTGGGGGCTGGTATTATGGCCTTGATTGGGAAGTGGGCATAGGGAACTCTGGTATGGAAATCTCGGATTGTATAGTAAGCGAACAATTCAATTGTTCATTAGTCAATCCATCGCATCGCTCAAAGTTTGGTATATTATGGGTAAACTTCTACTTACTCAAGAAAATCAAAGGGGGTAGGCGTAGAAACCCACGAAACCAACAGAATCCATTTATGTTGCTGAAGCTCTAGTATACATGTTTTGCCCAAACCAAGCGTTATTGTAAAAATTACAATTGAATAGAAATAAATGCCCATGATTTTCTCCGTCAAGCGGCGGTCTTTCAATATCAGTTCCGAAGGCAAAATACATTTTTTTAAGCCAAGCATATGCTAGCCCAACTTCCCATTATTGGCTGCTATAACTTCAATCTTCTTGCCAGGTTTCTGACCTTAAGGACAGCTGGGGATATCCTTGAGATTGCAGGTAGTCATGTCAAGATCTTTAGCATTGATGCTAGTACCCCGGCCAACGTCTAGCCACGAGCTATATACTGTATGTCAGCTTTCTGTGAAGGTGCTCTTCGGTAAGGGTAGATACTTACTGCTCGAAGTCCGCTCCTTGGTAAAAACACTTGACTTTCTTCCAGCCATAACCTTTGAAGCGGCACTTGACGCTGCGAGCCTCTACATGCTCTACATTCAGAGAAGCATTCGCCTCAGCACTGGCAACAGGCATCGCACTGACAGAGAGCGAGAGAAAAAGAGCGACGAAGGTAGAAGTGAGCTTCATTTTGACCATAAGAGATAGAGTTTAAAGGAGTGACGAGTTGAATGACAGAATTGAGTGATGTGTGCTCCAATTGCAGTCGCCGGGGCAAGACTAATTATACTACTTATGTATCTCCCCGGCTAGATTTTCTTATACGAAGGAGTGCGATGTTCTACCCATAACCTGAGTCTGTCTTCGTATTTGTTGCGGATCTTTGCGTGTTTTGGTCAATGTGGAGAGTCTTGTTTGTAGTTCTTTGCAGAAATGGGAATGATACGATATCTTGGCGGTCCGTGATTTTATTTTTGGTCGATGCGGGTTGTTAGATGACTGAGTCGTATCTTTGTTATGCTTGAAGTTAGTGTTAGGTACTAGGCTCATTATTCTTAATTGCATTTTATTCTAGGGTTCTTCTAAGAACTCTTTCTTGAAGTAGCGGATGGCTGACTGCTTTCTTCATATTACAACTTCCTCTCCTCGTTTTGTCTGACGACTTCATGAGTATTAGGCTCACTGTGCTTGCTCGATTTATGGATTGAAACTTTAATACTCATGGGGGGTTGCCAATGTACATACGGCTTCTAACCACAGGAGTGATCCACGTTTAATAATTGACTGCCAAATGGGATGAAACCGTGCAAAATACGAGCGCAAGGATAATTGGCCATTGTATGGAGCACATGCTATAGTAGATATCCAACCGTCCCTCTCGTTGTATTCTTTGGGCCAAGGATCTGTCAAACACGGTACATGTTTGGCATACGACTGAGTAGTGCGAGTACGTGCCATGGAATTTCTAACCACTATGTATACAATCCTTTAGAAACAGTGTAATCTTTTTTATGATCGCAGTGTTCTTGCATGCTTAGCAGCATCACCCATTAACTAATGGTTAACATCATAGCGGCGATTATCGCAACGGTATATAGCATGAGGAGAGATAGGGCAATCTAACCTGTAAGCAGACTGATCCTCCAATCTTGACTGAAGCCCATATAGGCGGTGCGTGGAGTACTTCTACCCGACTAGATGATGACTAGGCGCTCCGTATGTGATTAGTATCTCATCGAGATGTATGGATGGCTCGCTGTTCCCGATTGCCATTCACCGATTTTACTGATATGACCTCGGCGTAAATGAGCCATTACGGTTTTAGAGGTTCCTGCCCTCCAATTCACCTTGTCCTGCCTATCCCTCAGTTTTTGTTGAACATATAACGCGTCCCATATGTCAGGTAATCCTCACTTAGCATCCCACAGAGTATTTAGTCTTCTTCTCAGCTAGGTCCCTAGACATAAATATCAAGCATCCTCATCATTATTACTCTCAGAGTTTTACTGTCCCCCCAATAGTCCACAAACCATATTTTCTACGAGTAATCCCTGCCCCGTGGAACGTCAATACTGGTTCTATTAGTGGCTTGAGAGATCATTCTCCTCTTGGATTATCAAGACACTTATTTTGCCTTACTATCACTTAAAGTATTTAAGTCAGTCGTAGAAGCGTTAGCGCTTGAGTGAAAGTAGAAAGAAAGCCTCGAAACTAATAGTGTATGGCATCAACAGCTAGAGAGTACAAGAGAAACCAAAATGGCGTTTAATATTCCAAGCGGACTTCCTAGCCTTGGCTCGAGACGCTTTGCATCTGCATTGCCACCATCCAATCAGAGGCTCTGTCCTTCAGAGCGAGAGTACAAATGCTCCTAATTGCCCTGTGTCCTTCCAATCTGAGTCTCCCCCTTTTTTTTCTTGTCTTTTATTTCCTTCATGATGGGCAACTGGCATGTGGCTGGTTTGCAGTGCATACATAGCAACTTGCAATGGAGCACCTAATGCTCGCTTCTCAGCGTATGCCGTTATTTTGTGGAAGTCTGAGAGCTTAACTTGAGTCTATTCTCCTAGCGCGGGATACATGGAGTGACTGCATTGATGACGTGTCTAGTGAGGGGATGCCAGCGGGGCCCATACTATTCGCAGTCAACTATGTGAATATGTTCGGTAAAATCCTTGCGTCGGTATCTATCTCCCAATCGGGGCTTACTACATCTCCGAACTGCTGAAATTAAACCTATGAAGCTATTCACCAGCTAGTAAAAGTAGTTGAATCTACTATGCATAAAGTCCTTCTATTAGACCAGGGGGTAAAAGAGCTTCATATAGAAAAAGAAAAGTAAAAACAAAAGTATAAACTTCTTGATTATATATTACTTCTAGGGATGTCCTTACTAGGGCCGAAGGTCAGCAGCTTGCGCAAGAAGCTATTAAAAAATCAGAGCTTAGGGAACCAACACAGAAAAAACGTGCACCATCACGCTGTACACGCTGTCATATAGTTTGTCATACTAGAACTAGTTGCCCTAGCAAATAGTCAAATCTATAAATACAAATACAATTTTGTATGATCGTGTAGTCGCTAGATATTTCATGACTTTTTAACTTTGGCCAAATCATGTTTGGGTGGCTCGCTCGGTGGTGTGGCTCGGCCCGGTGGTGGATTACGTTAGGCAATATCTCGTGATTATCCCGATCCAACCATCCACCCCAAGCCCATGACAGCAACTCTCCATATCTTCAGCAACAGATGGGATTGACAGAACATTTTGACCTCAATGGAGCATTCATTAGGTTTAATGAAGAATGGATCAGCAGGTTGAGGCCGTTCCTCTTTCCGAATCATCAAAAACCACAAACTCGCAATTCATGAGCCTCCCTCCGGAACTCCACGTCCTCATCGCGAACCTCCTCGTATTCCCCGACCTCATCCACCTCAAGCTAACCTGCTCCTACTTCAGCGCACTGATTCCGTCACTCTCGCATCAAGGACTCCTCCAAGCCGAACTCACGGACTTCGCCCTCGCGCACGACATCTACACCTGCCGGTACTGTCTCCGTCTCCGTCCGGCAGCTAAATTCGCGGATCGGATGCTTCGGCGTCGGCGGGGTAGATACGGTCGTGATGCCGAGAAGCGCTTCTGTGTGGACTGTGGGTTAATGCCGCGTTCAGGGACGGCGAGGTATGGGCCTGGGGCGCAGATAGTCGTTCAGGGAGTGTTGTTCGTGATCTGTATGGTTTGCAGAGAGTTTGGTATCGGGATAAAGGATCGGTTTGGTAGAGGTATGGCGATCTGTGAGGGTTGTTGGAAGGATAGGTCGGCTCGTGATAAACTTGTGCGTGACGAGGCCGACAGTAATTGGTCTCACAGCTTTTGAGCTGAGACTGGGCGCACAGCTTTGTATATGTATATGCCTTTTGATACCCCGTTATTACGCTTCTTGTTTTTGTATAACCTTTGTATATTATTAGTACCAGTTACTATGCTGATGATTTCGAAATGAAAAAACCTTTGGCGGTCGTAAGGTGGTGCCTTACGCCTTTTTGATAAACAGCCCCATGCAAAGGCTGGTATATCATTGGCGAACTTGTTCCTGAGTCGGGGCTCTACTCGGTGCTGTCCAAAAGATATGTCATGGACTACAGAGAATTGAAGCGTTGTGACTCCCGAGGGTGCTTTTGATGACTTATCGGGAACGAGCCAGATGTATGGTGGTGGAAGTATATAAAATGACTCTAGACGGGTTCTGCTACAGTTGGCCTGATTGTCCAATGCGGAAACCTTTTGAGTACTGTCAAGGTACGATGTTTTTCCTATACAGCGCATGGGCTAACATGTGTTTGTCTTCAATGCTTCTTGGGTTCGACCAAACCCTACGCTTCCGGTACGTAACATACTCAGCTGCTAGTATCTTGATCTGATAGGAGCCGGGTTAAACTCCCGGAGATTGCTACTATAGAAACACGAAGATCACATTGCATACTAACTGTTAAAGCTGAGTCTTCTTATGGTCTTGAGGAAGTCGCAAAAGTCGCGCAAGTGTGAAATATGGATGAGTTCTCGCTACCACCGGGATTATTATGAATGAAGAGTGTACCACATCAGCCTTATTTACGGTCTATATGCGACTTTCATGACTATCCTTATGGAAGCATAGGACGTCCTAGCAGCTGACCACAAGTGGTGAAGGTTGAGCCCGCATGATAAATAACATAAATGTAAGCACCTAAGGTGCAGAAAGCAATTTGACCAAAAGATTTCCTTCGGTGTGTCGCATTGATTGGAGAGCCATATTCAGGGAGGTTCAAGTATCTTAATAGGCTAGGTAGTAAAGGCGAATGGCTGAAGTACGCGAAATCATGAGCGATATAAGTATCGCAAGAATATTATTGGGAGTACGTTCTTGGAGCCGATCATCGAACCCGATATCGCCTTACCACTAGATTTTCGACCACCGCAAAAGCACCGCAGCGGTAATCACAGGCACGACGCTGACCAACTCGCCCAGACCTGCAAACCCAGGTGGAATTCTAGCATTCACGAACGCGCCAGCCCCGAGTAGAATGGCAAAAAGGTTGTAAACAAAGCTCCAGGCGAAATTGAACTTGATCCTCCTCGTCGATTTCTCGCTTATAGCAAGCATCGTGAGGATACCAGTAAGGCCGGGACGCATGAGAACAACATCAGCAGCAGATTTGGCGACATCAGTTCCTTCGTGCATATGTACGCCAATCGTGGCTTGGCTTAGAGCAACGGCATCATTCGTGCCGTCACCGCAAAAAATGACAACCGCCTTTTCATATCTCTTGCCGATTACTTTGCGCTTCGAGATGGAGAGGAGGGCTTGAATGTACTCCTGCTTATTAGCGGGAGTGCATTGAGAACGGATATTAGTGTTGGGAACATTCAGCATAGACGCGACTGAACGGACTGCGCCCTCATCGTCACCGGAGACAATATGAACCGAGATCCCATGTTCCTGAAGTTTGGTAACGGTCTGAAGAGAGTCAGCGCGAAGCGAGTCTTTCAGACCAAAGACGGCGACAAGGGAGTCATCGATTGTGAAGCAGAACGCTGTACACCCTTGTGCAAGGACCCACTGAACATATGTGTTAGAAGAGACGTTAAGCCAACGCGAGTTTCCTGCCCGAAGCACATGCCCTGATGATGTGCCTTTAACACCTTTTCCAGTCAAGGCTTTCGAGTCTAGTACGACTGAGCTTGTTATATCCTTTGCTTTGATATGCGCAGCTACAGCAGTAGCAACCGGGTGCTTTACGTCACCAATCAAGCCGAGAAGCAGGGACATAGAAGAGCGCGGGCTCTCGCCCAGATACTTTTCATGTACAACGGTGAGCTTTCCGTGTGTGAGTGTTCCAGTCTTATCGAAGACTGCATGCGATGCCTTGTATGCGACTTCGATACTATCTGCGGATTTGAAGATAACGCCCCGCTCGGCAGCAACACCACTAGCAACAACCATGACCATAGGGACCGCAAGTCCAATAGCGCACGGACAAGAAACAATTAGAACAGTAATAGCATATGTGATTGCTCGGATCGTAGCTTCAGATCCGGGTTGATTCTGTACTGCAACACCAATCGATGTCCATATCACAAATGTGAATATTGTCAAGGCAACCACGGCTGGTACAAAATAGCCTGCAACGCGGTCTGCAATCTTTTGGGTCCTCGGTTTTGACAGCTTCGCCTCGTCAACCATTTCTGTGATTACCGTGATAGTGTTGTCTCCAGGAAGACGAGTCAACCTTACAATCAGTGTACCAGAACCGTTAATCGACCCAGCAATGACGGTAGATTTGTGATATTTCTCCACCGGTATTGTCTCCCCGGTGACCATGGACTCATCTACCTCAGAAGACCCTAAGATAACTGTACCGTCGGTTGGTATCGTTGAGTCTGGAAGAACCTTGAAAAAGTCTCCATGCTGTAGAAGCCTCGAATCAATTTCCTGCTCATTGCCCCCACACTCATCTACAAGAATAGCAGTAGAGGTCTGTAGTGACCGAAGGGAGATTGATTCAATAGCTTTCTGGCGCGCTAGAGCGGCAACATAACGGCCAACCATGATCAAGGTAACAAGTAACGCACTCGTTTCGAAGAATTCATCGGTCGGTAGTGGTTGACCCGCAGTGACGTAGCCAAACGAGATAACAGAGTAGATAAAGGCAGCAGTCGTACTTAACACAATGAGCAAGTCCATTTCAAGTATCCTAGAGAAAATCAAACTCTTTAGAGCCTTCGGGTAGAACGGTCCTGCAACAACGAATTGGATGACACTGGTCAGGGCCAAAGACACAGAACCATAGACGACTTTTCTTTCTGGTAGCGGGGCCCAGGCCAACACCAAAACTGGAACTGTTAGGAATATGGATAATAAGGTCATATACCCCATGTGACGAACATGCTTGCTGCTAGTCTCAAGGGTCGGGTCTTCGCGAGGAAGGGCAAGGCCAAGGGGAGCGTTCCATCCATTCTCCATGAGTTCTCGAGGTCCAGTTATTTTCGCGTCAAAGGTGACATTGATGGTTGTCTGGTCAAGTGTTGTTATTTCGGTGACTCCTCTGGGCCAATCCTGGTTCAGAAAGTGAGATGAGTCGCTAGGTACGGTGAATGTAATGTTAGACCCTTTGTCCCTGATCCTTTCACACTTAAACTCCGTTGTTCTTTCCAAATGCTTTATAACTTCCGCAGTAGATCCAGCACTCGAATCAATGTCAAACTCAGCACGGGCAAGTACCAAACTCGTCTTGAGATTTTTGACCGACTTCAAAGGGGCAAGCGTCCGTTTAAGCTTTGTCTCACAACCAGTACAGCTCATGCCAGATATGCTTAGAACAATATGTTCTTCCTTAGGCAAGTCTTTTGCAAAATCATGAATACCGCTCTTTCCGCTCACTGTGCTGTCACCAGCATCTTGCTTTGCAATGGAATTGCAAGACTCGATAACTTTAGAGACCGACGATTGGCCGCAGCAGTCGCCTACGCAAATATTTGCCTGTGCTCCCCGGTAAGTAATTTGAGAGCACTGTCCTGGTCGGAATTGCTCCTTTGAAGTGGGTTTCCTTGTGTTTGCACCTCCAGCACAGCATGAGTTGACGAAGACCCTTTGATTCGATTGCGGAAACGTTATAGAGGAACGCTTCTTGAGGAACGAGCGTTGCTGAGGTGCACAGCAGGACTCCTGTCCGAGGGCTATTAAGGCGCGACAAATACAACCGAGAGCTTCCAGGGTAGGTGCGTATTTTGCACGGGTGGTGCGACGATGGCGGTCGCATGGCTTTCCGCTTTCAACATCCTCGCAGCAAGCGCTTGGCCGCAGAGTAACCATTCGACCTGTGTATGAATTGTATCAGTAAACGCATCTACAAGTTGAATCTCGTCTCATCTTACGGCCATTTGGTTCATTGGGCTGTGCCCTTTCTATACTGCATTCACGCAAAGCAATGCGATCGATACAGGACATGTCACAGCAAGGATACGACTTGTTTTCGCAGCAGATAGGGGTGCTTGAAGTCTCTACATTAGGCTCAGGGCAACAGCCTTTTTTGCAATCCTGCTCATTGGATCGGACAGGACCGCAGTGATCGTCGACGTTGGGCGCCTTAGCCTCACAGATGATATTGCCATTTTTCGCCTTCTCCAGTGTGTTACAACAACCGTTCCGCGAGCCAGACGAGATCCCTTCCAATGGCGCGGCGGACTTGCCTTTTTTGAGATTATCGCTGCAATAGTCATTCTTTTCCACTTTCTCTGGTGGCTGACAACAACAATTACCGTCCCAGTAGCAATCGGCTTCAGGTGCTTTGGAAGCTTCGGTAGACTCGGCAAAGCTGTCGACATTGCCATCTTTACAGGAGCGTAGTCCCTTGCTGGTACGCAAATCATGCTGGCGGATAGAATCAGCCGCAGTATCCTGTGCCATACTGGAGCACTCGTCATCACACCCAACGGGCAGAGGTCCATGTAATTCAGGGTCGCATGTCATCACGGATGATACTCTGTTTTTCTTTAAAACTGATTTCACTTTGTAATGTTGGGATGGAGGATGTAGATATCGTGCTTGGAAGCAAATGAGCAACGAAGGTAGTATTATGAACGCGCCCCGCGTTAAGGTTGCGTGCGGTCATCTGACAACGTGCAGCTCGCAAGTCACTCCGGTCTCCCGAACGGACGGGAAGCCGCCGCCGGTTGGCATCTTTGCCCTATATAGTATATGGCAAATTCCTAGAATGCTAGCCAGCCTATTGCAGGTCACTATATAATGCAATTCACTAAGCTACTCTTTATCGCCTCTAGTATTCAAGCCACTTTCTGCCCGCTTTCTCATGGCACAGCCACCACTACAGGACATGTTACCAAGCAAGGTATGATTTTAGAAGTCCCCTCCTTCTCCTCTGTGCTCACCATAATTACATTCGCCGTCCCGTTATGCTAAGCAAACGTAAAGAAGTGGACTCTTCGATGAGTCGGGTTGTACTGCGTTCTAGAAAGATTGGATATATCACAAATACGAAAGGTTCGGTAGATGTGGAGATCCACATCTAACCTTCATGTCATTCTCGGACCTGCCCTCCCTGCATGAACTATCGAGTCGGACTGCATGGTGCATACAATAAAGCTAAATAAATTGATCATTTTCGGCTCATCACATATGAGCTATAGTCACCATGAGTGAAAAGCCTCCTTCAGCGCTCGAGAAGCCACCGAATTTAAATAGAAGCTACCACCGGACCCTGTAGTCATGGATAAGTCAACTTTCCCTAGTGTTTCCGTTGGGCAATTGAGCTATCATGGAACTACTATGCATCTTGGCTTTGCTGTCGTGGTGCAGCGCACAAGCACACGCAAAAGCTGTCTTTGCGCATTTCATGGTCAGAAATCCCTCTCCCTGATATTGCGCTGGTGGATAGCATAGTAACCATGCTTTAGGTGGGAAACACGGAAACGTACTCCGACAAGGACTGGAAAAAGGACATCTCACTAGCGAAAGATGCTCACATCGACGCATTTGCAATGAACATGGCCCGTAGCGACGTTTTGTCTGAGTCAATCTCGAAGGCATTCAGAACAGCCCAGGATCTCAATTTCAAGCTCTTCTTCTCGTTCGACTATGCTGGCAATGGCAGTTGGGCCATGAAAGAAACAATCGATCTCATGAACCAGTATAAAGACCACCCAGCCTACTATCACTACGACTCCAAGCCATTCATGTCGACCTTCGAAGGGACAACAAGCCGTGACTGGCCCGAGATCAAGGACCGCACTGGCTCTTTCTTTATCCCAGACTGGTCATCGATTGGCCCCGTCAAGGCCGCGAACGAAAGCTCCGTTGATGGCCTCTTTAGCTGGGCCGCATGGCCGAACGGTCCCACACGCATGAACACAAGTGCGGATGAAGCATATACCCATGCGCTAGACGGTCGACCATACATGATGCCTGTCTCGCCCTGGTTCTATACCAACATGCCTGGTTTCAGTAAGAATTGGGTCTGGCGTGGTGATAATCTATGGTATGATCGCTGGCAGCAGGTCATTTCCTTCCAGCCGGAGTTTGTTCAAATAATCTCCTGGAATGATTACGGCGAGTCTCATTATATTGGACCGCTGCATGATGATGGATATGAGGCTTTTAAGCGGGGAAAGTCTCCATTTAACTACGCTCTCGGAATGCCACATGACGGCTGGCGGACATTTTTGCCGTATGTGATTGATCAATATAAGAACCCAAACACAACTATTGCTGTTGAGAAAGAGAATGTCGTGTCGTGGTATCGTTTACATCCTGGATCGGCCTGCGCCACTGGAGGGACTACCGGAAATGCTGAATCTCAGGGCCAGATCGAGTATAAGCCATCCGAGATTGTTGAGGATCGGATATTTTACTCTGCTCTTCTGAACTCGACGGCTGACATCACAGTCACGATAGGCGGTGACAAGACGATTGCTAAATGGGAGAATGTTCCCAAGGACGGGAAGGGGCTCTACCATGGCAGTGTACCGTTTAGTAAAACTGGTGAGGTGAAGGTTACCATCTCGAGAGGCGACAAAGAGGTTGCCAGTATAGATGGAGAGCCTATCACATCCGAGTGTAATAGCGAGGAGAAGGGGCTTCAGAATTACAATGCTTGGGTGGGCACTTCCGGGGCAAGCTGTACGATGTTCGCCTCCACAGGAATGTGGATGTTCTCGTTGAGTGTGGTCATCTTTGCTTTGGCCGAAGAGTTGAGCCTGGTTTGATACGTTTCATGCTAATGTAATGAGGAAAGGAAAGGGATGCTATGCTGTTGAACGAACATGAGGTTATGAGAACTGAAGGCCGTCGCAGTAGGTAGTAGTAATTCATTCCGAGCCGAGCATAGTAATACTTATATAATAAAAAATATTAAGACCACAAACATAACATCATTGCTATCCTCCACATTTTCTTAGCCCACGCTATTAATTATTTCGTTTCTTCAGAATGGGGACACATCTGTACTCCGTATACAGAGTACTTTACCGGATTAAATGGAGGATTCTCACTATTTACGGCAATCAAAAACCAAAGCGGCTAGACAATTGCACAACCCGAAGCACCAAGCACACCATCGCTTAGACGCCATCAGCGGTTATTCAAGCCCTCCGAGAATTTCACCGACACCAGCCAATAAGAGCGCAGGTTAATTTCAGCTTCACGCGAATAAATGCGGGGACGCTGAACGACTAGTGGCCAAGCTTCTGTCTACACCAATTGAATAGCTGCAACAACGATCGATGTGAGGGGCAGAACCATGACATCTATTAGCTGATCACTATGCGGAACAATCGGATTCAAGTACAATGAAACGTATTATCCATGGGTTTGTGGGGATAGTGGGCGGTATTTCTAGATGTCTTGTCAAGATTGGGGGCTTATATAGAAACGGGGCGATTCCCGCCAGGAGGCATTTCCATGTGTCTGTTTCCAACCCAGCATTACTCCTACTATTACTAATTCACAAAGAACTGTTTTGCTTCATTATTTTGACTTGGTTGCCAATTACATAGATGAACGCTTTATTCATCATGCCAACCGCCGTTGCGAACGTCGCCTCTTCAACGACACGAGGTGGCCACGAGCAATCTCGTCCGCGCCTATCACAGCCATTGGAATATTCCGGCACTTTAGATTCTTACACATCTAATGACCTGACCCCAGTTATCGGCAGAGAGTATTATGGTGTTCAAGTCGCGGATATTCTGAAGTCGGAGGAATGCGATCGGATAATCAAGGACCTTGCTGTGATGAGTAAGTCAGAGAATCTACCCTCCATGTCTACTCCTTCCGTCGGTAATAGAAGTCTAACCGTGAACAGTCTCCAAGCGAGGTGTAGTCTTCTTGCGCAACCAAGCCCTGACCCCACAAGAAATGCGGCAGTTCGGCGAGAAGCTATCAGTCCTTGCAGGATGCGTGAGTTCTAGAAATCAACCCGGCAGATATACTCTTTGCCAAACCCACTGACGGAATAGAACAGCCAGAATCATCAGAACTACACGTACACCCACTGACAGAAGAAGGAAGCGAGCTAGGCGACCAAATCAGCGTCATCAGCAGTGAGAAGCAAAAGAAAGGAGGCGGCCTGACCCATCAGCTCAGTGACACAAGTCGATTCGCGTCAGTAGGATGGCACACAGATATCAGCTTTGAGCGGGTCCCATCGGACTACGCAATGCTTAAGATTCATACTCTCCCGGAGACTGGCGGCGACACACTCTGGGCTTCGGGTTATGAGATATATGATCGTCTGTCGCCGGAAATGGCCGAGTTTCTGGAAAGATTGACGGCGACACATGATGCTACGTTTTTCCATGATGAGGCACGGAGGTTAGGGAACCCCCTGCGGAAAGGGATCCGGGGTTCTCCCCTCAACTCTGGTGAAGAGCTTACTGCGATTCATCCAGTTATCAGAACTAATCGTATGTTGTTTTTCTTTTGTCATTTGCTTCTGGGTGCCGTCTAACTGATATTGTGATAGCGGTGACTGGATGGAAGTCGGTATATGTGAACAAGGGATTTACTCGTCGCATTAACGGGGTGACTAAGGATGAGTCTGATATGTTGCTGCAATATTTGTTCAATGTGAGTCAGCCTCATGGTGAACCTTGTCAAGTATGTACTGACGACATTAGCTTGTCACTCAGAACCATGACGCTCAGGTTCGCTTCAAGTGGAACAAGAACGATATGGCCATCTGGGACAATAGGTCGACCTGGCATTGCGCGACATACGACTATGCGGCAACTCGGGCTGGAGACCGAGTCTGTAGTCTGGGCGAAGCCCCATATCTTGACCTTCAATCCAAGTCCAGGAGACAAGCTTTGGCCGAGGATTAATGAGGTGCATCTAAAGCTGGAACAGTGCAACTTGCGTTGAGAGGCCGGGCACCGGTATTTAGGAGTCAAATGCTATCCTACTTGATATATTCCTGTAAATATTATAATGCCCATGAATGCTCCAATATAAATTTTCATAATCCATGGAGATAACATGAAACATCAGAAAGCCACAGCGCCAATAGCTCAGACATTATGCTGCTGTCGCAGTGTCCCTTAATTTAAACGAACCTATATAAGAAGAGACGGAAGGAGAAACAAACAAGGCATGACAGAATTAGAAAGGAGAAAAATGCCAGAGAACTATCCAATGCCAAATCCCAGCTTCGTCATGGACATAAGCTCACATGCGAATAGAAAGAGCACAGCAAACGCTATCATTTAGGCCGGGTATGGCTCTGACATACGCATGTAGTTCCAGCAAACTGCGTAATGTTAGAAACGAACTCAAAGAAGGAACATAGCGATTGAAGGACATGACAGAGACATACTAGTATAGCCCACGTCCTCGCCAAACAAAGATGCCAGTTGCTTCTCGCCATGCTGAACTCCCGAGTCAGGGCTGTACGACACCGCAGTATGGCCCAAGGCCAATCCCATCACCGGTGGGTAGTTCTGGAGGGCCAAGAACTCGGGCTTGAGTTGAGTACTCTCAGCAAGCATAAGTTGATGGACGTTGGTGGCCGCATAATGTCCCATATGAATGGCGCCTCCACAGCGCTTGATACCACCCCATTGAGCAATATCACCGACGGCAAAGTGGTGCTCCGCGTTGGCCACTGTGCTCTGGAATTGAAGGCTATAGTAATGTTAGTTTATACTGAATATTTGAAATCTAACAATGGCGCTAAGGAAAGACATACGTTGGGCGAATTTTAACGTAGCCATCGTCGGTCAAGGCGTCCTTGGGTAAATAGGAAGAGGTGGCAGAGCTTTTGGAAACGGCACTCATGATGTGACCAGCCTCGAGTTTTCTCCCGTCCGCCAAGGTAAGGTTCCATGTGCGCTTTCCTTGCTCTGTCTCAACTGCTGTAGTCTCAATAACCCTTTGGCCTACGATCACTTCAACACCGGACTCTTTGAGGATAGAAATAACACGCTCCTTGAAATCATCTGGCAAGGGCTCTGCAGAGAGCAGGCGATCACGGGAGTGAACAAGTGTGATCTTCTGCTGGGGGTATAGCTCCTTCAACTCAGCGGCCATTTCGACACCGACGGCACCTATGGTACTGTAGTTAGCAATAATATCTCCCAAGTTGAGTAAGAGCTGTATTACCTCCTCCGATGATAACCACACCATCACGTGCATTTCGAATAGCCTCCTTATGATCCAGAGCTTCCTCGAGGAATTTTTCTCTCAGCAATGACTGCGGGACAGTTGGAAATACGCGACGGAGACCAGTGCCAGCAATGAAAAAGTCGTATTTCTCTTGTCTTGTTTCCTTAGTCTCAAGATCCAGGATCTGGGCGACCTTGTTCCGGCAATCCACAGAGCTGATGCTTCCGCGGACAATCTGTAGATTCGGAGACTTCAACGCTGGAATATCAGCAAACTTTGTCCATGTCTTCGCAGCATACTGGTCGCACGCCAAAGCCTTTGGAGAGCCGATCAGGTGATCTTCGGAGAGATACATGTCAGTGACGGGATTTCGGCGTCAGGCGAAGAATGGGGTGCTCACAAAAGCCATCTCTTTCATCTACTACTGTGATTTTGATCGGAATTTGATACTGAGGAGGCTTGGCGTCTGGTGTGAAGTTGAAGCGAGCTAGACGTCCCTTGGAAAGGTCGATCAGGGCAAGGGCTGCACTCAGCCCGCCATATGAACCACCGGCGACTAAGACGCGGAACTGACGCAAGAGAGGTGTAAGGGCTTCGTTGGAGGGCATGTTGGCGATCTACAATGAAAATCTGGAACTAAGAAAAAACCACAACTCAAAAGACTAGATGGCGGGCAGGAAAGCGACAATAAAGGTGTTTGAATAGAGAGTAGAAGAAACATTGAGAATGGGGATGCTTCTTTTAAGTCAGTGGCAGTGCTGACGGATACAGAGGCGAGATTGATCCGAAGCCAAGGATCAATAACTCCGGAACAGTGGAGCTAATGGGAGTCTCTACAGGGGACCAGCACGAAAGAATTCATTATGCCAGAGACTAGGAAGTAGAGTAAGAACTAGGGACCTATATATGTGCTGGGCATAATCGATAGTCTGTTGATGATATATATGTGAACTCAATTTCGTTGGAAAGCACATCCTAAAGGAAGAACAAGGGCTAGAGCTGCTGGCGGATTGCTTAAGAAGAGAAGTTCAGGTCATTCCGAATCTGGGAGCCCATACATAAATTTAACGGGGATCTTATCAGATGCCGGGTAAGAACGGGCGGTGTTGGCTCGTGAAACAATTGGGGCCAAGTGGGGTGGGTTGCGCAGATTGCATAATGGAAACTTGTTAGAAAATTGAAGAGAGTGGAGTAATTATTAGATTACTTCATGGAAAATAATAATCTAAAAAGCAATGTCTTGGGCATTCGGTAGTTGATGAATTTCCAAACGGGGTTACAGTTACAGTTATCAGATCCGGTGCCAGCCAGCCATTGGATTTGTGTCCCGCGTCCGTGTGTCCCGACTCAATGTTATCTGATTGCCCTCCATATGGTGTTGTTGGGTTCTCACAAGTGGAAAATAATCAAACCGAGAAAAATAAAACAACGAAAAGGTACTCTGTATGATATTTTCAATTTAAATTGATAATTACAATTTGTAATATACAGCAGTCTAACTGAGTTGGGGGCACATGTGTCACTGTTCTGATGATCCCTTGCAGGAGGTTTGTTATATTTGTGACTGATCTGCCATCTGACCTGCCTTTATTTTATTTTGCACATCCCGTATTCATAGCAAGGTTGGGATGATCGTCTCTGCGCACGTGAGAGTCTCTTGTGGGTATGTTGCATTTCACACCCTGAAGCGGTCCCTGCAGCTGACCTAGAAGCTTTCCCTTGATTTTGGATCCAGTCAGATACACGTCACGAACATCCGGATATTCGTAGTATCGGCATGCGGAGGCTCTGGCGATATCAGCTGCTAGAATTGGTGAAGGCTAGATGTTGACATTTTGTTCCTGGCGCGCAAAGAACGAGAACAACCCACTTCTCGTCATACAAAACAGCTCTAATGCATTTCCCTGCATCGGTACGAGACTGAACACTACTATGCGCCATTTCCAGAGCACCCTACAGAGTATATAGCAGCGAAATTGGTGCGTTGATCGCTAGTGAAATACTCGAAAGGGGAATTTGTGCGGAAGGGGCATCGGGAACTATTGCTCTAATAGGGCTAGCTCGTTTCATCAAAACGTGTATCGTTTATGAATTACCTAGCGCCATTGTTGTAATTTTACGAAACCTCTAATACATACCATACACTGAGTTAGAATAGCATTTTGCATACTGGATGATACATTCCTCCTACATAGCTTTCCTAGAACTGATAGCTTGAACATCTCCACTACGCGCAGGGTCTGGGAGTAAATACATATCGCCATGCTATATCGTATCTAAGAAACACCTGGCTTGAACAAGACTATCGACCGTGTTTTAGAGAATGTCCAAAAGTGAAGGTTTTATGCAAAATAAAAGTTCAAGGCACAGAGTACAGTAGCTATTGTTTATTTACTGAGCTACCCTACACTCTTAGATGTACTTTAGGTACTACATTTCTTGTTACCTTGACTAACTTTCTTCAATTGAGCTTTCCTAGTATATTTTGTTCGAACGACTTAACATGCTCGGCACGACTTCTCATTCCAAATTTCCCTTGTTTCGGCTACCCGAGCCCTACGCAACAACCTGAGAGATCAGCCGTCAGACAGTTCTAGAATTTTATATACGCTATCTAGACTTCAAACCCTGGATTCGAGGACTCTCCTTGCGGCGATGCTCAGAGAAGACAAAGAACTACTAGCAAAGTACAACTCTCGCCGGAGACACTCGTGGGCAGCATCGGGTAACGCTGTGGTGCTGTAGTATCATGTACTACATGTTCCTGAACCACCCTCGCACACACTGCATTGTCGGAGAACCCGGACGTACGACACTGACACTATTGCCTATGGCCACGCGACAGGGTTTTGCCTGAGGAAGATTCTTGATATCCCGTAATCTGTGGTGAAATTCCGGGGAGAAAACCATTTCCGCTTCCAGAATTCGGGAAAGCTGGAACGGAATCTGTTCCGTGCTTAGGGGGAATGATATTGAGATCCTCTCAGGGGAGATGCTGTACCCATAGTTCCTTTCTTTCTTTCTTTCTTCTTTTGTTATCCCTCTTTGTTGCCCAAAAATTAGCATGTCCCTAGTAAAATATATCTTTTTTGTCTGTTTGTGGAGTTGTTATGGATGGAAATTAAAGCCATCTATAGTACCCAACCTGTAGGCTATTTCTAATAGGAAAAGTGGGGCATGTCGCAGTTATTTATTTTAAAAGATTTTTCTTTCTTCTCCTGCTGTTTTCGCAGGCCACTCTTTTGTGTTTGGTGCTACAAGCGAACCGAAAAGTGCAAGTCTCCGCAGTTCATTTAATTTTATCTGATCCGGGATACCAGACTTTTACACATTTGATACATCGATATCCAAAGCATGATCTTTTGGACATTTATGTAAAATTTCTCCAGCAGCCGAAACCGGATTGGAACCCCCTTTTTTTTTTTTTTTTTTTTTT
>ML732212.1:0-177035 GCA_009176345.1 Aspergillus leporis | reverse complement strand
CCCCCCCCTGTTGAGCGCAACCTGGCGGAGAACACATCTGCTCTGGATAAAGGAATCCTTCTCTCACTGTATCTAACTATCCATCCATAGGGAGCTTTACCAGCCAGGAGCGGAAAGGGGTGCTCGGCCAGTCCGGCGATGAGAGTCTCAAATATGGAATTGCCGTCCTATTTTAACTAGCTGGCGAGGAATGTGAGCTATTATGTCAGATTTGGTAGATAAATTTAGGACTATACTTCCTTTCTTTTAGGACCCAAACTGGTTTCAAATTCATTGAACTAATGAAGTAAGTCCTAAGCGGACTATGGTACAATTTATTTACAAAAATAATCCGCCTAAAATATGTCAATTTGAAGGCAATATATCTATATAAAGGACTCATGAAAAGACAAGAAATCCAGTGTAATATAGACATTTAGGTATGAGAAACAGATAGTCCAGAAAAGCCAGAACATGAAGGACCTGGTGTCTCGGTAATAAGCATGTAAAACGAAAGACAGGGAAAGATTCAGGGCCCTGAGACAGTTTAGGCTTCCTACATATCAGTCTATTGCATAAGAAACAAGTCGAAATAGGAAGGAGACTCTGACCAAGCAAGAAAGGCCTAAAAAACCATAGAGCCATGGGAATCATCCAGGCGCAATTTGACAATATTCAGAGCCCGATTATGTTACGACGCTCTTTATAACGGCCATGATATCCTCGTCAGAGAACTTGGGAATACCGAGCAACTCATTATCATTCTTCTCCCACCTTGTCTCGTACTTGGGATTAGAGTCCGCAACGTGTATAAAGCCTAACAGGCTTTCCAGTTCTGCGTTACCAGATTCGAACTCTGCCATTGAATTTGCAAGCATTCGTCTGTGCTCTTGTGCGTGACTGTCCACTCTTTGTTGCCCACCACTTCCTGTGCCAATGCAAGCAGCTTGTTCTGGCTCACGTACGTGTTTGCAATGAAGATCGATCGATTGACGGTCCTCTCAGGGTGTGTCAACACACTGACAATGGCCATGCCGAGCCATTCGCGCATAGTGTAAGCAATCTCATTGGAGCCCTCATCATACAATGTCAGAACACGCTCGCGCGGCAGGATACCCATGAAGTCCGTCTCAAAGTCCCAGTCTAAAAGTCCGCCGTTGTGCACGTCAGTATATGTTGTGGCACCGCCGGATGTTGCACATTTCCGACGCATGTGCTTCAGTCCTGTCGAAGTAGCCTTGAATATCGGTACCTCTCCGTTCTCAGGCTTATGGGTGTTGAGCCCGTATTCGGATGGAAGATAATAGTAGACGCCAGCAGCGGTGGCCGTATCGACAAGATTGATCTGGGGGGTGATGATTATGGTAATGTCGGTGGCATTAATAAGCGCGTCCTGGCCCCTGATAGCTTCCGTGAGCTCAGGCACAAAGGAGTAGTCAACTTACTTGACGGCAACCCCAGGTGGGGAATGCGTGCTTGGAGCCCTTGCGGGTCAGAACAGTGACTTGGAATAGGTTGGACGTGAAGAGGCTTCAAATATTGGGGCGCCGGCATTGCCAGTGGCCTGTGGAGAACCAGCTTAGTAATAGATAAATTAACTCAAGTCAGAGATCGACTAACTCCAGCAATGGCTACTTTCTTGATAATAGGGGGCATTGACGGTTCCTCCTGGTTACCTCATGATTGGAGATGCAATAACAATAACCATGGGGCATGAGGAGCATGGCGGGATTGTAGGTGGTTGTAGATGACTTGTCCCTCGCTAATGCCAAGCCGCGACCCGATCCTGCTTATATAACGGGGAGGTTAAGTTACGTGACGGCGTGGCCAATCCAAAAAGGCAAAACTAAAAGCACAAGGAAATCTACAGGTCTTCATTTACATCGGAACCAGATAAGGGAACAGCTTTAACATGATATTCTCGAATATCGTTACAAAGTCTTACAGGAGCCGTATGTGCTAGCCAGACTAGAAATGGCTTGTAATGGATACTGGATTTGAGGCTCATCTCACTTGAAGGGGGCCTTTTACGTCAAAAGTTTTAGAGTAGTCAACTACAGGAAAACAATTATTTCTTGTATATTCTGGAGTGGGCAACAGGAGTTTTGTGATCCCAACGGCGGAAGGCGGCAGGTTCCGTCCTCGACCTTCCGTACTAGTGGAGAATCGGTCGACCCACTCCACAGCCAATATAGAGCTGTAAACAGGGGCGTGTATGCAACTACTGCCACCATTACTACCTAGTATATCCTTCTCGTCCATGACATGGTAGGGGCTCAACACGAATAATCTTCTCACCATTCGTTTAGGTGTTCGTAACACCAGCTCACCTGCCTGGTACATGACTGCGTGTGTGGGGCCCGGGAGAGACTGATCTGTTCTCCTAAGGGATACGGTTACAAGAGCATGATGCTAGCCGTGAGAGGGCAGCAATATATATTAAAACTCATGACGCCTATTTGCGATTGAAAACGCCCACAAACATTGCTCCGACCGCCGTTATCACAGGCGCATACCCCCAATGATTCCACTCCCCCTTCCCGTGCGTCCAACAGACATATCCATCCACATAGGCAACCGCGCTGGTAGCAATTAAGATCCACCCTACGGACTTTGGGTGGCCAAAGAACAGAGCGGAGAGTAATGCGACGCCCATGAACACATCCCTTGCTCCGTAGACGATCATCAAGCTGTCTACCATGGCCCTCTCCGCCGGGGAAGTAGGGGGTTCGAACTCGAAGAAGCTGAGCGCATGGGCCGGGCGTACAAAAGCATTGATGCCAAAACCGATGGAAATGGCTGCAAACGCACTGGCGGCTATGCGGAGGGTCGTTGATGGGGTGTTTCGGGTGGTCATCTTGTTTTTGGTTTTGTGGTTGTTGTTTCTTGAACTTGAGCTGTGAGTCTGGGGTCAGTATAATTGACGTGGTGTGGGAGACCTTGTGTATATGTACCTGAATATTTTCTAAATTCTCGTGAGTCGTGATGAATTGTTAGGGACGGGGAAGGGATGTGTGATTGCCGTGTTGTACAGATTATTATAAGCAGCAGTTCTCTTGGCAGATGGATCTACATCCTTGAAAAATACGAACATCCTTCCTTGAAAAATACGAGAGAGCTAGGCAGACATGTCTCTGCCTAGCTTTTTGTTCGTGTTCAAGAGGTCAATACCCAGTATTCTTGGGTGGCAGTAAATTATTGAAAATCAAATAGCATTCTTATTTGGGATTGGCCTGTAGCTGTTACTTGGTGCAAATATGCATAGCTGCATATTTTATGAAATTATGCATCGCACGCTGCTTGAAATCATATTTGTTTTGCATATCTAAGCCACGTATGCTAGTTAGTTAACTGTTAACTACCGATATGGAATGTATACACAGAGGCCCAGGGTACCCGAGTGTTGGGCAAGATTTTCTTCTTTTGAATGCCCTCATGCCTAAGCTTTTATAAAAGTATACAGAGTACATTGAAGTTTTACTCAGAGCACTTGTCCGTAAGCTCGGCAAGCCAAGAGTCTTCGGGTTTCGGCCGTTTGTTTCTCGCCGCCTTAATGGGCCTATCTTAACACCCCTCGCAACTATGAACTTATCATCCGCCCTGAATTAAGTATGGCATGATGTAAGCCAAATTATCTGCTTTGAAGAAGGGACAAAGGTTGCTCTGATACTGGTCAATACAAGCCATTTTTCTTAAAGCTTCACCGGCTTCCAAATGCCCGTCAATCTTGTAAGAGGAAAGTTTATCCCAGGTCCATAGGTATGCAGTGTTTGGTTTTCTTTGCTCTGTGTTCAACCGAGGATTTCCAGCAACTTTTCCTTTAAACCCAGTATGTTCTAAATGATGCTCCACAATGAAGGACTCCTCAAACTTCACGTTGTTCAACTATACTTCTGGCAGATAGGTGTAAGCTTCTTTCCCTGCATTCCGCTAATGTGAGATATGAAATTAAAGGTATAACTAGTCCCTGCGCTTGTCAGAGCGGCAACTCACCTTCTCGGTCTCGCTGCTGAATCGAATCGCCGCTATGTCTATCGGACATTCCGAATCTGATTTCTCTTCCATCGAAAAGCTCGCCGAGGGCGGATTTAATTGTGTGTTACAAATCATCATGCGCGACTGGACTCAGCTTGTGGCTCGGCTTCTATATCCTTCAGCGGAACTCAAGCAATATACAACAGCCAGTGAAATAGCAACAATGGGCTTTGTGAGGTTCCATGGCGTTTCAGTGCTGCGTGTCTTCGATTACTCGTCTACAGCTAAAAACTCTCTTGGCTCGGATTACATCATAATGGAAAAGGCTAAATGGCTAAGCAAATGATTTAATGACAAATATCGGGCTCAGTTTTGGCAAGGTTGCGGCTGCGGAACGTACCTCTTGCACTATATAAGAGAACATCTTTTTTTTCATCTGGAAGCTCTTTCTATAGCGCTGGATAATTAATACACCTCTAAGCAAAAACCTACTGTTTCATATTTGATATCCATCATTGGGATAAAATCGCCTCTCGTATTGTGTAGCAACCAGAGCGCTCTTTTCCACCATCATCATGGACAAAGTATCAACCTGCAGCGCTTCGGACTACATGGTGGCCTGGATCTGCGCTTTGCAGAATGAGTTCATTGCAGCAGGGCACGTCTTGGATGAGATATACGACCATTCGCACTTGTTACTGGCCATGGAATTTGCTATGTTCTTTTCCAATAAATAAATCATAGCTTGAAAATCGTTCAAGGAGCTGGAAAACATAAGGTATGACTATTCCGGCTCTTTTTGAACACATATCTCTGAGGGATGATAAGCATTCGGCTGACCATGGATTCCTAGGCAATGGTGATTGGATAAGCTGATAGACTGATCACCATTTCAATATATATAGGTGAGGAAAAACAGCATATATAACTGGCCGTCTGCATAAGACTATGTCGATAATCCTATCAAGCTGTTGTAACAACTGTTTTTTATAGATAATCCAGTATCCCATCCCCAAAATGTTCCAGCATCCCATTCCACATGAAATCAATAAGGTCCCGACGCTCTTGGGCCTCCTCCGGACTATCACCAGAGTTGTTCAGTATCGACATCATATACTGGCGTTCTTCGTTTGGTCCCTGCTCGCGCTCTGCAGAATCCAAAGTCCTCAACACAAGCAGACGCTTGGACTCCAGCAGCTTGGATTCGTTCTCCACCACCCTCTCCCCTTTCTCTTCTTCATCTAGACCACTGCCCGTTCCGACCTTCTTATACGTCAAGTCGAATGAGGTTCCTTCGAACTCATTCGGCTCCCCAGTCCGCAGATACGAGTCCGCCTTGGCTTCTTTCATCGGCTGCCTGAAGTTAGTTATCATGCAATAACCCTAATTTGCCTATTTTATATAGGGGAAAGAAAAAACTTACCCCGCGGTAAAAAGAGCTAAAGGTGGTTGGTTTAAAATGAATTCCTGCAAAGGACACCACCAATCCCTTGTCCTCCGTTGTTGCTTTGAATGTTGTCCATCCCACACTCTCCAATTTCTCAGACCATTCACCCCCGACCCCTAGCTTTCCCACTCCAGTCACCCCAATATCCAACGCCAAATTGAAGTCTCGATCCGTCTCGTTCAACATTCGAACTCCGCATTCCTGTGTCACATACGCAATCTGGATTACCCACAGCCCGTTCTTCTTTATTTCTCGCGCCCAGTCAGAACCCACTAGCCTCACTGCATTGGCCTTGACCCAATCGACCACCGGCTCGTCGAACGGCCCGTCAATCTCTTCCTTGGTTACTGACGGCCCCGTTACCAGCGCCGCTTTACCCGAGCGCCCACTATGTCCCTTGCCTTCTACCGAAGCATCGACCGGAACTCCCGCCGTCAAGGCCCCCGAAAATCCAGGCGCAGCGCGGCCCCCCCGTTTGGAGCTGCCGTTGGATGTACGACTCTCCCATACTGACGACTGGGGGTTTTTCTTGCGATCCAGCACGACTCGCACGGGGGAATACCCTTTGGATTTGACTTGCTCTGGGTCAGTTAGGTTGGTGATCTCTTTCCAACCGCCAGTGGAATCGAAAAAGCCGCATGATCCAGGATAGAATTCGCGAAACAAGGGAGGGCTGTAGAGGTAGGTGCCCTCGCTGTTGTGCCTCATGAGGGCTGCGTATTCAATACCAATACTTTCTTTGCCCATGGCGAATGGGAAGTTATTGATGGTAGGCTCAGGCCAGGTGGTATATTCTCGTGATGGATGTGAAAGAGGAAGAGACGATGGGCATTTGGTCCAGATAAGTATCTGACCATCTCGCAGCGGGGTTAAGAGAAAGAGTGACGATCGCAATCTGTTTGATGTGATCTACATAGCTCTTGAGCATTTAGAGTTTCTATCTATCATGCTGGATTCATTAATCCACTGTTCAATGAGCTCGTGCATTGTCTTGCTCACCGGATGACATTCACGAAATTGTCTCCAGAATCGTGCCGGGCTTTTTATACTATACAATGAAATACTTTTAAGAATAATTCTAATCGGGATAACTCGAACGAGCATCTCTGGATGATACTGTGTTCGCTTAGGCCATGGTGTTCTCTAGGCCTGAAACTCCATCGTTGACTTTGACTATCAACCAATCGTGAGCTTGAGTTTACCTCTTCTTTATGAACCGATGCGACGATCAGTGGGGCATCGGAACGCCCAGTTTAGTTTCAGCTCTCCTTCCGCTGTTGTTCAGCTCATTGTACGGCCATGATTTGCCCTCAAATTTGCTAGATGCTGGAATACGAGCTGAATCCCACTTCGTTGACTAGGTTATTTGGGGTTGATACAAGGTTGTAGTTTTTATTACTAATACTAATAACAAAAGTCCTATTATGAGCAAGAGCCTTCATGTCAATATCTCTGGGAGGTTGATAGAGCATGCTGTAGGGTAGTGTGGCGATCAAGTTAATAGCTTTCCATGGGTATTTATTCCATCTAAAGCATAAATATAGTAATGTCTCGGTATGCACTTAACTGATTAATTTTTAAATATATAATTTGGTCTACCCACGGGTACCCGCCCCAAACCCGCATTTGGCGAGGTCTAGTTTTACTAGCTTCAGTTAAACCAATTGACATAAGATAGATTCGAAACGAGAAACACGGCAGACCATGATAGTTATGCTATTCAGTCATGCTCCTCGCAAATGCCAATAAAGGGCGCGGCAATTCCCCCGAGAAACAAGCGACGTGTCTTGCTGTCACGCACTGCAATTGTTGTAGTTGGCAAAGCTTTACCCTCTTTATCCTCTACTAGTTTGACGACATCATACGCCTTTCCATCCTTTCCCTCTTGTTGGACTGCAACTCTCCGAATCATGAGAATGGTAGCCGGTGCGGTCGTTGTTGGATCATCCATTGCTTTTACGAGCTTGAGCAGGCTGGGAAATGCAGCTACGAGGATATTGCCTTCTGCATCCAGGGAGAGATTGTCGACCACAATGCCTAAAGGTATCTCATCAACTTGGACGAGTTGTTCGTCAAGCAGTTGGTGAACTGTTACTTTTCCCTTCGCGGTATGGGCAATGTAGAAGAGTCCGTCTGAGCCTTTGGTTATCCCATTCGGGACGTGAAAGCCTTTATCAGCGGCGATATGACATTTGCCAGTATCAGACCGGCAATACGAGATGCTTCCGTGTCCAAACAACACGCTTAGCGAACGAAAGGTTCCGACTTTCGTATTATGGTCATTGGTGATCAAGAATCCGACCCCATCATCATCCACTGCGAGGTCGTTCGGGGAGATAATCGCGTCACTGGCTACGGTTCTGACATGCTCAAGCCTTGTTGATCCCTTGTTTAGATCGAATATTTCGACCGTCGAGTTTGCTCCAACAATCTTGGCATCGAGAGGTTTGCCTGTCGTAGCTTCCACTGGAGGCTTATGATTGATAAGCCAGAATCGGAGCTTTTCTCCAAGATCGCGGACATCGAACCCGTGCAAATCCAGATCTCCCTGATACCCATCACCAACTTCAAGCTTGTGTAGTCCGTACAGACGATCAGGCCCGGGCTGATCAATGCTCAAGACTGAGATATGGTCTGTGCGTGTCCTAGCCGAGACGTTGTAAGAATTCCCGCTAGGACTCCATCCCTTGCGCGAGGCTACACTGGTGCAAGATGCATATAGCTTTCTCCCGACTTGATCAAGCCAGATGTCCTCGCAGCCTTCTAATAACGGATGCTGCACGCGCTCGCAATCATATGCGAAGTCCTCGATAGGTTGGACGAGACGGTTGATGCCCAACGCTATGAAGAGAATGTCGTGTATGTAGTTCTTGTAGACGAGGGACGCGAGAAGGAGCAATACAGCCCACCGTAAGGAACGGTGACTAGGGCCGCCTTGTTCTCTATTTGTTGATGGTGGCATGGTAGGTGTATGCTAGAGAATACAATCCCCGACGCGCCTCTAAATACTCCTTATATTCCTTGTCGGTCTGACGTGAGACGCGGGTAAAGCCGGAAAGCGCTCCCATAGCCCCCACAATCATCAAGGTTAGTGGGATCGAAGTGGACTAGTACTGGAAACCAGGAAAGACGCCGCAACGGTATTTTCTAGCGTAGCTTTTGTAAGAAACACATTTTTGGCTCGGCAACTAGTGCCTTGGCATGGTGTGACTTCTTGAGGGGTCTTACCCCGCAAGAGGAACAAATATTGAATATACTAAACGTTCTGTACGATCGAGACAGTGAGATAGTCAATAAAACGCGTCACTCCTGCACTTAGTAGGCTACGTCCGTGTAACCGAGATAGCCTTCACTCTGCCCTTCTTCCCCTGTAGTCGTAACAACTTTAGTTTAATATGTCCTAGTATCCTTCCACTAACAGGGTGTCGGTGCTGTGCAAGTAGTCAATTATAATCCGCATGTCCTTGCAAATCCTCAACCCATTGGACCAAAGTGACTTCGTAGCTGGTGGGCCATGGGCGTCTGTCCATGATATACTAATAAAGCCTTAGCCTCACAAGGCTATCGTTTACATTTAGAGGCCGGATCGATAACTAGATTGTAGTTCGACCCGGTTCGAGTGCTGTTGCGGGTTAGGATGATATACGAGCTAGTCTAGACACTAATAACCTCGCCACTTGCTAGCTATATCTGCCTAGGACATTCATACTTGACAGTATTGGAGCTCTCATAGATACTAAAAGATGCTGTACCATCGTGCCACTGTTCCCAAATGCGCCGAATCCGAACTTCGAAGCCCCGTATGAGAGAAACGGAAAAATGCTTCTAGCTAGGACGATTAAGAGATGGACTACGAAATGATGCGTGAGGACTTGAATTTGTTCAGGCCTAGGTTAGTTTATACGAGGCAACTGCCAAGTTGGACAGCCAAATCATAAGAACTAGAAGAACACCTCCGAGCGATCTTGAACCTGCGATAACTCGCAAATATAACGTAACCACAGAGCGTCGGATTTTCTGCCACCACATAATCAACATTCTTTCTTCAACGCGTCATTATTTCACCACAACTATCTGAAATGCCTTTACCTAAAGAGAGTCGGATTCAAATGCCTATTGAAGCCTATAAAATCCAAAAAATAAAATCAATTTTGAAAGGTGCTCAACTATATGCAGCCCCCGAGAAAACTCTGCACGCTCGCTTAAAGGGACGAGAATCACGTACAGAAACACGCGCCAATGGTCATAGATTAACAGACTTTGAAGAATAATCTCTTCTTAAGCGATTACTCGCAGCAGATAAACAGGTTTTTCTAATTAGACCAGAGTTTCTGCGTGGAATGGCGCAGATATTACTTCATAATCATTCTCAAAATCCTGCTGCAGAACTTGGTGTCAACTGGGCTTATAAATTTGTTAAACGCCATTCTCAGCTACGTACACGATATAGCTAGCAAATCACATATCAACGTGCTAAGTAGAAGATCCAAGGGTTATAATACCATGGTTTCAAACAGTACATGCAGCTATTCAAGAACCCGCTCTTTCCAAAGGCTGGTGGATTGTAACTAGCGAGAATGGCTGGACAAACAGATGAAATAGGCCTTCGCTGGTTAAAAGAGGTGTTTCAGCCATACTCTAAACGCTATACAACTGGTGCAAAGCGATTACTTATTCTTGATGCCCATAATAGCCATTTAACTGCAGATTTTGTTGATTTGTGCAAGCAGAATGCAAGCATTTGTCTTTGTATGCATGCACATGCCTCCCACCTTTTACAGCCTCTTGATGTTGGTGTTTTTGGCCCGCTTAAGCGCGCGTACGGCAGGCTGTTTGGGGGGCGAATGATTGCCAGTTACAACCATATTGATAAGGAAGACTTTCTCTCTCTTTATCCAGAGGCACGGGTAAAGGTGTTCGATTCAGACAATATATGCATACACCAACACCACCACCATCTCAAACTGAAGACTCTATTTCTTCTGCTTTCCAAACTCATCGGAATCCCCGTCAGCTGGATCGCAAGGTCCGCAGCCTGCAAAAAAGCCTTAGTGCGAAAGGAAGCTCTCTAGCAGCCCAATATCTCATATTCAACATCTTGAAAAGGCTGTACAGATTGCAACGCATACAAATCTTCTTTTACAGCAAGAAATTAAGGCTCTGCGAGCTGAAAATGAGAGAAAAATAAAAAATAAAACAAGTAAACGTGCTATACTAGGGAATGATACCCTTTTATCTGTGGAAGGAGGCCAAAACCGCATCTAGAAGCTTGATTCGCAGGTAAATAATCAACCTCATGAATCTACGCCTATGCCTCGCCAACGACCTCCACCACTCTGCAGTGGTTGCGGGACTGTATGACATACTATAAGAAACTGCTCTAGTAAATAGCTTCATATTTAATATTAGTTAGGCCGGTTAGATTATGCTTTTGTGGTTTTGATAGCTTCAATTGGTAGTGGGTGCCGCGAAAATCTGCCGCTCAGTGGTTGATTACGTTACTCCAAGCGCGGTGCCCAAGCAGCAGGCAGCTTGCAGCAATTGGTTGAGTATCTGTTTACATGCAGTATGCATGATCAGTATGCTTTCTAGTGGACGGCATTCTGTCCGGTCGGTATATCTCCGACCCCCAGTGCCGCATGGAACAGAGCAACGCGCGCCATCAGCATCTGCCCACACGGCCGATGGACAGCCTAGATGTAATCTGACGTATTTCTCGTACTTTTGAGCAGAGTGCCATTCTTTTATTGCTCCGGCTCTCCCCTAGCGCGTGGGAATGCGTTGGGATGCATGATCGCAACCAGGTAATTTTGCGTCCAGAAACAACTTTCGAAATTAATTGAGAATCAAACTTGTGGCAGATTTGCAAACGGCCTTACTCCATCTAATGTATTGAAAGATGGCTACTGACAGCAGTCAAAATGGAGTGAGTCATGCCCATAGGACACAATACCGATAGGCTTCTATAACCCATGACTGACAAGTAGAACATTTGGGGGCTGAAAGACAATGAAAGCTCTCGTTTACACGGGACCCAACAGCTTCGAGGTACGGGATCGACCGATGCCAGTCATTCTATCACCCACGGATGCAGTGGTTAAAATGCTGCACACCTCGATATGCGGCACGGATCTTCACATTCTGAAAGGAGATGTCCCAACGATTCCAGTAGGAAGAGTCTTGGGTCATGAAGGCGTGGGAACTATTGTTTCTATTGGTGCCGCACTTAATGAGCTGGGCGTCGGTGATACCGTGTTGGTAGCCGCTATCACCGCGTGCAAGGTTTGCTCGGTATGTCGGAAAGGCCTTGAATCACATTGTGTGACTGGCGGTTGGACTTTGGGCGATAAAATAGACGGAACACAGGCAGAGTATGTGCGCATACCACACGCAACTTCTTCTCTGTACAAAATTCCCAAAGGTCTCGACCTGAGAGCGTGCGTTGCTATCTCAGATGCCCTTCCCACAGGGATAGAATGCGGAACTATCAGCGCCGACGTACAACCTGGAGCTACGGTTGCGATTATTGGAGCGGGGCCTGTAGGCTTGGCAACCATGCTGACTGCAGCGCTATACACACCTTCTTTGATTGTAATGATCGATTTGGATGAGACTCGGCTTGGTCATGCGAGAAGGCTGGGTGCCGACAAGACCGTTAACTCTAGTAATTCGGATGCAATGGAGACACTGAGTAGCATCACGAATGGACAGGGGTTTGATTGTGTTATTGAGGCTGTCGGGATTCCCAAAACATTTGAATTGTGCCAGAAGTTGGTGGCCCCGGGGGGTTCCATAGCAAATGTGGGCGTCCATGGCCACCGAGTCAATTTGGATATCCATAAGCTTTGGGACCGTAACATCAGTAAGTTTGGACTTCAAACCAAAGCCATACCTGTCCAAGTCTAGAAGGCTAGACCATCCTTTCTTTGAATACTAATCCTGATCCTTCTAGCCATCAAGATGCAATTGCTGAATGCCGTCAGTATTCCGACCCTACTTCGGCTGTATCAGTCAGGCCACCTGAAGCCGTCTAGCCTGTTTACTCACCGTAACCCCCCACCCCTTTTTCCTCACTACTAGTTTCTCTTCTTGTCTGAGTTATAGATGACTAAATTTACTCCCAGATTACTCCTTTTCGGAAGTGGACAAAGCGTATCACAGCTTCCAAACCGCGTCCATTCAAGGTGCCTTGAAAGTTGGGATTGGCTTCTAGTGTCACACCCAGTTTTGATCAATTCACGGGGCGCAGCTGTGGTCTTTTGTGTCGTCTGGGCAAATAACCGGCTTTCTGGTAATTACTTTTAATAAACCATCGGGCTAATCACTAAATTCAGTTTTATGTAGTTAACCAGTTTGATAGCTGTTGCATAGTCCAACATGAAGCAAAGTACAATAAATCACCCGCGGCAAATCGAAGGCAACTGTTCACATAAGGGGCAGTAGTGGAGTTTAAAAGTTGATCTCGGGGTACGCTGTGCAGTCTCTGCCTAACAACCCTTGTCAATGTTCTCCAGGGGGTTAAACTGGATTCTATGGCGTAAGGGTTTCTCGATCTCTTTCTCACCGTGCTTCCTAGCCATGTCAAGTAGTGTCTGGTTCATTTTGTCTTTCACGTGGATGTTCACGTTATGCTCTAGGAGTACTTCCACGACAGCCACGTGGTTGTAATGAGTAGCGTCAGTCAAGCATAGGTCGAGCTCTCCATCTTCCTCATTCTCAGCGATTGTTCGACTATCCAGCAGGAGTCGCACGATATCCGCATATCCAGAAGACGCCGCGTGTCGAAGAGGCGTATAGTCCCATTTATCCTTGGTGTCTAGCACCGTATCTTTCTGTCCCAATAGTAGTCGAACCACTGCTTCATGCCCTTTCAGACATGCAAATCCTAATGGAGTGAGGCCATTTACTGCCACGGAGTTAACGTTGATACCGTTTTGGGTAAGCAGTAGCTCCAATATCCGGGTTCTACCGAACTGAGCAGCCCTGGAAAGAGGTGATTGGTTGCGCTCTCCCTTTAGGTCTGGATCCACAGCCTCACATTCTAATAATAGAGATACTATAGCTTCATGATTCCCGTTGACAGCCGCTAAGAGAGGGGTTGAGCCGCCGTGGGAAAGTAGGTTAGGCTGCAAATCTTGCCTCTTAAGGAAACTTCGAACTATATCAACACGCCCATTAATAACAGCTAGCCAAAAGGGCGCCGCGCCATTAGATCCTTGGACATTCGGATCCACGTCAGTACACTCTAGGAGAAGTTGAACGATTGAAGCGTGTCCATAACGTACTGCCCACCATAGGAGCGTTTCACCGCTATGCCTGCAGTCATCTGGTCGAGTACTTGAATCATTCAAAAGAGCCTCCATCAACTGCGCCCGTCCATGGTACACTGCGCGCCACAAGACGCACTTATCATCTTTTGCAGCGGTACAGGCCACGGTGGCATCTTTGTGCCGCGCAAGTAGGCGCGTGATCTCGATATACCCTAAAGAGACAGACCACCAAAGAGCAGTCTTATTGTTCATGTCACTCTCATTCACGAGTAGCCCCGGATGCTGGACAAGTAGCTGCACCACTTTCTCGTTTCTCTCTCGCACCGCCACTATTAGTGGAGTCCCCCTTTCCCCAATGATTCTATTTGGGTCGGCGCCACGCTTTAGTAACAGCTCGACAAAATCAGATCCACTGCACATTGCTGCATATATTGCAGTACCAAGGTATTCATCATAGACATTAATATCTGCTTCCTCCAGGACCAGAAGTGACTCCAAAACCACTTTGTCCCCGGAGTAAGCTGCCACCGAGACTTTGTTGCCGTAAAACAACTGGTAAACTTGCTCGTCGCGCGGCTTTACCAGCAGTTCAGTCAATGCGTCGGGGCCTCGATATTTAGCGGCAAGGGAAGAGGCGAGCATCGCGTAATCATATCCTCGAGCTTGGAACAAGTTTTCAATCACGCCATCCTTCCCTTTATATCTCGTTGACATGTACTGATGTCGCTCTATCTTTAACCTCTCGTTTAAGAGCCAACTGACCGTCACTGCTGTCAGTTGGACAGCTTCCGAATCATAGATCGGTAATAACTTTTGAAGAGTATGGCGTGAGATTATAGCATTGAATCGTCCTAATGAGGGCGGTGATCGAATTTTAGTTCAACTTTCAAAGTGCAACGGCCATGGGAAACTTTACTGCAGACAAATCTCAATGTAAGAAACGCGCGCGATTCACCCAAGTATTGTGGACGCAAGTCGACGAGAGGCCCTAGTATACGATCCAATAACTCTGTGGCAAGGCTCAAAATGCCCATGTTGTGCTTCTGAGAACGTCTGATGCTGTATCAAAAACTTGGGGTCAGCGTCACAAGGACCGATTTGGTAAGATAACACGAGCGTCATTTATGCCAGCTGAAATTCGAGTATGGTGCTTATTCAGGGCTAGTCAAAAGAAGTTGAATCATTCTTTTATGACAACGAATTGGTTTATTAGTCGTTAACCCTCGTGTGACGGCATCCGTATTGTTACATTCGTACTTCCTAGTGGGCTTTTCAGGCGAGGCTTGATGCCATTGTTCATCATCCCTATGCTCTACACCTAATGACTTTGTAATCTGAACTGTGAAATGTACTTTAGTAGCCTTACCAAGAGTCTTTATGGTCTCCCTCATTGAATCTTTTTCGCTTTCTCTGTAGGCTTTGAACGACAAAGTGATAAAGCAATAATCATTATTCTTTCTTTTGTTAAGTTCCATACTTCCTTTCTTAGGTCGGACCTAGTATAAAGTATATGCTCTCAGTAGAGATGGCTGAAAGCTCTAGCTAGTGCGATTTCTGGTTCTTTGTTTCCGTCCTACTGCTCTTCCCGTTAGCACGTAGGAACTCGACCAAAAGCAGCAACGTGCACTTAGTCTAGCCTTGTACAGATGTTCGGGTGTTAATAGAGTCAAGCAGGCCTCACAGCCAAGGTCGAAGTCAGTCGTCAGCGATAGCCCATAGCCCTCTGCCTAAGCCGCTTTACGTCTTGAGCCGACGGCTCGTGATTTTTAATCTATGTCTCCCAGCGCTGTACAATGTCAACCTGTGATATCATAGTAGATTTCTACGCATGGCATCGTCAAAGAAGCATCTTCATTGCTTGATTAATGTATGGTAATGTTCGAAGACTAAGTCTCGTGTAATATCCTCAGGGTAGGCTTCCAGCTAGCTTTCACATATTATATCCATGGGCGATCAGGGAATTCAGTATCTTGAGATAATTCCTCAATGCATGCCCGTTTAAAGGCACAAAATGCCTCCATCAGCTTCTTAATTTTCGGCCTCATACAGCTTTCATTGCTGCCTGAGTCGGATCCTAGGGCACCCCAGTTTTCATAGCCTTCACTGATATTTGAAGTGTCCCCGGTGCCCTCGGTGTCGTCTGGGTTCTCCAAGTCGTAGTATGGGCCCAATCTGACCCAATCCCAGTAACAGAACCAGTAATCAAAAGGTGCAGCAGCTTTCAGTGCAGCCACATATTCCGCGTAGCTCTCATGGAATCTTGCTGTGCATCTATAGCGGGTCGAAGCAACCACATTTGCATGGTCCTCAAGCAGCACAGCTAGCTCCCAAAAGTCTACTATGCAATGTTAGCTATAAGTATTATAACGTATCAACGCGTACAAACATCTATCATAGTGGCCACTCCAATCACAAGTTCTCACCCCATATAACTTCTCGAAGACATCATAATCGTCCCGTTGACCACTCTCGTATAATGCTGCGTCCCGGACGATATCAGCACCAGGGGATGTGAAGTTCCATTTGTTGAGGCATTCAAGATCGCGCGCATAGAGAGGGGTTTTCAGTTTATCACGTTTAAAATGTACAATAAACTGATGATCTTCCCACCAATTTGTACGGCTGGTAAACTCGGCTATTTTCTGGTCTATCCACTCGGGGCGTTTATACAGGACCGGTGCCTCGCTGCTAGGCTTATTAGGTATTGTTGGGAGGGATCGTTTGGTATCACGAAGCGTAAGGCCATCTCTGTCTGTCATCTTTGCTCCTGTGTATCGAGTAGATGGTGTGACGCACTTGCCATCCTATCCAGCTTTCGGTAGAATAGGCGCGCAATTTATGCGGCTGTCGATATAGATGCCAGCTAGACTACTTCGGAAGGAATCATCAAAGGATGAAGACATAAAATTAGCTAGGAGGTGAAAGCTAAAGAAAACGGATAAAGATCTATGCAAACATATGTAACTAAACAATGAGAAAAGGGAGGTATCAGCCATGCATATGCTTCATTGTTCGTACGACGGACTATACTTAGAATACGGACATAAAGACCTTTGTCTTTCGGCCACACCCTAATAAGATGGTAGAAATTTGAGATGGTCGACTAGTATACTTCCTTTGCCTTTGGGTATGAGCCGGTCTGTAAAATAAGGCCTCGTAATATACAGAGTACCGTAGGTAGCCCTTACAAGCTTGATATTTCTACTTAAATAGGGCCTTTTCAAACACCCGAAAGCTCGTTCTCAACTGCTTAAATGCATGAATCCTATACTAATGGCCTAAAACTTCTTTCCTCTAACCAAGCAGAGCCTAAGAATTATAATTAGAATAAGTAGCCTGACAACTCTATTCCACCACTCGGATATATGGAAGACTACATGCCTTAGCCCATCAATTAAATCGGTCAGGTTATTCTAGTAATTGAGCGGCTGATAGGTCTGGTACAGAATGCTGCCTTCACGAAAAAAACTGACCCCGGGCATCGGCTTGCCTAATCGGTTCTACCAGGGGTCCAATTAGCAATCCCCAAACATTTTGTCTGCATTATGCCCTGTACTTTATTCTTTATTGGAGCAAGCCAAAGCACGGCATTCTTTGTATCCAAAGTAACATGCCAGTTTTTTCAAAGGAGCTGCAACAGTAGCTTTAGCAAGCCAATGCCATTCTGTGATGGAATCATAGAAAAAATCTGGCAGATGTTGACGGGCTATTATCACAGGTGTTGCAATCCAACCAGTTCTATTATCCAAAGTTCAATATTATATCTTTGCAATTTTCTTGACGTACTATCATAGCCACCCAACGATTATGAACATAGCAGACGGAATTATCCAGTCATAGATCTGTAAATGATTATCTAGAACTATCGCATCCTGAACCTGCATCAATCTTCACAACATATGTTTGCCTTGCACAGTTCACGTATATTTCTATCATTGATGTCTGACAAAGAGGCTACTTGACGGTGTTAGAAGCCTTCTCAGCGATATAACAGCAGAGCCCTTCTCCTCTTCTCTTTCCTCTTCTACGCGCACACCACTGCGAAAATGACTTCACCATCCTACCCACCACCCTCCGTGCCGCAAGGCTCAACACCGGGCCATGAAGCCGCTCTTACTGAACAACAAAGCGCCACCGCTCCGATGGGACACGATCCCAATCCTGGTCAACATAAAGACAAGGTCCAAGCGGTTCTTGTGTTTCAGATCTCGCAAGGTATCGATAACGACGATACCGTCACCATCCTCAGACAGACACTCCGGGACCAAATCGATAAGGAACCTATCACGGTTCAGGAGATAGGGGGTGTTAACGTGGTGGTAAACGAACATGGGTCATCCTTGAAGGAAAATGCTGCCAAGCAAGCCACAAAGTTGAGCCTGGTAAGAAACCGATATATCTCCGAATACAAGGTTAGGGAGATGCCAGATGAATCTACAAATGACGATACGACCAATATCGACATCGGGAACATGTTTGTTCACGAGGGAGACATCGCTGAGGACGTCAGACTCTATGAATATGGTCGCCGAACTGATCCAGAGGCCTTCAAGGAAATCTATGGAATACTTCCGTCTGAGTTCCAATACATTGGTCAGTATATGCAGCTCATTACCTCATCATCATTCTAGTTAACTTTTGATTTAAAGCGGATCATCCTGTCACGATTGACATTCTCAACCTGCATGCCACTTGTTACGTTTCGAGATTTGGCAGACGTACCGAGTCGTTTGTTCAAACCTTTAGCAACTTTATAGAAGCTTTGAGAAACGCAGGATATCCTATATATGATGTTAATGACTCTGAAATGCCTGTTACGAAGGCATACGAGCAGTTCAAAGCTGCCGCTACACCCGTGCACAATGGACTCCGAAGCTCCTCCCGAAAAAAACGCAGTAAGTTCTCTCCATTGAACATTTAAGACTACAAGCTTATCCTGCTACAGTTCAATAGCCTCTTCTTGGTCCTTAACTTGATATCTTGGTTCTCGGTTTCATGTGTTTGCACTCTCTGCATGGGTGATACATATGTAGTATCTCACGAATAACTATTCAATCCTCGATTGACTTGTAATCGGAAATTAGCCCTAAAGTAGCCTATATCGCCATAGCACACACAAAGAGCCTCAAGCAACAGCTAGACTAATTTCTCACCCAGTGATGCTCTTATTACCTACAGCCGTGGATGTAAACGGGAAACACTTCCCTTGGTCTAAGCTTATGGTTGAAGAGATATGTTATGGTACATGAACTACTGCCCTAGTCCACATTTTGCTTTGCGCAAGAGATACCAGCAATGCCCTCAATTCTATGGTATCTTCCGAAATTGTAAGAGAAGGATTCGCTGCCGACGTGTACTCTCCTTGTGAAACAGTCAATTTTGACTACCAGGGCCTTGGCTTGTCCGACGTGCGCAAGGTCGACCTAACCGATATGTACACGTCTGGATTCCTTGAAGGATAGCCATGGTATCCATACTTCTTCATCTATTACGCCTTCATCGAAGTGTATTGTGGTCTATCCGCTTCTTTCCTTCGCGAATCTAGCGTGGCAAATCAATTGTCTCCAACTTCGGAAAGCCCGAAATCCATCAAAGTCGCGGTACCGTTCCATTCTTCAAGCCCATCCATACACTTGGATGAATGGTTTCAGATGCAATGTTACAGCTCCAAGCGCTACCAGAAATCATCCGTCGGGAACAACGTGCTACGAAGCGGCGGTTATCCCTTATCCGCATTTTTCCACGTGGCGACTGTGCATAATTCAGCGATGCGAGCGGACATCATCGCACCATTCTACAACTCAATGGATATCAAGGCAAGTCATCGCTACCCCATGACCGCTTCGTCTAACCCATAACTCGGATGCCGAAGAACAATACGCGCTGGAAATTGGATGTCCTCGCTCACGGAGAGAAGATCTCACTCGTCTACCGGTACCACGATATGGATCGGAAGTTCGCAGACAGTCCTCAACACAGTCGAACCCGCGCAACAGCTGGGTCCTTGCATGACTCATCTGACAGGTAGACATAAAGGTATCTCGCGTTCTTCAATCGTCTTAGGAAATCTTGAAAAAGCTCCTCGAATCTCGGTGTGCAATCACGGTCATCCGCAGCCCCGTGTGTCGCATGAGTGTACAAAAGCTGCATGGTGGGAGCACCACCTACATAGAGGAGTTACTTAGATCCTCCTCGATACCTTGGTACACTTACTGAGTTTGTTAAGGTCCTTTGGGTGATAACCATATAGCTTCTTGAAGACGTCGTGATCTCCTCAGCCCCAACCCCGTACAGCTCTGCGTCGGCCAGGACATCACCATCGTGGACCACTATATCCACCTAATCAATATTCTCGCATTCTGCCCTACCGGCGCTTTTCAGCTTGTCGCGCTTGTATGTTGACGGAAAACGCTGCCTGACAAGCTTGTCGTAGAGGTGGGGATTTTTGAGTTGCATATGAAGGTCTCGTGGTTCTTTCAAACATTCGCTGGGTTCGCTCGCCTCTTGTGCCATGGCTAATCCGATATCGTTGTCAGGGAAGCAATCTCCACGTATTTTTCTCGTGGTGGATTTTTGTTTGATGAGGTGCGGAGACGTTTCGCTTCATGATATCGATCGCCTCGGACTGTATCGCCGGTTCGACGGACGTCTGATTCTGGCGCGGGATTCTCTCCCTGCTTTTGTTAGACATCTTTCCCACGATTGCGACGAATGGAATACTTATGTAATAGAAAAGAGGAGAGAAGAACGCTCTTCGCCCGGTGTATATATCAGGAACTCTTCTATGTCACTGAGAGATACCTTCGTTAGGTAGTCATAATATCTAGGAGCTTAACACCCAGGTTAGAAACACCGTTATATACACAGAACTTGTGAACACAGAGTAATCCCATGGACTATGTCGGGAAACGTTCGTAGATGAATGCAGGCTGATATAGCATATTCAATATCATGACTAGCCCCACGGAGAGTAGTATGGGTGGCAGTCAACTAGAGCTAGTGAACGCAGTGGCGGCACATCTTGACATATCAACCTTCGGGAGATTCCTGTCAATGCTTTGTATGCAGTTGACCATTCCATGACAAAGAAGCTCTTTGTCACATGTGCCGAGCTAGTTGAAAAATTCCTAGGCTGCAGTGGGGTATGGCATATGAGCATAGAGCTAGTCATGCTTCAACAAGTCTTCTTGGGTACCCCTTGATAATACTGTTCTTTCCGGTGGGAACGTGATGATTTGACGAGCAGGCTTACCAGGTGTCTTGTGCAACCCTCTGCGACGCCTCATAGGGATCTAGATATGGCTGTTCCCGTCATTCGGGGAGTCGACACAGGGCTTTGTCCCATTGCATCTACGGAACTCCACCCTGAGTCGAGGCCACGCTTGCGTTGACAATGTTTCGTGTTGATGCATTTTTCCCTACCCAATAGATGAGACTAAAGTAGCAATCAGCATCAGTTGTTGACCGTGGGAGCATCACTTGTCATTAACGTGAACCTATCAGCGAGGCCACCAGCACGACGATCAGCCCTCTTGACCATATCCAGCGATATATCCTTCAACATGACTTTTGTCCTCCAAGCCAGAACAAACTACGGCGCATCTCTGAGAACACCACTGCGATGAAATTGCGCAATCGAGTCCAGATGTCGCAGCTCACTACCTTGCGTCCTGCTTCGATTGTACCTGTAATGTCCGAGGTGGAGCACGGGTTCTCACTAAAATTCAGGCGACATGAAAATGAACAGCCGGAGATGAATGCCGAAACTGGGTAAGTCACATTTTATAAGGAGGTACAATAAACATCAATCGGAGCCACCCGTGAACACAAACTGCAATTATGTCAAGAGAGTCCCTGACTATACCCGTTATCAATCTACACCTTGACCTTCCACTTCCAATTCCAATCCAAAAGAGCCCATCGGGCCAACAAAATGCTAACCAATCCGGTCAACAATACAGACGAATAAAACCCAATGAGTACCCTCGGGGTAGTGGTCTGAAGCAATTCTCCGCCAACCGGCACAGTCAGTAAGACGCCGAACGCAGCGACACTATACACTGTGCCGTAGAATCGGCCGTATTCTTCCGTTTTGCATAGCTGGCCAGCGCACACGGGCGCAAGCGAGAGCCATCCACCCGAGCCGAATCCGAAAACCGCCACCACCGCATACAGCGTCGCTTCATTGCGCGATCCGAATGGGAGCCAGAGCGCTGCCATCACAATGAGAGTCATGATAACCAATGCTAGGAGGATATTGAATCGGCCGACAAGGTCAGCTGCGAAGCCGGGGAGGACTCTCCCGATTAAGCTCATGGCGTTCAATACTGTCAGTGAGTAAAATTGTACGTCGAGCGAGAGCCCCCCGTACCGGACGTAGGTTGGGAGTAGTGCGGCGCAGCCGAAGATGATGAACTCGAAGGAGAAAACGCCTACGGCTAGGAAACATAGCCGAGGCGATTTGAACGCCCGCAGATCGACGGTCGCTCGGCTTTGAGTACTAGCGGGTAGTCGTCCTTTGACTAGTGTAAATCCTAGCGAGTAACATACTAGTGCTATGAAGGCGACCACCCGGATGGCCCAGGCCCAACCATACTTGTCAAACAGGGTTCGGAGTATCAATGGGATAAAGGCGCCACCAGCCGACGACCCGCCCATGCAGATGCCGGACGCAAGGGCACGTCGGCGGTAGAACCAATGGCTAAGAACAGCGATCGATACGGTTGTGATAACGGCAGCAGACATTCCGCCAAGTACTCCGAGACATAGCATAAATTGCCAGTACTTGGTGCACTGCGCCAGCAATATGTATGAAGTAAAGCTGGCAAGCGATCCGCAGATCAACAATGTCCTAGGTCCGTAACGATCGAATAACGGGCCGACTTGAACGCCAAGAAATAAGGTCAGGAAGACCAGAACTGCAGTGATCCAACCCACATCGCGAACGCTATAATCGGCAAGCTGGTGAGTGCTGATGTAGTCCTGAACCGACCCAACTACGCTGTGTCAGTGACTTTCGTAAATTGGCCAAGGAAATTGATTTTCGTCTTGCCGGCTGTTTGAAAGCCAAAGGAAGGAATCATCATCAAGAATGAACCTAACAGGCATGTCCATGCATCCCGTCCGCCTTCTGGGAAAGCCGAGAAGCTCTCCGTTACAGGTTCGCTCGCCGCAGACCTCATCTCGAAGTCTGTCGTGAATTCGACATTTTCGGACCGGGAAGACCGACGCATTGTGTAGAGCGGATATTGAATGATCGAAGTGGTAGTCGACTCAGCCCAACGAGATTTTACCCATTATATAAATGTCTGTGGCGATGTCGTTCGTAGGGCGCGGACCCATCACGCCAAAATGACTAAGACCATTGAACTTTCTACCCAGTCGGGCCAGTCATTGACTTAATTCTAAGACCAGGCAAGATAAGAAGATGCCTAAGATAAGTACCCGTTACTTACCTCTCGGTCGGTCACGGCTCAGCGTAAATCAGTAGATGTGGTAATTAGGCAGTACGCGGAGAAACCTGCCTATTCTCATCTCTTGGTGCTTTTCTCGAAACACTGCGTATTCTGCTCGAGACACCGATACGCCCACGTTTCCGATAGCGTCGAGGATGGTCTCGAAGGGTCAGAATGGGTGAGACGCAGGATCATCTCAGCCTCTTTGACCATACGAGGTTTAGGTGGAGCGCCTAACGCATCAATAGAATCAAGATATTGATTAACCACAGCGTATTGAGCTTCAGTAAGCGTTTATTGATGCATTTTCGATCACTTCTCGAGCTCGATACCTTTAGTTCTTCGGTAGAGCCGGTTGTACGGGACCTCCAATTCAACCGCGAGTTTCTGGATGCAAACGCGCTCATTCTCGCATTTTTTCCCGCGATATATGTGTAAGGCCTCCTGGACTTTCGCTTCATTCTGACTATATTCAGCGGCCATATTGTCTTGTATGAAGGGCCGAGAAACTGGTTGTGAATAATTTCGATCTTGACGGTTCTTATGGTGAACTGAGATTCATGCTTGTTGGAACATGGGCTCTGCCCCTGTTGCCTAGGTGCCAGTCACCACTACCGTAGTCAGCATCTCCGTAGTATTCAGCCTAGTTCCCAGTGGAGTACTATAATGCATTTCGACTCGAGCGACCGATAGGACGACCCCAACTCATCTGCAACCACTTCCCAGTGTGCAACCGCACCCCTAAATACCTGACTCCATGCTTCCAACAATGCTTGGCTGTCACGTGGCTAGCCAGTCGCATGCTGACTAAGGCAAGTGGTCAGGTGATACAACATGCATGCAGAGGGTGAATGCGTCTTATGTCATCTTGACACCACTAGGCTTAAAATAGAAGGAAGTTCCATGCTCCCTCCCGGCTACATCAAGCATGCGATTGAGCTGGCTCGATATAAAGTCAGCTACTTACTATTATTGCCCTTTATGCATACAGGAACGGATGATATTTCATACTTGAAGTTGTTTAGACTTCGGTCAAAGATCCGAGCGATGACTGTGTTCCCGTCCATCACTTTACACATAGTTCCAAGATGTATATTCTTTGTCTAGCCCCTGAACTACAAATGTGGCCTTTCACGTTACGCAACTTTTTTACTAATAGATAGCCTCAATGGAGTATATCCATGTATAACTTTCTACAAAATGCTACAAGAGCCAAGGTAGTAAGATCGAGTTTTAAATCCTGTGGTCAATATCAAACCCACGCATAACTGAGGGGTCATGACGAATAGGTGTCACCGCGCTTGCGAAATGCAAGATCCTTGTAATTCTGCTGGTTTTCTTCTCTGCTAAAAGGCGGTAACATAACTTGGCGAAACTGGGCGATTATCTGAAGAACTCATACGATTGGTGCACCCGATTAGGGCAGATCTCAATCCCGGCCAATATAAGCCCATGTGACCACATACCTATACGAATTTGTCCCACCTTGACGTCTCACGCTGTCTACCATGAAGCCAAGGTTATGCAGTAAGAAACCTCTAATCTTCTGGCACGTACGGTCATTGGCCCGCATCGGCTTTTACACGAATGCGTATGGAAACAGAAACAATACTCGAAAGAATCCATTGGTCTACAATAGATGTACGCTGCATACAATGCAAGGCGCGAAATATAATAACAAAGAAGTCCACCACAATGTGTCCCACACACACACACAAGCCACATTCTGTAAATCGAACATGGTTGGGGAACCTATCCATACATGCCGAGACTCGTCGACTTTCAATTAATGGCCACTAAACGCGCCACTTCGTCCCAGGATGAGCAATACTCGAGGTAGCTGTCGAGATTGGTAAGATAGATGTGGCCTGAAATGCTACGAAGTTGCGAGACGAGACTCGAAAGGTCCGTTCCCTGCGTGACAGAGGTGACCATGGTTGCCAAGCGGGCCCGATCGACGTTCTGGATACTGTCGAATGCGTGTGCCGCAATCTGCTCCTGGAACTTGCTGTACGGTGACTCGAAGATGACTGAGGAATCCGGGATGTCGAGGTAGGAAGTGTCAGGCACGGTTCCAGGGTTCATGACCACCTTTTCACCCAGATTAGTATACTCAATATTGATATCGGCACTGAGCCATTGTTGACGAGGGGACTGTGAGGCACTCACATATTGGTTGCCAAGCCCGGAACTCCCCTTGATCAAGGAGACGAGCTGCTTGTAATATTGCACCTTTGCCCGATCAGCCTCAGCGGGCCCTTCGTCAAGGAAGATGCCGTGAACTGCGAAAGAGGAGTCGCCACTGGCAGAGGGCCATTCGGCGTAGGTCTTGATGTCGCGCTCAACATCTGAGATAGCACGATTCCCCCAGGACGTAGAAACGTAGCCGATGACAAGCACATTGCTGTGGGCCGCAAGCTTGGGAATTGCCTTGCGCCAGTTATCGTCCGGCAAAGAACCGGAGCCAGGGCCGCTGCTAGGGTTGATAATGACGGTGAATTTTACATTAGAATTATTGGTGACCCTGTTCAAAATTAGTAAATGTCGTGCTATGTTAGCCTATCTGATGAAGTGACATACAGTTGCTCCATAGGCGCCCAGGCGCCTTCGCCTGGATACATGTAAAATGGGATCATGACTTCCACTTTCCCGCTTCCTCTGTTGCTCCCGGTTCCCAGAGCGGTAGGAGTGGCAGTAGATGACGGTTTCCATGGAATTCTAACGGTACTCTCCGTAGGAGTTGGTTGTTGGACAGGCGGGCTGGCTTCGGAAGTGTTCTCCCAGTAGTAGCTATCTCTAATCCCAAGGCGACAGTCACGAATGGGAATAGTCGCTGCTTGTGCATGTAGGGAAAGTAGTACCAGGCAGCACAGAGCACTCGGAAGAGCACGAACCGGGTTGGAGAATAGCATGATGCAAGATTTAGAGGATAGACAAAGAATAGGGAATGACTTGATATAACGATGGATGGCTGAAAGATTGACCGTAAAGAAGGAATGTATAAAGGAAGAACAAAATGAAAGCCCTAGGATCAAAACAAAAAAACTGCTGCTTGCCAGAAGCTGGTGAATGAACATCAGAAGAAGAATGGAAGTGATTCACCAGCGACCTATATATTTGCCAAAGAAGAGATGGCTTACATTCCCCGGGACCATGAATCGGCCTCTAGCAAATTGCTCGGTTCCAGAAAGGGACAGAATTATGTTATGGTCTCCACATACCAGGACCCCTGATCTAGAACGCCAAAACATGGATGTCTTAAGTTCAAGCGGCTTGAAATGGTATTCTATTTTTCTTTTTTCTAACAAAATGCAAAACAAAAGCGCACGTGGAAACATCAACAGGCCAATGAGACTACTTAGCACAACTCCTCATGACTCTGAATGTTTGACCAGCACCAAGTATAAAACATCAGAATGACTGAATAAGTACAGAATCCAAGAATGTAGTTAAATAGCAAAGAATTATCGAGACAGGTCTTTGCTCGTTGTATCCTCATTATAGTGAGCTCACATTTACCCCAGCCATTAACGCAATAAGATATATTCATTCAGTTAACAAAAACCAACTAAAGTTGTTAGGAACTGCTCTTTGTATGTTTCATTATTTACTGTTCATTCGACGATCACAATTAGAGGACAAAGAATCTCTTTGACAGGTCATTTTCGGATTTCCGAAAATTCCAGGCTCTTGTCGGGTGTGCGGATAAAGCAATGAACAGGTCAGGTAGGGCTATGCACATGAGATCTCAATCGGATCTATTGATCCAGAGGCAAGATACCAATAATGACGATTTGAATGTAGAGATGAAACGAAGAGTGTTCGATATGTGTCGTCATCAGTAGCCTGCAGCATCTTTCGAGGGCTTTTCTTTGTTGAGGTGGAAATTAGATGGCGGTGTCAGATTAACGCCGATGCTACTCGCAAGTCTTATTGGAAGATTCAAGCGCCACTAGAATTCTCCGAAATCGAATCTGTAATGGCATGGTATAGTTAAAAAAATGGAGAAGAAAAAGAAAACGCTATTGGTCGCGATGTGCATAATGTTCTTGAGACCCACCGTCAGCTTTTTCTCAGTCTTCTTCTAAACTCAATCTCTCCCTTCACCCGGTTCTTCTCCTCCTTCACCTTCCCTTCCTAGTTGTTTGCCATTTTATTATAGACAGCAATCTCTTTTGACGTTTGACTGCTTCGAGGTCGTGTCCAGTTTCTTGGCCTGCGTCCAGCTGATACAATACAAACCTCCCCTGTCAGACAAACGCTCGATATAAAATTGCATAAGACGATTGCGGATTTGTCCGAGCGTTTTTGCAGGAGTAGCTCGCTTCTTCCGAGTCCTCTTCTTATTTGCGGCCCCGGCCGTACAGGGACCGGTGAGGAGATAGAAATTGCGATCTACTGCTGTGTTGGCGTTAGTTATTCGATAATTGGGTTACCATGCTTAGCCTACCAGGTTTACGCATGGTGTCAGCCCATATAACGCCGACACTACTCCGTGGCCAGTCCCCACCGTGTTGGTCGACTTCACTGAGAAAACCGGGAAGGTAAATACGATTTCCATGCAGGATATTAGGGAGAAGATAGGTTAGGGGGAAACAAAATGATGAAAACGACGTAGTACATTTAGGCGGTGTTCTTAATCAGTGTTCCTAGCTAGTTGCAATAGGTAATAATGTATTCATACCCTAGCTTATCTGTTCGTTGTCGATTCAATTCCACAATAACCTCGCAGAGAAGAAAAGTCTAAAATTGAGAAGAGAGGACCGGTGACAACCAAGTTAGATCAACATCTTCAGTTTGTTTCCGTCGACGCAAATCTCTGCCATCGAATGCTACTCGTACTCCTGGGTAACCGTAGCGCAATACATATGCAGAGTGATAATGCTCTCTAATGGCCGCAGCTGTGTGTGCTGCATAGCCTAAATGATGACTGAGCAACTTCGAATCTTTTGCCATGGTCACTGCCCTGGGAGTGGCTGAGCCGAGAATGGCATCTGATGAGTAGATGAGTTACCCCGGCAGCAAATGTAATCTGCTCAGCATTAATAGCTTCAGCTGGCTTGAGGTAGGTGATCAAGTGCTGCACCATTGCGTTTCGTAGGCGCAGCGTTCCAATTAAGTCTTCTCCGTATGTACAACATTGTTTATCAAAACTGTTTTTCACATGTGTAGCTTAGCACTATCACCATGCTATAATCAATGATTTTTTACGTGGGTATTAATGAATTTGAAAACTTCCTCAAGCATGAGCCACTATCACCAAGTTAGTGGCTATCGCGCGGATTAGACTTAGAGCTATTTAGAGTTATGGACTTTTGCGTACATTTTCAGCGTTGTCGAAGGCCACAAAACCTCCCGGATTGTTCACCGCGTCGTAGAAATCCTGTTCACCGTGGAAAAAAGTCGATTGTTGCCCAGTGTGCTCCTCGTGTCGACAACATCGTTTTGATTGCGGCTCTGACATAGGAGTTTTAGTGGCCTTCCATCAGATCGATGCGAGTGTCTTGGAGTCAATAAGAGAGTGATATCCCAAGCGTCTAGGAATGTCTATACGACGTGCTCATAGGAGAGCGACAAGTTCACTGGTTACTTCCTGCGGGTCTTAGCACCCCCTTCCGGAATTCGATCTTTTACCTCATAGTATAGTTATAGGTATAGTGTGCATGCAGGCAATGCAACATATTATCCAGTATTTTGGGCACGCCATGGTTTTGTATCCACAGATATCGTTCCCACATCTTGATGACTTTTGCCAAGAACCGGTCTGGAAACTGAACCACCTTTTCTTACTCATGAAACACGTTGCTGCGGACATCTACGGCTGTTACCTATTTCTACCTTGGGTTAATGGTAGATCCTTCGTGGACCTGTGAAACTTTGCACGGAGTGAACGTAGTACAGTGGCGCTGTAGCATTTCTAATCAGACGCTTGTGTAATATGGTCCGGTCTCAGATATAAGCACAATCCATGAGAAAAATATACCCAAAAGATAACTATTAAGGACATCTTGTCAATTTGCTCTTTTTGTTCCACGGTAAACTCCTGTCAGGTCTCCGGGAATTGGCGTTTACTCACCACGAGGGGAGAGCTTGAATGAGAGGTAGCTCAACAGCATAGGGAGCAAGGAGTCACTGTAATTGTTCTATTTAGCCTGGGGGCCAATGCGAGACACCCGCATTAGGCTCTAAGAAAGTGGCTAACATCACTACTACAATTTAGCTCTCTATATGCGGAGAAAGCGCTTAACTATATGAACATATTCCTAAGATGCCATCGTTATTGGTGGTGGAGTGAACGGCTTCATGACCCCCTGGCTCCTCCTTGACAAAGGGCAACACCCCCAAGTCACTTCACAGGGTGCTGAGCCGCTTTAGGACTACCCCTGAGGTAGCAGCGGGCTGAAGGAGTTTGAAATTATAGAGCCTGGGTGAGCGACGAGCATCATAATCGGGACTGGGATCTTGAGGTGTACGGGCTTTATCAGAAGCTGGGTGCTATGCTGGACGGTTCTGTGAAGGCGGAGTTCAGGGGCGACGTGACGAAGCTTACGCAGTTTTTCTATCGCTATTCCAAGCATGGAAATGAGCTTAATTGGAAAGAGAGGAGCTTTTGTAACTTACCCTGAGTCGGGAGAATGCGATTAGGGAACAGGGTTTTTGGTTTTCAGGGGCATGGGAATGTGGGCGTCGACAAATTTCTGAGTGAGCTGAGGGTTTCTGAAAAGTGGCGGAGCAGCTTGATGTCGGCACACACATACGACGCGCCCTATATGGACACGAATAAGGCGACAGTGTGGATGACGGTATGAGCGTAAAGGTGCAGACTTGGAGATCATAGAGTTAAAGGGCAAACTCTTTCCTCAGATTGCGGCGGGTTTCAAGAAAAAGTTTGATGCAGATGCCATTGCCAGCGCTACTGGACTCGGGCTGGACAGCTTGTTGATGTCTTTCGTGCTCTAGTGCCATTAAGCGCATTGATACCAACGGAACGGATGGTTCCGGACCCCTTCATCGAGCCTATTAAGTTTCTGCACAGAAGAATATCAATGGACAGTTCCATCCGCGGTTTGGTTGGTTTCTCGGAACGATGGAACTCCCATTGTTGGTTCCATGGCTCAACCAGGGAACAGTGGTTTGGATATTACGGAGAGCTCTCCTGAGGTAGAAATGATGTGGAAAGCTCGCCCATCATTCCTGCTCTACGTGACGCTCGCACTGTCACATATTACCATTTGCTCGGTGTTTGTGGCCTTTTACGAAGAAAATGTAAAGGTTAGAGCTGATGCTTGAGAAGCCTACACTGCCGGTGAAGCAAACAAAAGGCATTATCGCAGCACCCTAAAGACGAGAGTGACTTGAGCCCTAGGCGAGGGTGACAGGGGTTCCCGGCATTATACCTTACAGAATCTGACGATCTATATTAATATTGGAATACCTTTTTCGATTTTGTCACTCGTAATTGTACCCTTCTGATAACATCTAAGTCGGTTGCGGGCCTGGTTGTTAATATATAAAGGACTGCTAATAGGTGGAATATGTCGTCCCTGAGAGTGACAGCATTGTAATATGATTGGTCCCATTTGATAAACGGAGTATCATCCGCAACACAGAAGGGTCCGATTAATGTCGATCTGCACGGTTGTCACACGCTTTCCCGCCGGATAAATTGAGACTATGAGGCGCTTTGACAGCCGTTGCCTACTGAGGGACGCAGAATCGGTAGAACCAGACATGTGGACCAATTGTCGACATATGCCGAACTGGGTATTTCTTAATATAGGATCCTGTCAAAACGCCTAGTTCATGCATCAATCAACGACTTCCTTGGCGGCTAATCTGCATGCGACACGGCGATAGAACGTCTGCACGTATATAGCCAGCGCCGGTCCGTTGTAGAAGAAAACGGAATTGGTTCCTGTCCTTGGCCAAGGTTCCTCCCTCTTTGTGGCTAGCCAGGATGCGATTTACAACCTCCCTTGTCAGTCTCCTGTTACTTTTTCAATCCACCTCAGCTTTAATCGCTTTCCCTGGCGCAGAAGGCTTTGGCGCGAACGCCGTCGGTGGCCGCAATGGTGAAGTCTATGTCGTTTCGAACCTGAATGACTCCGGGGAAGGGTCACTACGCGATGCTGTATCCAAGACCGACCGGATTGTGGTGTTCTCCGTAGGAGGAGTTATCAAAATTAGTGATCGAATTGTTGTGTCAAAACGAGTGACTATCCTCGGGCAGACGGCTCCCGGTGATGGAATTACCGTCTATGGAAATGGCTGGTCATTCTCCAATGCGAATGATGCTATCGTGCGGTATATCCGAGTGTAAGCACCACTGTCTTTTTGGTAGTTTAAGCGCGCCCACTAACCGAAGCATAATGAAATGTGCAGTCGTATGGGAAAAGGTGGAAGTTCAGGGAAAGATGCTATTACCATTGCCGAAGGAAATAACATGATCTTCGACCACGTCTCTGTTTCCTGGGGCCGCGACGAGACCTTCTCCATCAGCGGGACGGGTAGCAACATTACCGTGCAGAATAGTATTATCGCCCAGGGTCTGCAGACTCATTCCTGTGGCGGTTTGATGCAAACTGATGGCGGCGTGTCGCTGTTCCGCAATCTATACATTGATAACAAGACGCGCAACCCCAAGGTCAAGGGTGTGAATGAGTTTACTAACAATGTTGTCTATAACTGGGGAGGAGGTGGTGGGTATATTGCTGGAGGCTCCGACGGGAATTCCTGTGCGTCCTTCACTTCGTTTTTCTCTATGGCTGCTGTTCTCAGCTAACTGTCTGAGCAGACGTTAACATTATTGGAAACTACTTCATCAGCGGCCCATCCACCTCCGTCACGGCTTTTACTCGTGGCAACGCGAATTTCCACGGATATGTTGCGACGAATTACTACGATTCTGACAAGGATGGCACTCTCAACGGCAAGGAGCTTGGGGTATCTGCGACTAACTATGGAGGCATGGACATCGTCACTACCAAGTACGACTATCCGGCAGTGGAGTCGACCTTGTCTCCGAATGACGCTCTCAACTATATTCTGAACTGTATGTTACATGTCCTGTATTCACACAAACGGGCTTTACTAATGAACCGTAGATGCAGGCGCATCGAAAGCCAGGGACAGTGTCGACACTCGACTGGTCGAAGAGGTCAAGTCCTATGGTAAAAAGGGCGCGTTGATCTCGGATGAAGTAGACATGGGGGGTGCGGGTGACCTGGATAAGGGAACGACCCCTACTGATACTGACGGCGACGGAATTCCTGATGATGCAGAGAAGACGCTCGGGACGGACCCTAACACTGCTGATTCTATGAAGTTGCATAGCAGCGGTTACACTTACTTGGAGGTGTGGGCGAACTCTTTGGTTCCTTCGAGCTACCAGTGATGGAGGTCATAGCTGGGGGTTTGGGGGGTTAGTTACCTTGGTATACTATACTGTACATGCATAGCACATACGACCAGCCTCACAGATCCCTTGGCCGAGAAGATCCCGTCTTCTATCTCGGGGCATCTGTGGAGGTTGGTGTATATACTTTGAAGATTGGCCTTGGAATTAAGCTCGCTTTTCTCGGCATGCCATTTCATGTTCAGATACTGTTTCAAATATTCAAGTATTCATTGGCTTTCTATATCTATTAGACCTTCTCTGCTGCACGCAAGTATCCCATGACCTTCTCAGTAAGGAACCTCCGTGGCTCAGCCTGATCATCATTACTCAATGCATGAGAAGCATTAGGTATCACAGCACTATGCTCTTGATCCCAGATCTGCTCTTTACCATTATGATCAGCGGCATTCTTCCACCGCGACATCAAGCGCTCCTTATCCACCCATTCCGGCACCGACTGGTCCTTCCCCGAAAACAACACCATCAGCTTATGTCTCAACAGACCACCCTGTTTAACCATCCCAAAAGTCTTCGCCAGTTGTTCATCGCTAAGATCCGAACTAAACATATCATCCTCACCAGGTGAATGGGGACTATCCGGGCTGACGAGACTCAAAAACCTCCGGGCACTCATGGGGGTATTGGCCGGATAGATCATACTCGTCATCGACAACGGCAGCAAAGTATCATGAGAGTCGCCCCGAGCGACAATCTCCTTCGCCATAGCCTCCACCTTCTCCCAAACCGGTCTAATATCCTCCGGCTTCCTGTCCCCGAGACCCCACTTCAGCACACACTTGATCGCCTCCCGATCGGACACGGGCGCCTGCATGATCGCACCGTCGAGTGCCATGCGCTTGATGTGCTCGAGTCCCTCATCGAAGGACGGAGTTGTGATGTGGGGGTTCGGACGGGTGAGATAGTGCAGGACACATTGGCTGCCGGTGGAATGGCCCATGAGGACGATCTTGCCCGGGCCGAATTTCTCGGTCTTGTAGTCCTTGATGTAATTTAGGCATTGGGCAATTTCATTCGTGTCGCGGTCGAGGTGGCCCAGGCCCCAGGATTGGTAGGAGGATGTGAGGTTCAAAGTGAAGAGGGACCAGTCGGTGGGCTGTAAGGCGTGGGCCAGATCGGCCATGTAGGAGGTTGTTGCGAGGCCATCGCCGAGGCCGCCGACGAAGAGGAGACTGTGTGGTTTGTGGATGGTGTTCGTTGTGTATTCGAATGTGACGAGGGTTTCGGTCTTTGTTGCGATGTGCTTGTTAGCTTGGCTATACCCACGGCAAGTGGTGAATGAGGGGCACACGGAATGAAGCTCACATAATGATGTAAGACGCCGGGGAGGCCGCCCTTAGGCCAGAATTTGGAATACATCTTGGGATGGAAGGTAGATAGATTGTATAGGGGGGATATTTGAGTGTTACTGGAAGATCAATTGGAAGCGTGCGTGAAGAAACTCGTGTTGGTGGGCTGGTGGGATGAGATTATGGTATCATCAAGCAGAGACCTGTTATCAGGCAGCAGGAGGAATGCTGCAATGTTCCGCTTTTCTTGAGCCCATCTGTCAAATTTCCGAGATCGGCTGGTGCCCTGCAGGTTTTTTAGTGTCCGTTGGAATGCGTGGATATCCTTGAGACACTTTTTTGTTTTTGGCCCGAGAAAATAAAATAACGACCCACCGGATGGGGCTCGGTTTTGCAATTTCCGAGCCTGACCCGGTTATCCCGTTGAAGGAACGCCGAATACTCGTTAGTTGCAACCAGTATCTATGGGGAAAGTAAAGAATCCTGACAATTGATGTAGTCTAGGGCACTAGGGAGTAGTACGGGGGCACTGTCAGATATGACGCCTGGCCAGGTGGAACACTCGTTAGACATATCCATGGCGGATCAGATTAGATTGATTGGGAAAGCTGGAGAATCTGATTAGATTGTCTCTCGGTGTAAACCCTCGTACGGGCTAGACCCAGGAGAGTTCAAGCCAAGGGCGACGACATGGAGCAGGGTTTGAGTCAGGGACAACATGGTGAAAACCCAGGAAGACGAGGTGAGGTCGCAAGCTAGAATACGACCTGCCATTAAGAGAATTCCTCAAGCGGCCGTCTCGCCATCTACTCAACTAGTAGCGAACTCAGATGCAATGAACGACTCAAAGTCCTAGGACTGCTCCGAGTGCTTTGAGCAAGTAGTCCCTACGTATATTCTGGAGTCTACATCAACCTGATAGGAGAAACGTGTGGATCATACTTTAGGTCCTAAGTCTTTTCTAGCTCGAGATCTTCTATAATCAGGAAACCCCGACACATGTCAAAGCGGATGAAAACGCCTGCGCGGGATGATACTGCTCGCATCAGTCCCTCTTTAACAAGGTCGCCGAATCCCGCAAAGACTGAGCAATAATTCTCTCACCCGAAATTGGCACGCCTCCATCCCAGCGATGTGGTAACGTAGACGAGTGAACCAGATGAGGGCTTCATTATGAGGATACATAACAAGCGAGCCAAGACATGAACCACGGCTACATGCACTAGTGATTGAGGACTTTCTTTCTTTCTTTGTGAGGTTCTCAATTAAACCCAAGATTAGCAACTTGAAGCAGATTCCGTCGAGAAAGGGCTCATGTGCATTAACTTTGCTGTATTATACCGTACTATATGTACGGTATCTGTTGTCTTGAAATACGAGTATACGGTATGTAATTGCGTTTTGTATGTATTGTATGCAGCTGCGTACTGAAACAACAAAAGCCCTAATATAACCATACCGTGCAATGGACGCTAGCTACCAAGATAGATGCTTCCTCCGTCGAGTCGCAGCCAGAATGAATCGTGGCCCTGTACGGAGAACGATGAGGGCATTTTCCGGGACGTATGATGTATGAGTTTCGTCTCGCCCACCGCATCAGGGAATCAACACCGACCCTGACACTAATTCGTGGACCAGATAACTGTTTTTTCACACCATTGGCTCCAGAAGAAACAAGTCATCTCGGGCCTCCAAGGACCGGATAGAGAATATCTCCACCTTTGCCATGCCTGTCTGGATACTTGCAATCCTTCAGCGAAGGAAACCCGGTGATGCCCATGCATGTACTCCACGAACATTCTCTGTAGGTGGGACCCCCATGCATGATGGTTGCCAAATGGCACGGCTAGCGAATTGTTTGTCTCATTGGATTGCGTCCAAACAGGTTAAGAGACGCGAAATTGCTGTCGGCATGCTCATTACGAGGGGTAGATTTTCACGGCCGAATAAAGGTCGAGAGTCCTCGGCTAGTGGCCATGTGAAGCTTACAGGCCGATGAAATGCAATATTACTAGGGTATTCTGAAGGTAAGAACAACCGTTTCACCTAGTTGTCGGAAGGGCCCGCTCCAAACTCAATAAATAGCTTATTGAATCCGATTATCTGATTAGATTGATAGGTGTGGTGGAGGATTTGAGTGGGCTCTTTAGTGGGCTTGGCCGCTGTAAACTATGCTAACAGTCAGATTGTTTCTTCAAGTGGAGCGATGTACGTATGTGCATACACGAGGTAATACTCAGTAATCCTATTCCAGACACATATCTATCTAGTCTATCCCGTACTGAAATGTGTTGATCCGATGTTCTTTGAAGATCGATCTGCTAACCTTGACAATCCTGGTCCACCTCACGATTGACTTCCTTAGAGGAAATCATCCCGTTCAGTAAATGATTGACGGTATTTTCTTTATATAGCAGACTTTCGCTTATTAGTCCGTGTGCCATTTCTATACCCGAAGGATCCAGACGCTCCACAAAAGACAAAACTTCCTCTGTGGATTTCACGAATCCACCCGCTAAATTCCCTAGACACAGCGGCCTTTCCTAAACGAGTATATCCGGTTGAAACTACGCCGGACTATTCCCCAATAGCTGCAAGGTCATGATTGTCCAACCGTGCGCATCGGAACAGCCCTATCAGATCATCAGATAATCTCTTCCAGGTTACATTCCAGGTTCAAAGAATTGCCACTTGACCCCATTATACTTCAGTCGGTCAAGGCATGAAGAAATAAAAAAAGAAATTGCTGATTGATAACATAATAAAATTACATTTCCTTATTCTATGTTTGCAGAGGTCCACAATGATGCAATTAAAAAGGCTCATAAAGAATATTCACAATCAATGGATTAATCAATCACTTTTGCGCAACCCGGCGCTAATACAAGAAAATTAACTCCTCTAGAGCTTCGCATCCCATGCGGTCCGGTCGGCACTCTCCAATGGCCGCTCCCGCCCGTCCCAGAAAAGCGGGCACAGCTGGAACCATTTTTCTCGGCTGCAGTAGACGTGCACGGAACGCTTGTGGCCCAGGTCGACGTATTTTTCGATCGACAATCCGTGTGCGTTTTCGTAGGAGAGGACTGTCGTGCTCGTTGCTTTGGGCTCGCCGACCACGCACTGGGTACGGGGCTCGTCGAGGAAAATGTAATGGATGAGACTGGCCCACCAGGCGTTAACGCGGTAGGCTCCCCGGACGCTGTGCTCGCCGTTGAGGGAATGACGGCCTCGGTCGTAGTCGCCGGCGTCGTAGTGCGCTCCGTAGTGGTCCTCCTTTTCGTGGGAAAATAAATGTTAGATTTGAGGGTAATGGGAAAGGGTGGGATGCGCTATGGGGAGTCGGGTTACATACCTTGGCCCAGTATACTTCGAAATACGAGAATGGGAAATCATCGAAGCGCCCAAATAGGCAGAGAACGTGCTTGTCCTCGTGGAGGCGCCGCAGGTACTCCCGATGTTCGTCCAAGGTGCCTGTCTCGTTCCAGCCCTTGGCGACGCGGGGGTCATTCTGCCATTTGTTGAATCGTCGGAGGTGCTCGTCGTTCTGCCAATCGACTACCATCAGAGAGAAATGCTGATCGAGGTGCGGGATATAGCGACTGTAGACGATTGAGCCTGGGGCGGGCTTCGCAGGGCGGATTGGGTGCCGGGTGTAGATGCGCTCGTCGGGGAACTTCATCGAGAACTCATAGTTTTGCGCCAGGGCGGGATACTGGCTGCCGGATTTCCGGAGCTGGCCATGAGTTCCTTGATCGACTGCCCAGATGGGTCGGGGGCCAAGCGGCGAGCCAGCACCCTGCCAGAATGCCGACCGCAAGAGTACGATGGTGTCGATGCCAGAGACTTTGTTTTCGTTGCCGAAGGGGATGCGGCGGGAAGGGAAGGGAACTGCAAGACCGGTGCGAATGCATTCTTCGCGGATAATCTCGTTTCCGGAGCCGTTCAACTCCAGACGGATGGTCTCGCGCTGAGGATGTGTGAGGAAGATTGCGTGGATGACATTCCAGATTTGTGCTAGAGTGGGTGGCTCTGCGCCCGTCCATTTGAATGAGGTTTCTGGGCTTCTCCGGGTGCGTGCCCAGGGGCTGTTGTCGTTGTCTGGGATTTCTTTGGCGGAATCGTCGAAGGCAAGGTCAGTGTAGGTCAATGAATCAGCGTGGAATGGCTCTGGTACTGGTTGTCCCGCTGCAGGTTGAGAGTTATGTAACCGCAGTTGAAGGACTCGCGGTCTGGATTCAGAAACGACGTGGATTTTAAAGGTGGTGAGGTATGGGTGTGGAAGCTTCACCCAGGGATATGCCCGCTCCCCATTGGATGTAGACGTCGTGATAGCCATGCTCATCTTTGCTGAAATAAGAGGCAGTCGGGGATTTGATACAATAGAACTAGCCGCAAAGAGTAGGGGATCTGGGACTGGTATAAATAAGACGGGGCAGAGGAGTAAGCCCGAGGGATGCGGCAGAGGAGTGGAGAATAATCTGAACTATACCGAGATCCGGACACAATTTTGATTCCGGGCGATGGCTGGACTTGAATCCTGCAGACCTGTCCTGGTACACTACATACATGTGAAGCGGACCGAACGTTATACTTCTCTATTATTTGCGATTCTATATTTAAAACCCCGTGAAGCCGCTCGCTGCGGACGCTCGACTCGATATTCGCGGTCGGTCATTCCAAAAAAACCTTTTTATTTCTTGCTAGATAATGACAACAAATATGCAGCATCCACCAGTCCAAGGATGCTTGGTGTCATTCCCAGCACCTCATGTCCTGCTTCTTACACTCAATCGACCGAAGCAGCGCAATTGCATATCGCTTGCCACGAGCGATGATATAATACGACTCTGGGAATGGTTCGATACAGCACCTGACCTACATGTGGCTATTATTACTGGCACAGGAGAATCCTTCTGCTCCGGAGCCGATCTTAAAGGTATTAATTATCCTTGTCTTACATTTCCCGCCACTCTGATTCTTAACAGCTCATGCTATATGCAGAATGGAACAAACTCAATGAGAGCGGTATAACAAACGAAATGAAGGCGCCGGGGCTCGCCGGTCTGCCTCGCCGGAGAGCTGGAAAACCCATAATCGCCGCTGTCAACGGATTTTGTCTAGGGGGCGGATTTGAGATGGTTGTCAATTGCGATATCATCGTCGCTAGTGACAAGGCATCATTTGGGCTACCCGAAGTTCAGCGAGGAATTGCCGCTGTCGCGGGCTCACTGCCTCGGCTGGTCCGGGTGCTGGGCAAGCAGCGAGCGGCCGAGATTGCGCTCAGTGGTCTGAGTTTTCCGGCCTCGCAAATGGAGCGCTGGGGCCTGGTGAATCGAGTGGTGGAGCACAATCAGCTGCTGGCAAATGCAGTGGAGATCGCAACCGCCATCTCAAAGAACAGTCCGGACAGCATCCGTGTTACGATGGAAGGTCTTCATTACGGGTGGGAGATTGCCAGTGTCGAAGACGCAAGCACCATGTTGGTCGACGACTGGTACGGCAGGCTCATTGCGGGCGAAAATTTCCACGAGGGCGTGAGAGCATTTGTGGAGAAACGGAAGCCGAAGTGGAGGCCTTCTCGCTTGTAAAAAAAAGATGGGTGTTATGGGACTGATAAGAACGACTAATTGCGCCAAAACACTAATAGATAAATGCATTTAATGTCCCATCCACCGTTCCTTCAACGATACCATGCCAAGTGGAATTGCCAAGATACCAGCAACAGTAGGGCTATTGTTACGGCTATCTGTATGTTCTTTCATACTGCACCTTACAGTACCTTACCCGAGATAACAATACCGCTTGATCCTGTACATACATGCTGTATCTGCTTGGAAACGTCGGTTTTTATGTGCCTTTGGGATGTCGGGTGTGGCCGCCGGATAGATTGATAATTATTACGATGGGGATCAGGTGATGGTGCTGTCCCCTAATTCGTTACTTCGCACCCATACGAGCTTTTTTAGCCCCGCACAGTCCTGAAAGATAGAGCCTTGAAAATTAAAGAAAAAACCTGAAGACTGTGCATGGTACGGAAATACATACACGTGTATTTTGTATGCGATACTGTACGTACTAAGAAGGTGCTGGCACCATAAGTGGTCGGACTCGGTCAACTGCCCCAACGATGGGTCCACTCCGTCCATTTTACTCGTTACAGTCAAGCACACGTACGCATGTCACAAATGAAACCCATGGCCACATGCTGTTAGTATCCTCTCCCCTGCTTGCTTTGCAAAAAGTGCGGGCGGAGAGGGCGGCTCGTTAGGCTGTGCGTCCGTCGAGTCCACACCCACACCGGCAATGGCGATCTCGGTCGAACTATTCACAGTATGCAGCTTACGGAGTAATTCGAATTGTTCAATTATATAACGTAGACCGTACCACTTCCGTGAGGCCGGGTCGTGCTAAGCTCCAGTCAATTAAACGGACGGTCGAGGTCCAACTCTGCTCCTCATTTTTATACCCCGCCAGGACTCAGACACCGGCAAAGCTGAACCACCGGAAGAATGGGCTCTATACATTCTAGTGATATACACGATCAGGATCCGCTGAACAATGGATCTACTGACGTACTGGGGAATGGCGACGACTTCAGCTCTTTCGAAGTCGCCAGCCTTGCAGCTGATCAGACCGCCACTCCAACAGGCATGAGGGAGGAATTGGTCCTTCTATCATGGCTTCTTGTGCTTTTGCGGACGCGCGAAGGCGGCCAGATCCGTTTCTATTGGGCATACAAAGGTTCTGGGCATGAGCCACTGACTGGATCTCTGTCAATTGATGAAGTAATGACGACGGGTTTACAAAGTAATATTGGACAGACTGCTGCAGCAATCTCACGCCAGATCGCGACAGTCGCATCAAGTCAGCCTGAGGCCGCGGCTGGCCCCGTCTCTCTCCTCTTGAGCACCGGCTCTCTGTCGCAAACATCCGAGGGAGCTACAGATGAAGGTGCCCTTCATCTCGAAGTACGCTTCAACAATAACCGACTCGAGATCCGCCCCGTCTGGCACACCAAGAACATGCTACCATTCACAGTCACACGACACATCCAGACATTGGTCGACACCATCAAATTGTGCATTGCGAATCATGATGCGACGGTTGAGGCCTGCCTTCGCCCAACCGCGTTTGATATGAACGAGATATGGAGGTGGAATCACGACCTACCTCCTTCCCACAACTTTTGCATGCAGGACATGATTGCCGAACAAGCTCGCAGATTTCCCGACAAAGTGGGAATCGACTCCTGGGACGGCACCTTGACATACGGTCAGATCAACAAGTATTCCACGTTCGTAGCGTACTCGCTCCAAAAAATGGGCGTCCAGCTACACGATGTCCTACCCGTATGCTTCGAAAAGTCAAGGTGGACAATCGTCGCCGTGCTAGCAGTAATGAAAGCAGGCGCAACTCTAGCGCTCATGGACCCAACGCTCCCGCTTGCCCGCCTCCAAAACATGGCCAAACAAGTCGGCGCAAACGCGATGGTGTCGTCCCGCAAACAGCATGACTTGGCGACGACCATCCTGCCGAGTGGAAATATTCTCGTCGTGGAGGCGGACACATTCACGCACTTCTCGGAATCGCAGTATATTCCATCGTTACCGGCGGTGCCTTCGTCGGCCCTCATGTACATCATTTTCACCTCTGGTAGCACGGGTACGCCGAAGGGAGTCATGATTTCCCACGAAACCTATACTAGTAGTGCTATCCCTCGAGCGAAGGCAGTCGGTTATACGGAAGAGTCTAGAGTCCTTGATTTCGCGTCTTACGCTTTTGATGTCAGTATTGACAGTATGCTTTTGACTTTGGGGAATGGCGGTTGCCTTTGCATTCCCTCTGACGAGGATCGACTGAATGATATTAATGAAGTGATACGAAAAATGAAGATTAACTACGCGGGCATAACCCCTTCGATGGCCCGTATCCTGGACCCGGATGTTATTAAATCTCTCAGTGGTCTAGGTCTCGGGGGTGAGGCAGCCTCAGCGAGCGATGTTACACTCTGGGGTCAGGACACTAGGATTATCATCGGTTACGGCCCCTGTGAATGCACTATTGGATGTACGATCAACAGCAGTGCTGCGACTGGCAGAGATTACATCTCCATTGGAGAGGGTAATGGAGCGGCCATGTGGATTGTCGATCCGAATGACCACGAAACCCTGATGCCAGTAGGCGCCGTGGGCGAGCTACTTGTGGAAGGTCCCATCGTAGGACAGGGTTACTTGAATGATCCCGAGAAGACTGCGGCCGTTTTCATCAAAGACCCGTCCTGGCTGGTCGCAGGTCATAATGGCTACCCGGGTCGTCGGGGCCGTCTGTACAAGACTGGAGATCTGGGGAAATATGATCCTGACGGTTCTGGGGGCATTGTTTTTGCTGGACGAAAGGATACACAAGTTAAATTGCGTGGACAGCGTGTCGAACTCGGCGAGATTGAGAGCCAACTTCGGGCCAGGTTGCCTTCAGAAATTAACGTCATTGCCGAGGTGATCAAGCACCAAGGATCTGGGGGTCAGCCGACGCTTGTGGCATTCGTTGCACCACAGTCTACGAAGGGACAAGAGCAAGCTGACCTGGCGTCTGCACAACTCCCTGACGAGCTGCGGGAAATGCTGTCCAAGGCCGATGCAGACGCCAAGAAGCTTCTGCCACGATACATGGTGCCGACCGCGTATATCCCGGTCAATTACGTGCCTGTTTTGATTTCAGGCAAGACTGACCGCAAACTACTCCGGGAGTTTGGTGCCAAAGTAGACTTGCGGCAGCTAGATGAAGGCGCAGCGAGCACCGCGTCTCGGGAGTTGAGTGAGCTTGAGCAACGCTTACGCCAGGCCTGGGGCCACACATTAAAGCTTGATCCCGAAGGCATCCGCCCTGACGATAATTTCTTTGCCCTTGGTGGCGACTCCTTGGCCGCAATGAGACTTGTGTCCGTCTGCAGAGCGCAAGGTCTCGATGTCTCCGTCACTAGCACGTTTGGCAATCCAACGCTATCAGCGATGGCCACCGTGGTCACCAGTTGCGATTCAGAAGCTCAGACGGAAACCCCTGCTTTCTCGATGATCTCCCAGCCTGTCGAGAGCGCCTGTGTGGAAGCATCGCAGGCTTGCGGATCGAAACCAGAAGCCGTCGAAGACATCTACCCGTGCACCCCTACTCAGGAGTCACTGTTCACATTCTCACTGAAGTCGGTGAAGGCGTACGTCGCTCAGAGAGTTGCGTGTATTCCGTCGGATATCGCACTCGATGCTTGGAAAAAGGCATGGGAGGAGGTAGTCGCAGCAATCCCTATCCTGCGCACACGCGTAGCTCAGCTCCAAGAGCCCGGTCTGCAGCAAGTTGTGCTGAAAGATAACGTCTCCTGGAGAGATGCAACTGACCTGGCGCGCTACCTGGAGAATGATCGAAATGAGAGAATGAACTTAGGAGAAAGTCTAGCCCGTTATGCTATTGTCGACAATGCGAACGATCGCAAGCGGTACATGGTCTGGACTGTTCATCACGTACTCTACGATGGATGGTCCGAGCCGATAATACTCAAGCAAGTCAGTAATGCCTTGCAAAGCCAGCAGATCGAGGTACAGACTCAGATCAGGGACTTCGTCAGATATGTACGTGACACAGATGTAGGCGCTATGCAGGAATATTGGCGACGGGAATTGAAAGGTGCTGTGGGACCTCAGTTCCCTCGTCTGCCATCTAGAGACTTTTTGCCGACTCCGGATACTATGATCGAGCATCAGGTCTCTGTTGAGACAGGTGCCGGATCACCTTTCACAATGGCCACGTTGATTCGAGGTGCATGGGCGCTCGTGGCGTCTCAATACAGCGGAAGCGATGATGTCGTGTTTGGTGAGACGTTGACAGGTCGAGACATTTCGTTGCCGGGAGTCGAAAGCATTGTAGGTCCATTGATTGCCACGGTGCCTATCCGCGTGCATGTGCAGCGCTCAAGCACCGTAGAAACTTATCTACAAGCCGTGCAGCAAGGTATGCTATCCCGTACGCCATATCAGCACATGGGCATGCAAAACATCAGAAAGGTCAGCCAAGATGCCCAGCATGCATGCGAAGCACCCACTGGGTTGGTTATCCAGCCTGAGCCAGAGTACGCGGGCAGTGAGCTTGGTTTCGGATATGGCGATGTCGTACGTGAAGCGCTCCATTTTAACCCCTACCCGCTCATGTTGGGTTGTGGGATACGAAAGGGCGGCTTCAGGGTCTGCGCGAACTTTGACAGCAGTCTGGTTGGGGTCGCTCAAATGAAGCGAGTCCTTGCACAGCTCGAAGTGGCTTGTTTGAAGTTGATGAACAACCTTTCCAGGCGAGTCGATGAGATTTCTTGCCTGCCCGAGGCGGAGTTGAACAAGATCTGGGAATGGAACCAAGCGCCACCGTTGTCCTTGGACGAGTCATCTGGAAAACTCCAAGCAAATGCAAGCGTCAAACAAGGCTCGACCTATCCTCCTGCGGTTGTTTCTTGGGTGTGTAATCCACGGAACCCATCTCTATTGTCTCCCATCGGTTCCGTTGGCGAGCTATGGCTTGAAAGTGCTTTCCTCTCGGGAGAGACCGTTGGACCTCCAGCCTGGCTTGCGGCTGGAAGCTCTACTCATACAGGTCGAACTGGAAGAGTTCAATCCACTGGCGACATGGTTCAGTTGCGAGAGGATGGCAGCTTAACATTCGTCGGTCGAAAGAAGGATGTGATCCAAGGGCATGCAGTTGATATTGCAGAACTCGAAACTCACTTTACAAGATATCTCCCGCCAGCAACTCGTGCCGCCGCAGCAGTATTCCAGTCGTCGGCAGACAGCACAAAGGCGCTGGAACAAGAACTGGTTGTCTTCATTGAGCAACAGCCTTGTGAGGAATACAGTGTTAAGCTCTTGTCGGAGAAGCAGGGCATAGCTTGCGACATGTCGGGCGGAACAAGCTTCGAGACGACTGTCTGTGCTATAATCACCATCACCCTTGCTGCGGCATTAAAAAAGCTAAACAAATTCGCCCATGACTCTCTTCCCTCATACATGGTCCCTTCCGCGTACGTCGTGGTTGACAAACTGCCTAGAGAGATGGAACAAATCGATCACAGTTTGCTGAATCAGCTAGCCTCGAGGATTCCTCGTCAAGTGCTCACTCAGCTTCATGAAGGTTTCAAGCAAGCGTGGGCGAAGGGCATGACTCAAGCAGATTTGACAGTTCCCGAGGAGATCCTGCGGTCTTCCTGGGCGAAGATTTTGAGGCTCAGTCCGGAGCAGATTGATGTCGATGACAACTTTTTCCGCCTCGGCGGCGATTCCGTCTTGGCAATGAAATTGGTGTCCAGTCTTCGTGCGCAAGGCCATGGTTTGACAGTGGCCGACATCTTCCAGCACATGCGTCTTAGTGACGCGGCCAGGGTGCTGCAGGTAGGCCAAGCGTCGAACGGAAAGACCCAACCATACAAGCCTTTCTCTACGCTGGGCCAAATGGACATCGAACGATTCTTGTCCGAGACTGTCCGGCCGAAGCTTACCAATCCAGCCTGGGCCGTTCAGGATATATCTCCAGTCACGGACTCCCAAGCTCTCGATATCCGAGGAACCATTAAGGCGCCGAGGACTTCCATACAATACACCATGCTGTACCTCCATAAGGTCATTGATCGCGAACAACTGTTCCGCGCCTGCAGCGACCTGGTCAAGGCTCATGATATCCTGCGTACCGTCTTTATCGAACACGAATCGACCTTCTACCAGGTTGTCCTGGCTGAGCTGGATGCTCCTGTGATCAAGAAACAGGCTGACGGGGATCTGGAGCAATACGTTAATGACACCTGCAAAACGGACATTGAATCAGACTACCCCCTAGGATCATCTTTCTTTAAGATCTTCCACGTCGAAGGCACCGACGGCCAAGAGTGCCTCATAATAAGCTTATCCCACGCTCAATACGACGGTGTCTCCCTGCCCAGGCTGCTCCAGGATTTGGAGACCTTGTACACTGGTGGAAAGGTTGTCGACTTCGAGCCCTTCTCGGCGTACATGGCACGAATCTCCAATGACCGTATCGTAACAAGTGCGGTCAATTACTGGCGCGCTCTTCTTGAGGGCTCATCATTGTCTGTCCTCGAGAGAACCTCAACCCAGCCCACAGACAAAGCAATCTTCAAAACCAAAGCCGTCGACAACTTCCAACCTCTCGAGGAAATCACCACGGCAAACCTGCTCACTGCCGCATGGGCCCTGCTGCTAGCTCGCCGTCTGAAGAAGCCAGATGTGACATTCGGCAGCGTCACCTCGGGCCGAAACATCGATCTCGCAAATGTGGAGAACGTCGTCGGACCCTGTTACCAGTTGACCCCAGTCAGAGTACCCTTCGAATCCAATTGGACAGTTATGGATCTCTTGCGATTCGTTCAAAAGCAAACCGCCGAATCTGCGGCCCATGACTTCCTTGGTTTCGAGAAGATATCCAAGCAGTGCACGGAGTGGTCGCCGGACACAGGATTCTTCAACTCTATCGTTCATCATCAGGACTGGGACGATTTCGATACTATGCCTTTTGCTGGGGGAGATTGTAGGGTGGAGATTTCGAATCCTCATGGAGATGCGCCTCATCCTTTGAAGGTGGTCTCGTTTGTTAAAGGCGGGCAGATGCATGTTGGTGTGGTGGGCAGCGAAAGAGATTCCAGGTTTGTGGATGCTGCTCTTAATGAATTGGCTGCTACCGTTCATGAGTTGGTGGTTGGTCCTTCGGAGAGTGTGGTGATTTGAGGTTTGGATGTTCTAGTCTATGGACTGGTTGTGGTACATGGCCATGTACCTGCGTAAAAGTACAGAGAGATTTGGTATTGGTTGATGCATAATGATATTCGTATTTTTCATACCTTTAATAGTGTACTTTCCTTTCTTTTTCTTACCTTCATTACACAAAGCACATAAGCAAGAATAATCCTTACTACTGGCACTAGAAGACGCATTAGGGTGAGATCTATCTGGAAATGTTTTCATGTATATATTTCTCATGCAAAACAGGGCAACTGGCCGACTTTGAATTTAAAAACATTTAGTATCACAATAGGTTAGTGATCTCTGCAATCTTTGCAATCTCTTTTATATCAAACGTTTCTGTACAATGGACAGAATATTTTAGATTGAGAACGGTAGCTGAATAGTTATATATTATAAATGACTAAGTAGAAAATCTATTTTTATGTACGAAGATTTGAAAAACAAGAAAACAGTAGCAACGAAAGGGAACACTCTATCCTCGGTCAAGTTGCTACTGTTTGATGCATAACATTTGCCCTATAGCTCTCCGACCTTTCGAGTAATTCGTCATGCGTTCCGTGATCAATGCATCGACCAGCTTCAATCAAGAAAATGACGTCTGCCTTTCTAATCGTGTGTAGACGATGAGCAATGGCAATGACTGTAATTCCCCTGGCGGCCTTTTCAAGTCCATCCTGCAACAGCTTCTCTGATTCAGCGTCCAAAGCACTAGTTGATTCATCGAGAATCAGCAGCTTAGGCTTCCGAACGAGTGCCCGAGCAATCGATAATCTTTGCTTCTGACCTCCTGAGAACTGACTACCATTTGGCCCGCAAAGTGTCTGGTAGCCCTCTGGCAACGCTTCGATAACGTCGTGGATATTGGCAAGCTTACATGCCTCCACGATTTCTTCCATGGTCGCTTCGTGCCCGGGCCTGGCACCAAGGCCAATGTTGAACTCGATCGTGCCCTCGAAGAGCACGCTCTCTTGAGGTACTAGGGAGATTGTGTCTCGGAAAGCCACATCGCGATGTTTTGTCACGTCGACGCCGTCAATCATGATCGATCCAGCTTGTGGCGTGTACAGTCGTTCGGCTAGTGAGATGATCGTCGATTTACCGGCACCACTGGGGCCGACGAGTGCACAGAATTTGCCTGGTCGGATATCAACGTCCAGACCGTTTAAGACCTTAACGTCTGGTCGAGCAGGGTATGAGAAGTGGACGTTGCGGAGTTGGACGCTCGAGGCCGTTTGGGTACCAGGCAGAGACGGTCTCTTTTCATTAACCGCCTCGGGGTCTTTCTCTTCAGATGACTCGGGGATTCTAGGATCACGCACGCGTCCTTGCATCTTGTCCGAGCCTATCTCGATTAGGCTCAGGATTCTTGCCATTGCCGCTCGGGCGGCAGAAAGCTCAGGTGCGAGGGCGAACATCTGACTCCAGAGCAGTGCACTGACGAGAAGGGAGAAGACGACGATCAAGAACTGTGTCTGAGTGTAGTTGCCTGCGATAATTTGTTTGGCACCCCACCAGTATGCCAGTGCGTTCACCAAGTTACCGAGGAAGTAGGTCATTGCCTGCCAGAGACTTGCCAGCACGGTGACTCTGAGTGTTTCCTTGCGGGGTCCTTTCAGCGATCGTCGGTAAGTCTGCAATGTTTCTTCTTCAAGGGAAAGGGACGCAATGGTTTTGATAGATGTGACGGCTTCTACGCCGATATCGACAGACTTGGTGTATGCATTTTCGTGACGTTCCTCGAATTTACCGAGGACGTGAAGCTCCATGAGACCAGCTCCAAGCAGAAGTGGTACCAAAGCCAGGCAGACCAGTGCTATTCTCCAAGCGATGATATGGGTCAAGATGATTGCCGCGATGAGGTTGACGGTGATTGAGAACAACGTGCCGATGACAGAGCCGCTCAGACCAGCCAAGGCACTACCATCTCTAGTGATATAGGAAAGGAGCAGGGTGGGTGTTCGGCCGTTAGACTGATGCCATTGGAGGTCTTGCTCAAATAATGAGCGGAAAGATAAGACCCTGACCGTGTAGACTATTTTCTCAGAGACCCAGCCGAACCCAGCCCAACTGACCAGGTTCGCAAAGAACTCGATGATTGCGAGTACGAAGAACATGAGTCCAAAGAAGCTACCCTTTGATCGAATATAATCGGCACCGTGGCAGGGATTCAGACTTCCGACAGTATTACCGAAAATGACAGCTTCGCCAGAGAAGGCTCCACCGACAATGCTCGAACCAAGAAGTGCAAGGAAAATGAAAAGCAAGTGTGGTCGCAAGGCGGGTGCGTACCCTTTTGCTAAAGCCCACAAAGATTTCTTTGGAGTCTCAGGCCCTTCCTCTTCCTCTGCGGAGTCGGTGACCGGAGTTTCAGTTGCTGAGACCTCTGCTTTCTCAGCAAAGTCAGGGCTGCTCTTCTCAATATCGGTCTCAGTCAAAGAGGCCTGGTCAGACTTGCTGATGCTTTCCACGCTGACTGTTGTGTCGTTCTTTCCGGACGCTGGTCCGAGACCTTGCAATTTGACTAGTTCAGCATACGCTCCATCCTTAGCCATCAATTCCGAATGGTTTCCCTGTTCCACGATATGTCCCTTGTGCATGACGATAATGTTGTCCGCGCTTGTGATTGTCGACAGACGATGCGCAATTGTAATCATAGTTCTACCGCTAGCAATGTTTGAGATGGCGCGCTGGATGCGCCGTTCACTTCGAGAATCGAGAGAAGCCGTGGCTTCGTCCAAGATGAGGACGGCAGGATCCTTGACGAGGGCCCTAGCAAGGGAAACTCGTTGCTTCTGACCACCGCTAATCAATCGACCACTTGAGCCCACGGTTGTACCGTATCCATGTTGCAACGCAGTAATGAAAGTATCTGCATCTGCAAGCTCTGCAGCCCTTTTCGCCATGGTCACAATTTCGACAACATTTGCGCCCCGTTTTTCTGCTGCAGCCATGAGATCCTGGCCCTCCCGGACTTCGCTTGCGAGCTCTTCTAGGTCAGTGCCGAGAAGTGTCGTCTTCAAATGGGTGTGATTAGGATTACTCGAATTCATCAAGCCATGTGCGATATTCTCCAATAGGGATCGGTCCAGCAGGTTAGGCTCCTGCTGCACTAGGCTGAGGAAACTTCTCAGGTCACGGGCATTGACATCACGAATGTTGTGCCCGTCGAAGGTGATTTCTCCCTCCGTAGCATCATACAACCTAGTAACCAGGCCTGCGATCGTTGACTTGCCACTCCCGGAGAGACCGACCAAGGCCGTGTGCTTGTTAGCGGGGATGGAGAGACTGATCTTATCAAGGACGGTGATCTCTGGACGAGAGGGATAAGTGAACGAGACATCCTTGAACTCGAAGCCGCCTTCTGCCTGTGAGAGGCGAATGCCTGCATCAGTAGTACCATCAATGAGTGGCTGGCGATCGATGTCCTGGCGCAACTTTCGGAATGAGGCGACGGCTGCAATAAACAGGTGCAGAAACGGTGCGACCTGACTCAGGAGCAAAGTAGCTGCTATGGTGTTAATACAATCCTATTGGTAAATTTGACATGCCCAACTGACCTTCAACCAGGATAAAGATGACTGTGAATGTAGAACCCACGGTGGCTCCAGCCGAATCTCCTCCCACTGAATCGGCAACACGTCTGCTTCCTTCCCAGAATGCCAGACCGTTCGCAGAATAGGCGATAAAGTACAAGAATCCAGATTGTATACCAACGGCCGTAGCCTTCTTCAAGCCTTCCTGTTCTGAAGCTTTGAGAGCCTTGGAAAATTTGTTCTCCAGCCGAACGTTGGCGCCGAAAGCCTGCACCACGACGGTGTTGGAAAGCGCTTCAGAAGCGATCGACGCGGCTGTCGCGGCATGATCTGACATGCGCCCAGAGTATTTTTCGATATAATGACTTCCAATGAACGACATCAAGAAGTAGGCGGGAACCAACGAGATCAACATCGCTGCAAGCCTGTAGTCCTTGATGAACGCCACGATATACGCAGTGACAAAGAAGGAAAAGCTGGAGAGGACGATTCCAACTTTCTCCGAGGTGCCGGAGCGAATGGACTGGATATCGCCATTCAGACGAGAGGCCACTTCTCCTGGGGGCAGATCGTCGAAGAATGATGGCTCTTGGCGAAGCAAGTTCTGCAGATACCCCTCTCGCAGTCTCTGTGCCAGTCGTGCGCCGGTCAGAGTCCAGCATGTAAGGTGGGCGTAGATCAAAACGAACTGGGCAATGGCGAGGTAGACGATAATCAAGATCTTGCTGTTAATGTCGCTTTGATATTTAGCATCAGAAGAGGACGATGACGGCTCGTCAGAATTACAGGTGACTGCATTAAAATCATCGAGAAGTTGACCGAACAAAATACCAATCAAGGGAAATGGGACACCAGATGCGATCGAACTCAAGATACCCAACAATAATGTGCCCAGATCGCGTTTTGAAGGATTGCCGGCCAAGAACAGGCTAGGGAAGCCCGCAAGCTTCTGGATAAGCGTCATGGTGACCCGAAGCTGGCCTTGAAGTTGTCGCTATCGTGGGTATCGGTTCGCCAAGTGCTTGTCGGGTTCATTTGTCTGTCGACGGCTCAGTCGTGGTGGTGCTCAAGGACGGCAGCAGCGTCACCACAGAAAGAAGAAGTGACGACACCTTTAGGGAGAAATTTCCATTCGTCGGATTCCGAGGTCGCTTTAGAAAGCCTCCTTCGGCTGTGCTGCAGACCGAAAAGATCCACGCTGGGCGGCTGGCCAAAAGTGGTCCTCGTGGGGAATTGTCTGAGGGAGTCAAACAAAAAGGTGGTACGGTATCGTTACGTAAGATTATCTGATTAGATGCGTAAAATTTCATTCTGCGGGCCTTTCGGCGCTATCCAGAAATGTTGTATAAAAATATAAAAATCCTTCTGCCGGCTATCGGTCTCGACTGGTTACTTGGAATACCACCCCACCAGTCACTTCATTTAACAAGAATACAAACCTGTTTGAACTGCTTGTATTATACTCGTGCTCTTTGCAGTATAAGCTGTACGGTACTTGCACCGGTCAATTGAGTAATTCCGCACCATTCACGCCGCTAATGCAGTAGAGTTTTACCGACACCTGCCCACTACGGAAGAACTAAAGGTACAAATTTCAGGGAAGGATTTTTCGCCTCCATCATGAAATACACTCTCAAGAGAGGGGGGAAATAGCAAATCACGAATACCTGCGCCGTGGCGTCCATATGGTGTTTAAATCGGAAGATATGAAGTTAGGTTCTGCAATACACCTGTAGACCAGACCGTGACGTGGATTCTGTGCCCTTAAAGGAGTAAAAGGCCCAAAGGACTGCGACAAAATCCAAAAAAAAAGTAAAAAAGAGAAGCAGCGGAAGAAATTGCTCTCCATATCTGACAGTCTGTTCGCCAAGGTAATACGACTACTTCCTCTCGTAATGCTTGTATCGGATACCTGTATTCGGATAATTACATACTTTTGTCTCAGTACATACGAACGGTCACAGTCTGTCAATTAATTTACGAGCCGAAACCAACATCAACCACTGAGCAGGAGGGAAGGAAAAGGCAAGGGGGGTCGAGGTACGAATGAACTCTTGGCGTTTCTTGGCATTTGCTTTTTTCCCACGCCATCCTGTGTAGCATCCAATAGGTCTTTAATGGTGGGTAGTCTGGTGGTCCGATCGTATGCCGGTGTGGTCGTCTAGGTTTGCCTTAGTCGCGAATCCGCGGTGGAAAAAAACGTGTTTAAGGAAGCTGATATACCCCATTGATAGCTCGCAACCCTTGGCTTTTTCTCAATCAGCAACTTCCCTCGATCAAAGCATAGTAGAGGTTACCATCTACTCTCAAAATGCTGTCAGAGTGGCAGAAGAAGTTCTTCAAGTCTGGAGATGGCCCTTCACCCGAGGGCAATCAGAACCAGACTTGGGACCATGAGAATCTCACTGAGTCTGGTTCGAAGGGTCCAAACGAAGTCATTAATCAGGAACCCAGGGAAGAGCTGCCCGATAAGACAGCTCAAGATGGAGTCATCCAAGCGGAGGCGATCACCTTGACATGGACAAAGACTTCCTTGGGATTGGCCTATACTCTGTGAGTTCAACCCCCAATGTCCTCGAAGACATACCGACTGACTACGGGACAAATAGGATGTGGTGTCTGTACTGCGTTAATGCTTTCCAGTCCTCAATCACTGGAAATTTATCGGCCTACGTGACCAGCGGTTTCTCAGCGCATTCCTTGATCCCCCTCATCTATATCGTATCCAGCGTCATGTCAGCAGCCACTTATATGCCTCTGGCAAAAATCCTGAACCTGTGGGATCGTTCTGTTGGCTTCGCAATCATGACAGTATTTGCCACGATAGGATTGATCCTGTCTGCGACATGTACGAACATTGCAACCTACTGTGCATCGCAAGTGTTTTATAGTGTCGGCTTTGCCGGTATCATCTTCAGTATCGATGTTATCACAGCTGATACATCATCTCTGCGGGATCGAGGTCTTGCTTATGCATTCACTTCCTCCCCTTATATTATTTCCGCATACGGAGGTTCTGCTGCCTCGGAGCGCTTCTATGAGTCAAACTGGCGATGGGCATACGGTTGCTTTGCCATTGTTCTCCCGGTCGTTGCCACGCCAATGTTTATTCTCCTGCGGTACCATCGCCACCAAGCAGAGAAAAGAGGCCTCTTGCCGAAGAAAGAGGCAAGCGGCAGATCATGGTTCCAAAGTATCATCCATTACATTATCGAGTTTGACCGTAAGTCTTCATACCTTGATACATTTACCATAGATTACTTGACTAATGGTTTCAGTCCTTGGAACTTTCTTCTTGGCAGCTGGTCTCGTCCTTTTCCTTCTCCCCTTCACCATCGCTGGCTCCGCAGAGGAGGGTTGGAAGTCGGCCCATATCATCGCTATGCTTGTCCTCGGTGTGGCCTGCCTCGTTGCTTTCGGTGTGATCGAACGCTTCTGGGCCCCTGTTCCCTTCCTTCCATGGGAAGTATTGGTCTCCAGGACCGTTCTTGGTGCCTGTATGGTCGACGTTTGCTACCAAATCGCATACTACTGCTGGAACGACTACTGGACTTCGTATCTGCAGGTGGTCTATGGCACGAGCCTTGCAACCGCGGGTTACATCAGTAGCATCTTTGACGTGGTGTCCGGAGTCTGGCTGTTGGGTGTCGGTCTGCTGATCAAGAAGACCAATCGTTTCCGGTGGCTCCTTTTTATCGCTGTACCCCTGTACATCCTTGGAGTTGGTCTGATGATATACTTCCGCAACCCCAACTGGTCCGTGGGCTATTCGATCATGTGCCAGATCTTCATCGCCTTCGCCGGTGGTACTATGATTATTGTCCAGCAAGTCGCCGTGTTGGCTGCAACTGACCACAACCACGTCGCGTCCGCCCTCGCTTTCCTCAATTGCTTCGGCTCTATGGGAGGTGCTGTTGGAAGTAGTATCTCGGGTGCTATCTGGACACACACCTTGCCTGATGCACTGAAACGTCTTCTCCCCGCCGAGGCACTGCCCGACTGGGAAACAATTTACGATGACCTTGAGACCCAGCTTAGTTACGAGCGAGGCTCACCCATCCGACATGCCATTGCCCTTGCTTACGCCAGCACACAAACCAAGATGTTGATTGCTGCCACTTGTATCATGGCTCTTTCTCTTATCTGGATGTTCGTGATTAGGGACATTAGACTTACCAAGGACGCGCAGACCAGGGGTGTCTTGTTCTAGACACTTTTTCACGTTCGCGGACATTTACAACAAAGACGTTGTTCAAAAAGAAAAACGGGGTTTGGAGAGTCATTTATCTAGATTTTAATTGTTTGAGCCGTTTTAGAGTAACCTTTATGGAAGCACGTTCATTCCACAGGTCGATGAACGGGTGATTGTTCACAAGGGGTAAAGAAGGGCGTGAAATCACTAGGGAGTCCCCGTCAACCAGGGATAGACCACCATAGCTTAATATTATACCACTGTCGCTTTTAACCCAACGTAACTCAATTAATGTTATTTGGTCGTTCACTCGCACTACATCGGGTACATACGCTTTGAGATCTCTCTCCATTTACCTCAATATTCGAGCATTTTCTGCTATCTACCTCGACGTACCCCGTCGTCCATGGAGGTGCAGGAAGATGATACTTAGAATGACTAAGCTAGACGGCCAAGTACCAAGTATTATGGCATGTTTCTTAACAAAAGCTAAGGCATTGAATGCATGCATGACCTTAACGCGAGACAGACAGAGTGAGACGATCGTGGAGAGATCGACAACTCCCCACGCGGCCCCCATGCCGCGAAGGAAGCCGGGCTCCCAGCACGGATATTAAGAGGAGTACCCGATCGATTCCAGGAGGATGACCATAATGATCAGCACTGTGACATATGCTACGATATGCGCCGGATGGAATACGAATTGGTGGCAATGTGGCGCTGCCAACCTTCCTTAAGGTTCCCGATCTCATGGTTTCAATATCATTCGCTACCTCGGAGATAGCCAGAGGGTATAGTGTTATGGAAGAAGTCGCATGGGGGTAGTCGCTAGCGGAATCGGAGGTGGCAGTGTAGATGAGGTTCTCTGTACAAGTCTTTCGTTCGGAGGAGGGTAATATTGCGACAATGTTGCTCAGCTCATTCATTAGTCGACTGGCGGCAATGCCAAGAAAAAGCACCGAATTTCTGCTGCAAGGGCGAATAAGGCTCGCACTGTCGTCAACATAATATGCGCCGCATTTCCGTTCAGCAAGGAGAGTAATTGAACAAGGGCAGAGAGGGTCCGAGCATCCCTGTGTATTGGGACGGCTTTCGAGATGCTTTCGACATAGATTGAACTGTCGCTAAATCAGTAATTTCCGGTCGCAGGGCTACTACAAACCGTCGTGTGACAGTTTCGAGTAGTCTCACTTTTTCTCGTTCTTTTTTACTTCGATTGCCGTAATTACCGCAACTAGTTCCTTTATCAGGCCTAGTATACCGACATGGCGCTCGGCAGATTCTGACCCAACCTAGGTACCCGATATTGGCAGCACCAGCAGCGTGTCACTGAGGACGAACTCTTGGATTCCGGCCTCGCCTCGGCTCTATGGAGAAGGCCCAGAGGGAATCTTTCCACCACGAGGACTATGAAATCCAGTTCCTTGGCATAACAATTATTAGATTGATTACTTGCCAGATATATGATGTATTTACTGGGGCCCGATCCATTTTCGTGGCCACAGTCCACATCGGTTAGCCTGCTTTCAGTATCCGGTCTTAGATGCTGTTTGATATTAGCCCTATCAGATGATCAGATAGGCTGAGCTCAGGGTTACACCCGAATTTCAATAAGAACACTGGGAAGATTTGACCCGCTGGTTCAATACACGGTATTTCATGGTTAAAAAACTGATTGTAATCTTTCACAAAAGCTAGTATTGCGAAATACGCTATGTGGACCAGTATTGCTAGCGGAGTGGTAAAGCTTTATCGCATTTCTGTCTTATAACAAACCATGGACCTTAGTTCCCTTAGCAGCAAAGCTAGTCTAAAGCATTTATGTAATAGACCCAAAACCTCAATTCCCTCAATATAACCATAACGTTATCAATCAACGTTGTGGATTCTGGTGACCAATATTTCCTTCGGGCCTCATCCGGCTAATCAGTCTGCCGTGGCTTCGTCTTATCAATCAGCCCCAGCACAACCAGATTTCTGACGGGTCCCATTACGCGGCATTCATTGGATACTAACTCCGCTGCATTAATATGGTGGCTTTACCGGATAGAACTATGAGTGCATGTAGCTTGGCCTGACACATTCCCTTCAATCTCATATTCTGCCAAAACAGTCCATTGTACTATCTATCCTTAGCATATGCACAATGTCCACAGGCCACCTCAATTTTATGCTAGCTAGTTTGGGAAAATTGGTATTAACTATGATAAACCTTCGGCGAGAGACGCGGTGGTTTAACTATCTTTTGCCATCACTTCGATTATTGATTCTTTGCTGAAGAATAGATATCCGGCAATAGAGAAAAAGAAACATTTCGCCATCCTAACGTGTACGCTATATATGGAACACCGGACTTTTTATTCTCACTTTACTCTCCAGGAACTATTTTCCTCGTTGATTTCGTCAGCTTTCCTAGCCTTTTATCCAGCGACCCACTAGACAGCGGCTGAAAAGGGAAATACACGCGTTCTAAAATCTAGCATCTCGGACTGAGTCCAGTGGACCATCACTGTCTTTCTCAGCAGAAACCTCGGCGGGGCTGTATCTATGAGCGGAACTGCAGCGGAATCCTGGTGGAAGACTGGTAGAAGTCAAACAGGGAAAGGACGCGAGTATTTCATGTAGGAACTTTATACGCGACTTTGCATCTTGTTCCTGTTAAGGTGCGAGTTATAGGCTGATGACGACATTGATATCAGACATTGGTCAATCGGACTCTCGCGCTTACTCTAAATTCCTAATTTGCGTCGAAGATGGGACGAGCATTGCTCCAGGCGACGAGGAATCCTCCGCGAGCCCATGTCATAAAATTGAAATAGAAACTTCGAGACAATTTCACTAGCATGGAAGGCTCACTGCTGATATCGTTCCATTGCTCATATATAGGGTAAGCCTGCTTCCACGGTCACCTCAAATGTCACTCCTGGCAATTTTAGAGACTGGGCGATACAATTCTGCGTTGCTAAAAGTATAAAGACATATGCGGGTCTATTGTCGCTGCATATAATCTCCAGTATATCCAACACCACCAATACCTACTCACCTCATCAGGCCCATATCATTGCCAAATTGTCGAAGTAGAGCGCGACTTCTCTAACAACTCGGTGAAAATGCAAGAACTACTGCACGATCCATCGTCCACCAAGTGCGTTGCCTGGAGCAGTTATCCTATGTTCAACAAACGATAGTTACATCTCCAGCCTGCGACGCCGTTTCATGTACGAAACCTTTAACACCTTGGCCGGAGGAAGTGATTTTCTTCTCAGTTTGAAGTAACTTCAACTAAGGCGGGTTTCCATAAGAATTCACGGTGCCCCTTCTTTCCGTTTCCACAGCAACTCTAGTCATTTAGCTCCTATACCGACTGACTTGGGGCTGGAAGATAGCCGCATTGTTAGGTCCGCGAGGATGGCAAGACCGTTGGCCGTACTGTCATAGAGCCTCAGAAGGCATATCACCAGGCTGGTTCTCCTGCTCACTCCTATCATACAGAGTATGGCCGCTTCAACGGATCTTAACTGTACTGTGTGGCAGTCGGCTAGCCATGGAAGGTGCCGCTAGCCGTCTATCAGCGCGTTCAGTGCAACAGCAGGCCATGATAGGCAAGTCATAAAATTAGCAGCGAGAATAAAGTTACGGCGATACGAACAAAACACGGCTGAGAACATCCTAACTCTTACGCACGCAATCGCTCATGGTTCATGTGCAGCTCAGCATTTACGATACCTATTAGGGTACAGACTCTAAGTGTGACATCAACGTCATCTAATCTAGAATGGTCTTTTGGTGGGGAATTAGCTGTTAAGTTTCCTTAGATAAGATATTGGCAACCGTTGTTCAGATCAAAGTTTCAACCAGGAAGAGATATGAGAGGCTGTTGTTCAGCCCAACGTATTATATATTGGCCCGGAAGGTGCTCGACCACGGTTCCGAGAGAACCTGATACCACCTCATCTACGTGATCTAAACTATTTGCAGCCACCGTATATTCTTGACGCAATTAATGGCGATGAAAGAAAGTTTTGTCCCATTTGGCACAATTCTATCGGTCGGCGCGGCTATATATGTTAGGCATTTTGTAATGTTCACAATACTTCATCAATCGCCTTCGAGACAGCACTATCCATACTTATTGTCACCTGTATAGAATTATGGGTCGTCCGTATGTTGACAGTTGCTCCGAAACATGATTGTGAGAGGGGGGAACCCTCCCGTTAACTTAATATAGATGGGTCGGAAGGGCTCCCTTGTCAAGAGAGGAGATCCAGAGGGTCGGTCCCCAGGCGCGGAAATGGGCAGCTGAGGTTTCTAGACCCCTTTTCTCTATGGCCTTTTATAGGAACTAGTACTGACGCCGGTGTGAAAAGCAAATCCTAAACGTATGGAGACGGGAAAAGGACAAGAGCAAATTTGAACGGTTCTGGGGTGACGAGGTACGTTCTGTTCTGACTTGAGAAATATTGACGGCCGTGGTCATTTCATGTCAGACACTCCTAATTAAATGCAGCTGGAATATGTAATGGTGGATTTGGATCTCTCTGAATCCCGCGCCACGGCTCTGTTGTGCCAGGACAGCGTCCTTCAACGGTGGAATGAGCAAATTGCCAACCGGAAGTTGAGGTAAGAATGATTCCTCTACACAGTTGGGACGCATCAATTACTGCTCAGTATTGACTAAGAGGGATAGGGACAATCTCAAGGATGAAGACTTTGATTTACAAACAGAATGGGCCAGTTTCTCGATTGAGTCCACACCTTCCAAGCCCTACACGGAAGGGATAGGGGATCTTCTCAATGTCGAGAAGAGCATGAAGCAGAGGTGTTCAAGCTCCGTCTCATTGTATCATTTTTAAGATATTAACGCTCTATGCCATCGCAGACGAACTTTAATCAAGAGCCTTTTGGGACCTTCTCAATACCCGCTAACCATTACGTCCTTTCCGCGCTTAGGCGTCAAAGGTCGATACACGACGCCGGACTACGGTCCCTCACAAAGTGACATTCATTACAGAATGCTGCCGCCTGAGGTAATGTCTCCGAGTCTCCGATATACATATGTCGCCCAACAAATCCTTGGTCGACGAAAGCGTCCGGCAGGCGTGCACATTCAATTATTTCAGGATAAAAACATGCCGAGGCAATTTCTAGACGATCCTTTGTCATTAGAATATGGAACAACAGATAACGCGTCAGTACAGCCGGAGAAGGACTACATCTATCTCGAAGGCCAGGCATTTGGCGCAGGTTGCTGCGCTCTCCAGGCCACTTTCCAGACTGCGAGTGAACACGACGCGAGATGGTTACATGACCAATTAGTTGTACTTGGTCCGATCATGCTGGCCTTGACCGCAGCAACGCCTATGTTTGGAGGCTACCTAGTGAACACGGACTCCCGATGGAACTGCTTGGTAGCATCCTCTGATGACCGTACACTAGAGGAGACTACCAGCTTCATCGAGTCCCCTCACACCTGTTGTTCGGTTCCACTCACCCGGTGGTCCTCAAACCGGGTGTATCTGTCCCACGAGCGACCGTCGGACATAGTAAATGCCTGTGGGCAAGTGAGAGTTGATGAAATGACCAGGCGGCAGCTTTTGGACGGGGGCATGGATGAGTCCCTTGCATCGTACTTTTCCCACCTTTTGTGGCATGATCCGTTGTGCCTAAACCAAGATGATGTGGACGATGTTAATCCAGAGGCTACTCACATCTTCCAAAAATTCCAGAGTGGAGTATGGAATCATGTACACCTGAAAATGCCGGATTCTGAGTCCGGAGCCGGGTGGCGCGTGGAATTCCGGCCGATGGAAGTCCAACTTAAGGATTCGGAAAACGCAGCATTCGCGGTGTTCATGTTTCTCTTGTCTCAGGCCATAGTGACGTACCGCCTCAATTTCTATGTCCCTATCGAACTGGTGACGGACTCCATGCAGAGAGCCCAAAAGCTTGATGCTGTGACTGAGGAACGCGTTTGGTTCCGGCGACGAGACTGGGCCCCCAATGAGTTGAATTCTATCCAATGCATACCTGAGGACGGGTATCCTCGGCAAAGATCTACGGACAACACTTATGGCCTAATGACCATCGACGAGATCGTCAATGGTGAAAACTCTACTTCACCCTCGAGATTTCCAGGTCTAGTGGCTATTGCTCGTTCATATTTGTTGGAGCGGGAATTGCTTCCCAATGAGGAGGTCAAGCTAATGCAATACCTGAACCTCCTCAGCTGTCGAGCGAGTGGTAGCCTACCCACTCCTGCGAGATGGATGAGAGATTTTGTTGACAAACATGAAGATTATCAACATGATAGCATCGTGGGCGAGAGGGTATGCTATGATCTGCTGAGAGAAGTTGTCAAAATGAACGAAGCCGACTGAGTCTGTATGTGCATAGCAATCATTATATACAAGATTAGGAGGGAAATAATGTTCAGTGGATCAAAAGCAATCATTAGATGTTATTCAATGTACGCATAACCTTTATACCGTTTTCGGCCCATACAGACAAACAATTCAGACTAAACATGTAGATATATCTTCAGCATATGTATTTATGTGTATATATATCACAGACCATTGACTTCTCTCCTCACAATTTGTTGCCATTGTTTGACTATTATAGATATCTTTTCAAATAGTGAGCAGAATAGGACCCCAAATAATGGGCTTCTTACCACAGATATTAAATCAAATCTACTAGTAGTTAACCATTCGACGATTGCAGTCAAGGATGGTATCCTGCAATATGGTGATGGCTCTGCGTTGATTGTGGGCTATGTAACAAAAGGCGCTGAGCGGTTTTCAACAACTGTCCGATGTGGTGTAATGGCTAACATCGCTGTCTCTCACACAGCAGCTCGGGGTTCGATTCCCCGCATCGGAAAGATACGTTCATTCTTTTTTGATTTCTTTTGGGAACTCTTCAATAGTTAGTTCCCCTCCCTATTTTATCGCCTTTATTTCTTTATCATGATTACAGTCTTTTTTCCATGCCAAACTTCTTCGCCAGCTAGCAAATGTGCCGAAGATCCCGGACTGAATTATGCCCATTTCCTATTATATTATACGCCTTCCCAATGCTAACATGAAACACGTAGCAATACATCGTAACGACCTAGTGGGACCCTCTAGCAATTTATTAAGTTATCGCATACATGCGGCATAGATTCTGACCTTCATTGAATCGGTGGCTCTTCGGGAACAGAACCAAACTTTCGGGTAATCCTCTAGAGTTGTTCTTTCGATTGGACATCCGAACCCAACAAACAGTCTTTCCCAATCCGGGGTGCAGAGCCAACATGCATGCAGAGACATTTGTCGTTTAGCACCTGTTGCAAAATGGTAATAGAAATTTGAATCATGTCGTAGTTTCTTCTACGGCTCACGATTTTAATAGCCTTGGTTACAAACCGTGCAGCTACAAGGAACCCCGTCCCGTTGACATCTGGGACTAGGAATATTAAGTGAATGGGGGTGCATTCTTTCCCTCCATCACAGATGTCCCGCTGGCACTACGTAGCGCAAGTATCCCATTCCCCTCACCAACATTAGGGTTGACCGAGGTACCGGAAGTATATCCGGCGGATACGGATGCCGGATGATGCTCCGGTATATGTAAAATAAACTTGCAATAACATAGTCAATGAATCGAACTCCCTTGTAAATCTTACTGTAGAGATGCCCCCATCAAGCCGCTCGACCCCATCCCATGATGCGGCGCAGACCCTCGTATCTTTTCACCAGAATTGTCCTTCTTCGGAGGTCCCCGAGAGAGGGGGAGAGTCCCCAGTTGGAATGAGGCGTCGACCTATCGCGTTTGCCAATGCCATGCGCCCACCACAAAACCGTCGCAGAGTATGGCGGGCTTGTGAATTCTGTCGGAAGAAAAAAGTTAAATGCGACGGATCGGATCCGTGCCAGTCTTGTTTTGATTCGGGGATTGAATGTGTGTATGAGGTTGATGGATTCCGACGTGCATTGGCTGATACCCAGTATGCTGCTCACCTGTGCATTCCTACTAAATGACTTTGAGGCTGTAGCCTAGAGAGGCTTGGCTTGCTTACTCGGATGTAGACTGCTTGATAGCTACGGCAAGAGACTCAAGGCTTTGGAAGATTTGGTTACGACGCTTGTGGACGAACAACACAGGCTTGCTGCGCAGCTCTCGTGTCACAAGCAGGGTTCGGAGAGCCAGGACAAAGTTTTTGGACATGCCACTAACCACGAAGTGATACCGATTTCTCTGCTATTGCCGCGGGAACCAAACTTGTTACAACCTGGGGATATACATGTTGACCAAGGACAGAATCTCGCGGCTGTTTCCGATAGCTTGATCGGCTCAGTGAGCGTTGGTACCATTGAACCTGAGCTAGTTAGCCCCATTGGACAATGTCAGACATCTGTATTAGATGGCTCCAAAGGTCCTGTTGAGAATATCTTGGACACAGTTCCTCAGGACAAGGAAGAAGAAGTGAGAGCCCCGACGGTCTACGCAGACGACTATGGATGCTTGATCACAGAAGGAAAAGACCATTCGAGGTGATTTTACTCTTGCAAAATATAGTGGAAGTAAGTGTTGATATGCATAGGTATTTCGGGCTCGGAGCTACGGTATGGATGTTCGATGACTGTCCTGGAATCCGAGCTCGATTACAGCAAGGACAGATACAGAAGCATACTCCGAGGCTAGAAGCACCCATCGAAGGAATAGTTAGTTTGACATGTTCCCAAAATCTGCCTCCAGCCGCTTTGATGGATGTCTCGATCGACACATTCTTTCGTAAGGTATACAGACTGTTTCCCATAATTGAAGCCGAGGATTTCCAGCACCAATTTTTAGTTCTACGATCACAAGGTAGCACTCGGCCTGGCTTCCTGGCACTATTGTATTCAGTCCTGGCCGTTTCGTCACCGCATATATCACCAAATGACCTGGTATGGGCTCGTCCGGGGTGCTCGGCATACAAGTGCCTAGACTTAGGAGAGCATTTCTACAGCTTAGCTGTAGCCGCGATCGAGTCGCATATTCAACCGACGCCTGTGACCCTTTCCTCGAAAAGTGGTCCTGAAATTAATACAGTCACTGCTCTGACTCTATTGGGGATGCATCTAACCCAGCTGGGGATGCTCAATGAGGCGTGGCGCACCATCGGGCATGCTGTGCGACTTGGGTATGAGATGGGTCTCCATGTATGGAACCCCTCGCCTCACCTGTAACTACTGTGGAGTGTCCCAACTGATTTTGACTCGTTCAGCGCTCCCCCAAACGCATAGGCCTTCCGGTACTCGATGTCAGACAACGGTGTCAGCTCTGGTGGTGTTTGTATGTGATGGATCGCCTGCTGGCAGTCCACCTGGGCCGGCCACTTGCAATCCAGGAATTCGATTCCGACGTGGTTTTTCCTTCTGCCCGGCCCCAAACCCCTGGATTTGTCGCCATGACACATCTGTCGCACCTATTAGGTCGGATCCATCAAACCGTTAATGCTATTGAGCATGCCCGGAAATGGAAAAACGAAACGTACGAGTCTGAGTTACAGGTAGTAGTCAACGATCTTTGGCAGGACTTGAAAGCCTGGAGGGAAAACACGTTCCCTTCGGTAGTAGTTGAAGACTTCGGGGACGATCCTCGCTTCACAGAGCGATGCGTACTTTTCTCATCGTATTGCTCTGCGGTTCATTTGCTATTCCGGCCCTTCATGGCAACTCCTCACCGGCCTTCACGCTTGGCTGGGAACCTGGCGCGAACTGAAAGCTTTCGGGTAGCTGTTGAATGTGTGGAAGCTACCGAGGCCTTCCTTCGTCACGTCCCCGTTTGCCACTATTATACACTTCATGGACAGAACCTGGCTGTCAGCATTGCGACGTTGCTACAGTGCCGCCTTCAGGCCGGTGACGGTGATGAGCACACTCCAGAAGAGGCGCATGAACAGAGCAACCTGGGTATGCATTTCCTACCACAGATGGAAGATACATGGCCAATGGCTCGACATCATATTTCGATTTTAGAAGGATACAGAACCCTGGCTCAGGGATTACTTCACCAGGGTAGCTCTAAACGGTGCCCTTGTGATGATGGTTGTCCTGCAGCTCCTAGAGATGAAACATCTCTGGATCCATGGCAGGGCTTTGCCGCGCAGGTTGACCAGGTATCTAACCTGTTCCCGTCTATGCCGGATGCTGCATGGATGAATGAGCTGTTCCATTTGTCGCCGTCCAAATCCCCAAACATTGTTGACTGTCCCATACAGTCGCCAGTTGGCAATTACGCTATTGATAGCGAAAGACCATCCAAGCGAAGGCGGACGAGGATTTGCACATTTACGATTAGAAGAAAGTAGCTCGTTAGCCTCATGATCTCTCATATTACCCAATACGCCCAGATAAACCATAGCCAATTAAATCAAAATTCGTATCGCGTACGAAAGAAAGAGCCGTTAAGATGCGTAATATTTCGGGATATGCCCCTTCTCTAGTGCCGTCCAGCGTGTCTCCATCAACCCCTTCCACCACGCATCAGAATCCAAGTTGAGGAACCGTAGCGCATTCCCAGCCAGCATGTCCGCTCTCTGCCTCCAGGAGAGAAATTTTTCCACACGTTTATCCCGCGCAATCATCCTGCCAGCTTCTGGGACCTCGCCCAACGGAAACGGATAATCGCTCCCCATTACAATTCTCTGCGACCCTACCTTCTTCACCAGATACTCGAGAAGGTCAACGTCATGTGTAAGACTATCGATCCAGATATTATCGCCGACCGTCACATGTTCCGTCGGTGTGACGCCGCCTGCATCTGTGGCTACGAGATCCGGTCGACAGTCGTACCCATGTTGTATACGCCCCATTAATGCGGGGAATGAACCACCTGCGTGGGCGAAGCAGAGTCGCAGCCGAGGAAAGCGTAGCAGTGTCCCCGAGCATAGAATGAGATGCAATGCGAGTGCCGTCTCACTGGGCATACCAACTAGCCATGAACTCCAGTACTTAGACCAGAGTTTCGGATTATCCTTCGGCCATGTGTAACCCAGCGGGTGGATGAAGACCGGCATTTGGAGATCCTCGCATGCCTGCCAGAAGGGATCTAGTTGCCGATCGTCTAGTGTCATGCCATCGATCGTAGTACCGATTTCCACGCCGTGAAGTCCGAGCTCCTTCTTTGCTCGATGTAGCTCTGCTACCGCGGCGGGTATATCCTGCAAGGGTACTGTTGCTAGACCTAAGAACCGGGTTGGGTGTTGGGCGCAGAGACCGGCGATGTGGTCGTTTAAATGTCTGGCTAGTATTGTGACTGGCTCGGCTGGCTGGTCGTAGAAGAAGAGGATTGGGATTGTGCTCAGTACTTGGGTGTCGGTGCCTGCTGCGTCCATTTCTGCGAGACGCGTGTTGGCGTCGTAGCAGTTTCGGTTTACCGTGCGGAAGAAGCGGTCACCTACGTACATGTCGATGTCCTCTAGGTTCCTGGTGTTTGGACGTAGAGATAACCATGGGGAATCCGGGGAACTGGAGGGATATAGGGAGAGGTCAGGTAAAGAGGGAGGCATGATGTGCGTGTGGAGGTCGATGCGCAGGAGACGGCGGCAGTCGTGGAATTTCATGGTGATGTTTCTTGAATTATTTGACACTTTGATTATGGGGCTCTGGGATATGCGCAAGAATGTTTATGCATGTTTTATAAATGGTGAGGGGAAATCTCCTCTATTTGTTATATAGAAGCTTATCGTTGCATCCGTCTTTTTGTCCGTCCGGATGCCTTCCGGTTGCCTTCCGGATGCCTTCCGGATGGATACCTTAGTATCTATTGCTTGTGACCGTAAGCTGTGCTCTACATTATTGGATATATAAAATGGCAGTTTGAATAGTTTTGTAGCTGTTCAGTTAAGTATATCATTATTTGCAATCCCAACCATGATTCCCCCATTTTCTTTCGCATCATGGCTGGCAGAGAATGAAGAAAAACTCCGGCCACCAGTCAACAACTACTGTCTCTACTCCGGCCAAGATTTTACCTTAATGGTCGTCGGAGGACCCAATGCTCGAAATGACTATCACAGTACAATCCCACACTCAAAGTCTTGCATCCTAAGCTACTCTGTAGATATTAATATATGGCAGTCAACCAAACCGAAGAATGGTTCTATCAGGTCAAAGGCGATATGCTTTTGCGTATTGTCGAGGATGATACAACTTTTCGAGACATTCCAATCAAAGAGGGGGAGATGTTCTTACTTCCTGGTTGGTCGATAGCGCTCATATGAAACGAGTGTCTAATTGTGATATGGTAGGAAATACACCCCATAATCCTGTCCGATACGCAGATACGATAGGATTGGTCATGGAGCGCAAACGACCAGAGGGCTTGTTAGATTGTTTACGGTGGTATTGTACTAAAGGCTCGCACGAGAAGCCGACAATAATCCGCGAGGAGGTCTTTCATTGCGCTGATCTAGGAACGCAGTTGAAGCCGTTGATTGAGAAGTGGCAGGCGGATGAGGAGAGTAGGCGATGTGGGGAGTGCGGATCTATTGCGGATCCGAGGTAACAATGGACCGTGTAGATAGGCTGATCTACGTGATGTGCAAGACGAGTCGTTGGGATGGTGGAGTTGTCAGTCTCCTTGGTCAGGGTACAGTCTCCCATGTAACCTATTTGGGTAATAGATAGACCTAATTAAGCAAAAGTCGTCCAACTCCTCAATAACCCTTAGAATAGCAGCAACGAGACCCTTTCTGTGTTCTCCAGGTTTTTAAATCTTCCCTAGTGAGATTGTTTTTTAGTGGATTCTTGGCATTTACAGCCGGAACACAGCATCAGACCACACTCACTTGACCGGATAACATCCGATGGGCGTTGCCTACATTTCGTCTTCGTCGGATATGTTCCCAACTCCTGTCAATCCCCTTTTTCCTTGCTATATATCACCGGTATTAATTTACGCGCTCAAAGAATGACAATTACCATGTCTCCACAACCGTGGGAGTTAGATACCCTCGAAGATGCGGAGTGTCACCTCCAGCGCCTCGATTTCCAACCGTTCCACCTCCAGAACCTCGTCAATGGAGAACTCGTCTCGCACCCCCTCAATGATTGGGTCGATTCTGTGAATCCCAAGACCGGCCTCCGCTTTGCATGCGTCCCCAACAGCACTCCCGAGCAGATCGACGAAGCCGTCAAAGCTGCCGACGCCGCCTTTCCCTCATGGTCTACCACACCCCCGTCACAACGATCAGAGTATCTCATGCGCATTGCATCGCGAATTGAAGAACAGAGGGAATTGTTTGCAGTATGGGAGAGTATCGATCAAGGGAAGACCTTGACGCGCGCCAGAGTCGAGATCGATCGCGCAGTATCTAATTTCCGGTAGGATTAACTCCACGCAATTATCGTTGCTGGTATGGCCCCAATAATTGATATACCATGATGCAGATACTTTGCGACATACATTCTGCACCAAGAAACCCATGCCCGATTGACGGACACAAACATCCTAACCTATGAGCATCGCTCCCCGAAAGGCGTCTTCGCCCTCATCGCTCCATGGAACATGCCATTGTATCTTCTTACGTGGAAAATCGCCCCCTGTCTGGCCTTCGGCTGTACAGCCGTAGCGAAGCCTAGCGAAATGACTAGCATGACAGCCTACCGTAAGTGACTACATTCCCTCGGCTCTTGGCAGGTCCCGGTGATCCATTCCTAACGGGGACATCCAGTATTGGCGACGGTTTTCCAAGAAGTCGGACTCCCACCTGGCGTAATCAACCTGGTTAATGGAGCTGGAAACCCCACCGGCTCAGCTCTCGTGCGCCACCCGCTCGTGAAAGGTATCTCCTTCACCGGAGGCACGGCTACAGGCCGGCAGATTCGTCGCGAAACCGTAGACGACATCGGAAAACATCTATCGCTGGAGCTAGGTGGGAAGAATCCCACACTCGTATTTGACGACGTTGACCTAAGCCAAGCCGTCGCGACGGCAGCGGCAGCGGCTTTCGAGAATCAAGGAGAGGTAGTACATACTTGTTTCGCTCGCACCGACCTGGGTCTAGGGAGTTCATAGCTAATGATTGGTGACTCCAGATTTGTCTCTGTGGATCACGAATTTACATTCAGAGGAGGATCTGGCCGGAGTTTGTATCGCGATTCGTCTCGTACGTCAAGGAAAATTATGTATTAGGGATTACAGTCGGCGCCGTGGTTTCGTTGCCGCATTATCGCAAGATCCGGTCGTATCTCTCCCTGGCTGCTGAGGACCCCGTCAGCGTCTTTCATCTCGGATCTATACCGCCAGAGAACCCGGAAGGTGGGTTCTGGATTGAACCTGCTGTTTTGACGGTGTCGGGGGAGAGTCCGCTGTTGACGGATGAGATTTTTGGCCCTGTTGTAACTCTTACTCCGTTTGATACGGAGGAAGAGGCGGTCCGGAAGGCCAATGATAGCCAGTATGGATTGGCTAGTACCTTGTTGACTAGGGATGGGGCGCGTATGCGGCGTGTAGGTGAGAAGCTGGAAGCTGGGCTGGTCTGGGTTAATTGCTGGCTGGTTCGGGAGTTGGGGACGCCGTTTGGCGGGATGAAAGCTTCGGGTACGGGGAGAGAGGGGGGTGAGTATAGTAAAGAGGTATTTACCTCTGTGCGGACGTTGCATATACCTCAGATGTAGACAGTATAAAATTTAGCGAGTTTCTTCATGACTTTGGGACTTGTTCGTGCGGGTATTTCTCAACTGTTTTGCATTGTCCGGGTCATGGTCTATCGTCTTCAGGTTCGCAGAGCGCTTGTGATGGTGGATATACTGGCTTCTGTGCTATTGTAATATGAATCGCAACTTGATAGCGCTATACCGAAAACACCTTCCGCATCCATGAGGGATCAATCTACAAGTCTTCTCAACCTTACGAGCCATCTCATAAGTTTCCAAGTTATACCCAACCTCTCTGACACTCTTAATGTATCGTGAAACCCCCATCCTCCGGCAAACAAACGCCCGTCACGAAGCTGGCATCGTCGCTTGCCAATACCACTGCCGTACGAGCGATATCATCCGGATCCCCGGCTCCATTTAAGGGCTGCTTGCGCCGTAATAAGTCCACAGCAGAACTGGAGCCGACGTGCACATCATGCAGCATGGCTGTTTTGGATAACTTAATGCAAATATCAGCACTGACATTGCCTTCAAAAGAAAAGAGCGCATACGCCCGGGGCATATGGCATTGACATGGATCCGGTCAGAAGCATAATCCAACGCAATCGGTCTAGTCGGACTGGTAATTGCTCCTTTAGACGCGCACTAAGCCGCTATCCATTCGTTAGCATCATTTAAAAGTCCACGATAAATGGTTAGTGACGGCATATGATATCCCTGCCCGGCCAATATCGCAAGCACCGAATTCAGATCAATAATCCAGCCCCGGTCGCTGGATGGATGAGGTTTCTCTTTCAGCATCTGCGCGATTCCGTATTTGCAACCTAGGAAGACAGACTTAGTGTTGACTCGTATATTTTTGTCCCAGATTTCCTCGACCGCTTCGTGGACCCTGGTGGGTTTATGAGCTTCGTGGGCGATCCCATCGTTGTTGACGAGACTATATCGGTGCCAATCGCGCCTTGGTAGATACACAGCAATGCAGGCAGTGAAGATAGTCCTGGCACATACATGCCAAGGCTACCAAACATTTCCAGGGCAGTCTGTACCGCATCCTCCACCTGTTCCGCTACGTCAACATCGGTTTGTTTATAGATCGCCCGTCCGCCTGCCTCGACGATTGCATCATGTGTGGTGATCTTAACCTCTTCGGGGACTTCGGATCGAGCGTCGGTGTTATATATGCCAGATGACATGTGCGCGTTCCTGTGCGTATCACAGAACGATCGCTCTCCCCATTCCCGAGGACCCGGTGGCAAGGGCTACTTTGTTCTAGAGACGAGCCATGATATCGCCTAGCGCTAGATGAAAGATTTGGGCTAATGAGCGGATTTATGAAGGGCATTAGGACCTGCAAATGAATTTGGGACAGAGTTGCCCGTAAGTATAAGGAGGGGATGTCAGATTTTAAGATAATAGTGTGCAGGCGCTACTGGTTCGAATATCCAACATTCGGAAGGCTTCATCTTATACCGAGCCAGGCGGAGTAGGAAGAATGGGCCTCGAGGTCAAAAGTTTGTGCTATATAGACTAGGATTATATTTTAAGCTTGGTGGGATCATTACATGGATGCAGATATACTCTGCACCATTGACTCGGGATCATCGTTAACTTGCCGAATCAGGAAATCGGGTCCCTGCACAATTTGATATGTTCTGATCTAACGCACGGTAGGATGAGGTCAGTAAGGACGGCCACTTGGCTACTAGACGTCTTGTTGCTTACATAGTTCTCTAGAAACCAACTCCGTGAGCTTCTGCTAGTAAAAACACCAGGTGGGCAGTAGCTAGGACCTCTTTAATATACTCGACATGTTAGTAGAGCAACATAGACAACCTAATGGGGGTTTTGCGAGCTATTCTCGAGGCAGTGCAATTCTCCCACATCGGTAAGATTACTCATGACATGGTAATCCACCCATCAGACCGGCCATCCCATACAATGACCGAAACCCTAGCTTCAAGTCTAGCACCAACGGGGTGCTAGACTTCCCCAACATACAGACAACATACCCATTCATCTCCCTAAAACAAGACTTACTTACTCACTTGACATGACTAAAACAAATCATAATGATGTCCACAAAGCAATCTCGCGGGGAATCCCCAACTACCCCACAATTACCTAACCGATTATACGGAGTAAGACCAGCAACATGATCAGCATCGCCTGCTTCGAAGAATCCGGTCGAAGCGCTTTCTACCACCCCCAATGATGTGTACATATATGCCGCGTTGGAGCCCCACTGATATGCAAGGAGAATATGTACCCTGAAAGTGCAATAGAGCAAACCATATGTTGTGTGATGACGCGATCCACTCACGCGGGGTCGTACTTTGCTACGTGTAATTGCGTATTAGGTGCCATGAGTGTTGTGATATTCGATGATGTCCAGCAGATGATCTAGGTTTGTCCGGTCTTGGTGCAACTGAGCGTGTTTACTGAGCTGGCATATGATTCTTTTGCACGGAGGCGCAGAGTTCCAGTACAGACCTCAACAGAAACCCAACCATGATATGGGAATAAAGCTTACCTGAAGCGTAGTATATAGGAAAGCAATCCGAGGGAATCGAGAAACTTGCCCGATTAGGCAATAGCTCCAGATCCATGGATCTACGCGGTGCCTCAGTTCTCTCGTTTATTCTACTGCATGATCCCACGCCCCTCGTGTGGCAAATTACTCTATGGCTTTCATTCTTGACCATTCCTTTTTTTACCCACGTGGGCAAGGGCAGGATGATGTAGGCATAATGCCATATTTAACCGATGTGTTAAGATTCGAGGCACTGAGGCCCAAATAGGCGGAGATAGGGTTCCTACCGTGGATGCAAATTTTGTTAGGATCTACCATCTTCCCACCCAAAGAATAATAAGCCTTGGACACGGTAGCATTCCGAAAAAAACCAAGAAAACAAGAAAAAGTATAATTATTAATACTTCCTGACTAAATGCAGGCATAAGTCACCTGCCATGACTAAGTCACTACCATGGAGAATTTTCTTACTTAAGATATCTTGGCAACCTGATAAGCCAAAGTGATTATAAAATAGCAAATGGTAATTGCATTGCCACCTGGAGAGATATGGGGGAAATTTCTGGAGACTCTGGAGAACAAGAAGAATCTGCAATGGCAAGAATTCCCAATATAGAATCCATTACTATATGTTTACCTGGAAGAAGGAGAGATCTCAGGCATGAACGGAGTCGAACCGAGTCCCGAGAGGAACGAGCCAATCCGAGACGCGGGAGGCTCGGCCAGTGGCGGATCCGAGAGCAAAGCTTTTCCGGCGGGTCCAAACTGTTACTTAATTTCTTTCGTTAACCATCTCCATTGGCTGGCCCGGACACGGCTGCATGCAAGTGGTGGACCCGCAGAACTTGAATTGGAGCCTATGGGATTGGAGAATTCGGGAAAGTTTCGGGAAACTGTACAAACTGTGACTAAATGCGGTGCCTGCAACCAGCATCGCCAATTGCTGGATGACATGAGAGTTTCCCTTTGTGGTTATATCGCTGCCGATAGTATGCAGCGGGAATTGGACACAACAGGGTGCATCGTGTGATCTCACGTTTCCCCGGGGTTTCTGCATGGTCTAGTCAAAACATCATCTAACAACTGGCAGTCTCATCCCGTGCTCTGGCCACCGTTGAACTCCAGGCACACTGCTGGGTCTGAAGAGGATCGCGTGGAGAGAACGGGATCTCAACGCCGCGACCCACCCAGGGCTGTGTGAGAATTTTCTCTTTCACCGCGGACTTTCTCAACGTCCTTTGTTCTTATCACAAGTCCCGGCCATCGGCGGAAGCGAAGAGAGTCTTATAGCTCCTGTCACGGCACCTGGGCTTCCTCTGCTCTTATACCTTGGACCACCTACCCCATTGACAGGAGAGGATTGCACATTTGTCTTACGACCTCTCCACACCCCTCTGCCCAACGCGCCCCGCAATATATCGCGTCAAGATGCTGATGGAAGGCGTCCCTCCACCTTCCGACCCCATCGAGAACAAGGATGGCAGGCATTTCATGGACCCTGATGAGGACTTGAAGGCGGAAATCGACAACACGCCCTATGATGACCCGTTCGGCAACGAGGCAACGGCCGAGGTCAAATACAAGACACTCAAGTGGTGGTAAGTTCCGTGTCCCCATGTGTTCGTTGGACGAGAATAATGGAAGACTAACGTCTCAGGCAATGTGGAATGTGTATGTTTAGCTGTCGAATGATGTCCGCCTGACAAACAAATAGCTAACAGCACCAGTCATGATAGCTGAATCGGTCTCCCTCGGAGTCTTGTCCCTTCCGGCCACTCTTGATGCGCTGGGCATTGTGCCGTGAGTCCTCGTGTGAACACCCGCTCCTACAACTCTTCTAACGCCAATGCAATAGGGCACTCATCCTAATTGTCGGTCTGGGTATTCTCGCCACCTACACAGGATATGTCATTGGCCAATTCCGCGAGCGGTATCCTCATATTCACAATCTAGGTGATGCAGGCGAGATCCTGATGGGCCGGTTTGGAAAGGAATTGTTTGGTCTTGGCCAGCTCCTGTTTTCGATCTTCATCATGGGTAGCCACATCGTCACCTTCACGGTCATGATGAATACAATCACCGACCATGGCACGTGCTCCATTGTGTTCAGTATCGTGGGCATGTTGATCTGCTTGGTACTTTCCCTGCCGCGCACGATCAAGAACATGACCTATATCTCCATCGCATGTACGTTTCCCTTATCGACGGGAGGAGAAACAAAAGAGCCAATAGCTGACTGAACTCCCAGCCTTCCTGAGTATCTTCACCGCAGTGATGGTCACTATGATCGGTGTCGGTGTGCAATACAAAGGGGGCACCAACATCCACGCCACACAAGAGACCAACTTGTATCATGCCTTCACTGCCGTGACCAACATCGTCTTCGCATACTGCGCACACGTGGCCTTCTTCGGTCTGATAGCCGAGATGGAAGAACCCAAGGACTTCACCAAATCGCTCTGCCTCCTGCAAGGGTTCGAGATTGTCCTGTACATCGTTGCCGCTGTCGTCATCTACTACTATGTCGGTACGGGCGTAGCCTCGCCGGCACTTGGCTCCGCTGGTCCCGTGCTCAAGAAAGTGGCGTATGGTATCGCGATCCCAACTATAATTGGTGCCGGCGTCGTCAACGGTCATGTCGGTCTCAAGTACATCTATGTTCGTATCTTCCGGAAATCTGGCCGCATGTCGAAGCGTGATTTCGTGTCGGTGGGATCCTGGGTTGCTATTGGTGTCACTTGCTGGGTCATCGCTTGGATCATCGCTGAGGGTATCCCAAGTTTCACCAACATCGTCAGTTTGATTGTATGTGTTTTTCTCCCTTACTTCCTTACTCGCTACAGTTAAATGGAACGGTACTAATTCATAACAGAGTTCTCTCTTTGCCAGTTGGTTCACCTATGGTCTTAGTGGAGTGTACTGGCTGCATCTCAACTGGGGCAACTGGTTTTCTTCACCTCGCAAGATCGCCCTGACCATTCTCAACATGGTGATTGTCCTGATTGGCGGAACTATTGTATGTGCCCTGCTCTGTTTTCATTCACGCTTTCCCAAAAGGTTATGTACTAACTGTTGCAGTGTGGTCTGGGATTGTACGCCTCAGGCAAGGCGATTCACGATGACAGCTCCAGGGCCAGTTATACTTGTGCCAGTAATGCGATTTAAGAGTTCACATACGGCTATGATTTGTCTGGTTATTGGTTTGGGCTTTTGTTTTAGCGTCTGATGATTTGAAACATGTTGCATAGATCTATGATTTGTGAGATGCCGATCGGATTGTAATGTATATAGACTTGCATATTGAGTTGGGATTTAGTGCCTTGTTCTAGATCTGCGTTTCTGTTGCCTTCAATGTATAGTGGCCCCAAAGGCATAAATAGATGTGTTGAGTTGTCACTGATTAGGTTCGACTGTGTCGTCTGGTGGTCTATAATAGCCTTTGTTATAGACCCATAAGGTTAATTTATTTTGGACCTGCCGATTCGTCCCTTACTACGAATACTGCACTAGCGACGCCCAACCTTGACGAATTAGTGCTGCTTTGGTGGTTCGGTGACGAGAGCTGTCGATCCTTGCAAGATATGTCACACGGGGCACTACATTTACCGGTCAACGAATCCTTTGCCCGACCGACACAACAGACTCGACTGCTGTAATATCGATGACCATGACCTCCTCACCGTTCCCCTCAATTGATATTCCGGACGTTGATCTGTGGAGCTTCCTCTTCGAACGATCGGACCGACCATACCCTGCCGATAAAGGTATGTCCAGCCCGTGGTAGCCGATGGCGTTGCATTGACCGTGTAGTCCTATTCACCGCCGTCGATACCGAGCGATGCCTCACGTATACACAAGTTCGCCAACGGTCGCTGACATTCGGCCACTCCTTGCGTGAGAAATGGGACTGGCAGAAAGGCGACGTTATCATCATCTTCGCCCCCAATTCCATTGACTTGCCGCCTGCTATCTGGGGAACCCTCGCCGTCGGCGGTGTGGTGTGTCCGGTGAATCCCAATTATCATGTAGAGGAGTTGCTCCATCCATTGCAGGACACCAAGGCGAAAGCTCTTGTCACGCAGCGAGCCCAGGCTCCAGTGGCCTTTGACGCTGCTAAGCGTGCTGGAATTTACCCTGACCGAGTGATAGTTCTGGATGAGCTTCCAGAAAATGTTCTTGACGATGGAAAAGCATATGGGCCGCATTCACCCCCAATTTACCGCCCTGCACAAGAACTGGCATTCCTGGTCTATTCATCCGGTACGACTGGTCTCCCAAAGGCCGTGATGCTTTCCCACCGCAACATGGTCGCAAACTTGCTGCAGTCTGCAGCGGTTGATCGCGGGGTGCTGGCATGGAACGGGGGATTACACGGCGAGGGCGATCGCACCTTAGCACTCTTGCCATTCTTTCATATCTACGGTACGTACCCTTCATGCTCTTAAGAAGATCAAGGAGCACTAAATCCAATGGGAAGGCCTCACGTACCTCCTCGACTATACCGTCTACCTCGGTCTGTCGACCTTTGTCATGTCTCGTTTCCAATTCGACACATTCTGCGCGGCCATCCAGAAGCATCAGATCACATATGCATATGTGGTGCCACCGATCGTCTTGGAACTTGTGTCCAATCCTCGTATCACTGAGTATGATCTCAGCTCGCTGCGGATGATGCTCTCCGCTGCAGCCCCGCTGGCAGTCGAGCTAATCAATACCTTGCGTACAAAACTTAATCTCACCGTACGCCAGGCGTATGGGATGAGCGAGTGTGCTCCATGCACTCACATGCAGGTAGGCATCCAGCACCTGGCCACATTCGGTATACACTAATGACTGTTGGAGACTTGGGACGAGGCCCGCACCCATGTGGGCTCCGTTGGCCGTCTCCTTCCGGACATGACCGCCAAGTATGCACCGGTAGAGGGGGAAGCTGGGCCATCCAAAGAACTCTGGGTCAAAGGCCCCAACGTCTTTCTCGGATATATGAATAACCCAAAAGCCAACCGTGAATCTTTCTCTGGAGATGGATACTACAAGACCGGTGATGTAGGATATGAGGATGAGAACGGTCATTTCTTTATCACCGACCGAGTCAAAGAGTTGATCAAGTATAACGGATTCCAAGTGGCCCCGGCAGAACTCGAAGCTATCGCTTTAGGACATCCCGCTGTCGCAGACGTGGCCGTAACCGCTATCAAGGACAATCAGCAGGGTACAGAGCTGCCGCGGGCGTATGTGGTTGTAGCTTCAGGATATCGGGCAGAGAAAACCATGGCCGACGATATTTCCCAGTGGGTGAGCGATCGAGTGATCAGCTACAAGCGCTTGCGCGGTGGAGTGCGGTTCGTGTCCTCTATTCCACGGAATCCATCAGGCAAGATCTTGCGACGAGAGCTGAAGAAGCTGAATCGGGAGGCTAAGCTCTAGCCTAGTCAATCCCGGACGCTCAAACGGGGAGCTGGTCTTCATGACAGAATGTAGATTTATAGACCTAGACATTATCTGTCAGTGGAGCAGCAATTGTACTTCGTCAGAACAGACAGCGCCTATTTTTAAATGCATCGAATGAGAGTTAGGAGTTTGAAGAGGAGATGGAAGAATATTAAGGGGTGTATTGTAGTACTCCGAGTACTTTTTGTTTACGTTGTTTACATTTATAGTCACTGGACCAAGGCGCCACTTGGCCCCGCTCCCGATCTGGGGTAGCTGCACTAGGCTTCTTCGGGCTGTCACGAAGAGGGACGCTGACTGTCAGATGAATTAATCCGGTCAATGATGCGGTGACACAACTACTATTCCCAATGTTTACCTCGGTATTACTTTCTCGGTATCACCTTCTCGGTCAAACTATCACCCCAAAGCTCGTGCGGGGCAAACACGCTCAAAAGAACAAACAAAGACAAGATAGACAGTGAAAATGCGACTACTTTACTGCCCCTTTTCATCTCCCACTCGTCTTCACTCAAACTTGCCACCATGACTGACTTTCAGGCGGCTCGTCCTGTGCGAAATCAGGACTATACGTCCGCAACGGTGGTCATAGTAGGGGCCGGTATATCAGGTATGCTCTCTCCCCGGGCGGGAGAATCACTCGTTAATAGAACCAATGGTAAAAGGCCTCTGCATGGCCATTGATATCCTCAAAAGGACCCAATGCCGCAATATCCTCATTCTGGAGAAAGGTAGTCAGGTCGGAGGCACTTGGAATGATAACAAATACCCTGGGTGCGCCTGTGATGGTAAGTCACTCCAATGCCTATGTCATAGACTAGTACTGATTATCCTCAGTGTGGAGCGCATTGTATAGCTTCTCATTTGAACAAAAGTCCGACTGGACGAAGGAATACCCGGGACAGGAAGAGCTTCGCGTACGTACATTCCACCGGCAATCTTCTAGCCTCACCTGACTTGGCCAGGACTACGTGATTCACGTTGCGGAGAAATATGGTCTTTACAAATATATCCGCTTCAATACGGCCGTGCACGAAGCTCGCTGGGACGACACTCGGCTCCAGTGGAAGGTCAACGTGGCCGTGTCGGGGGCCAAAGACAGTCAGTTCCACGAGTCATATAAAATCACCACTGACTTCCTGGTGTCCGCTGTCGGTCAGCTCAATGTCCCCAGCTGGCCCTCCATTCCCGGTCTTGACGATTTTAACGGTAAATTGATGCACTCCGCCCGGTGGGACTGGACCTATGATTTCGCCGGTAAACGCATCGCAGTTATAGGAAATGGCAAGTCACCTTATCCATCCCACGGATCCCCACGGTCACAGTCATCATACTAACTTCTGTAGGCGCCACCTCCGTCCAGATCGTCCCTGAGCTGGCCAAATCCGTCTCCCATCTCACTGTGTACCAGCGTACCCCCAACTGGATTCTCCCGCGGTATAATACGAGCGTCTCGTCCGTGCAACAATTCTTCCTTTCGTATGTACCACTAGTTCGCTGGTGCAAACGTGCCATCATGATGCAACTTCGCGAGGCTTCCCATTCTGCCATCGCCAAGAGCGAGTCGTCGATCTCGCAGTATATCCGCAAGATGGCGGCAGATTCCATGAAAAGCCAGCTCTGCGATAAGCCGGAATTGTGGGACAAGCTGATCCCGAACTACTCGCCCGGCTGCAAGCGTGTCATACCGTCCGACGACTACTACGTCGCATTAAACCAGAAGCATGTCGATTTGGAGACTCGTCCGATCAAGCGCGTGACCGAGTTGGGGATCGAAACGGCCGACGGTGACCTCCAGGAGTATGATTTCATCATTGCCGCCACTGGGTTCCGGACCGTCGAGTTCATGCATCCTATTCAGGTTTATGGGATAAACGGACGTCCCGTGTCGGAAATCTGGAAGAATGGCGCCACGGCTTACTACGGTGTCACGGTGGAAGACCTTCCCAACTTCGGTATGCTGTATGGACCAAATACGAACCTGGGTGAGTAGAGCCGAATGTTCCCGACTTACTTTAATTTTAGACTCATCGTGGACAGGACACAATTCGGTTATCTTGATGATTGAGGCGCAGTCACGATATCTGAGCACACTGATTGGCGAGATCGTACGGGCCAAGGCCCAGGGGGATTCCCTGGCCCTGCAGCCCCGACCAGACGTAGTGTCTGCATTCAATGACCGCATCCAAGCCGAGTTGCAGAACAGTAGCTTCGCCGACCCCAACTGCCACAGCTGGTATAAGTTGGACGACGGTCGAATTACGAACAATTGGCCCGGCCGAGTGGTACAATATCAGCGGGAAATCTCTCGGGTACGATGGGAGGATTATCACATCGAGGGAACGGGCAAACGTCGGGTGGAGGGCAAAAAGGCGACCAGAATCGGCCGCGTCCAGGAGGAACTCCCTGTCCGCCCCGCGACCCTTGTGCTGGGCGCATTGGGGGTCGCATTGGCGGTGGGAGGATACTATATGAATGGGGCAGGTGCTATGCGGTGGCGGCGCTAAAGTGGTGTATCGCTTGATGATGATGGACCATTGGTACATGGTACCTCAAGCAGGGGTGTCGGCATTGGGGCATCTCCGCAAGCTCTAAGATCGTGGTTGGGAATAGTATAAGAAGGGATATAGCATGGTATTAGTTTTAAGGTTGCAGGGAATAATTTGGCAAGCGTTGCTCCCCTGGTGGAAATGATATCGGTGTAACTAACCTAGAGAATGAGGTGCGTATATTATACTGTAAGAAAGTAGTCTTGCTTTGTATGCTTGTGGGTAGGGTAATACTGCTACGGGATATCCCAGTAAAAGCTCCGGATCGAATAAATGGTGCCCGATGGAATGAAGAAATCAAATGACAATTCGATATCGTACCTTATGCTTCAAGACGGAGACACCAAGATAACAACAAAGCTTTGTGATACTTAGGTGGTTGAAGATATGTATGGGATATACATTAGACCTGTCATCGGTGTAAATACTGGTGATAGATATATATACTTAATTACTTACACCTTATCTTCCGCGAGGATATATATGGAGACTTGATTGCCTACATTTACCAAATTACCATGGGCGCAATGCAGTTAGAATTCTAGACATATTTGAGCGGAAGATAAAACCTTCATGGTTCCAGATTATTCTAGCTCTAGAATAAAGGTACATACGTAGACAGTGATTCGCCATATCCAACATTTATTATGTGAAAGGGATTGATTGAATCCGGTTGAGCAATTGTGATGATTGAACTAACCCAATAAGGCAATGGACAGCGTGTCCCGAAGACAGTGGGACAAATCGCCATACAATGCTTACAATACAATAAGTCATTCCAAATATAAATTTTATTCCAACTGGGCCCCTCAGCCACGGTTATTCTTTCTTTCAGTCATTCATTCAATGTTACAGGATCTGCATTTGATTGCTAAAATTTAAAGGGAACATAACTTTCAAAGGAGAAATTTAACATAATTAAACATAAGATAAAGGAGTACTGTACAGACCCCTTTTAAAGCTCTCATTGTTCAACTGGTCGATCCTGTCGCCATCACACGGCAAAAATGGTTGATCTGATACCAATGACGGTGGCTGGTTGACTGGGTTTTCTCCGTCCAATTACCCCTTTTGTCGACTCAGGGATCGGGTGTTCGCCGACGCTAGAAGGTTTGAAAAGGAATTGTTGTGGAGACTCTGGCGGTAATCTGGGTTGTTAATATGATTTATTTTTGCAATAATACACTATACGGACCACAGTCAGATCATTGGTCTTCTACTTCCCCCCCCTGCTTATTTCTGTCGGAGAAATAATACATGTATGTTGGGTAAATGCATTGATTGATACGTTGCATTGCATTGCATTATGGCGCAGGGTTAAAAGGTTCATTTATTAAGTTCATTTATGGATTGGGGTCGATTCCATCAATCAATCAATCAGTCCATAGCACTCACTCTTGTAGGTAAGAGAAAGAAACTGGCGTCTATAATCAGCCATGTGGCGCCCACTGGACACGAGGAACCCTAATTGCTTAGCTTGAAGACAAGTTTTGCATTAGACAGTGGGGAGGTTCATGGAATTGAAACTTGCCATGCTCAATAAATGGCATTGTCTCTGAGCCCCAATTGATCCCTGCACCGCCCACTTGAGTCTCCCAACCTAGGACAGAGATATTAACATCAGTAAGAGACAGAGTGATACAGTTCCATGCCAAGGATGAGATTTATACGAATGAGAGCTCACGCCCCAGTTATCCGCTTCGGTCTGTTGGTTGGCGTGCTGAGACAGCCCGGACAGCTTGGCGCTTGGCAGTGGCTGCGGCCGGTATTTTTGATTACCGATTGTCTTATGTTTGAATTCAGACAATCCTATAGTATATGAGACTATTCAATGGCCACTAATTTAGTACTGGGATCCATTAATCTCCCCTTTTTTTGATATCCGAATTTTATTTTTATTTTGGTCTATGGGAGCGATCTATACCAGAGACCAAACTGCGACACAATGTGAACAGACACCAAAGTTGTATAGATGGATATTGGGAACGGGGAGAGAGAGAGGGAGAGGGAATGGTTGCGGATCACGTAGGTACATACTTTCCCTGATTTTTACCGCTCCGACGATCGTCGGTGGGATCCAACAAGTCTGCCTGACTGGGCTGAATCAATCCATTGTGCCGAGGATTTGGTTGCCTGTTAAGAACTACATGATCATAGTACTCCGTAGTGTTTTGACCTAACCCAGGGTGTTCATCCGGCTCCATGTTATAGGGAGGATTCAATCTAACCTCCACCTTTAAACGAGGGGCTTAGACACTAGACGAGCTCGTTAGTGCGCGGTCAGGCCCTGTTAGTGACCATTCGAGCCATGCTATCAAGCCGGTCATGTTCTCCTACGAGGTCAAGGTGCTGTTAGATCTCTGAACGGAAGAGACGGAACACGCAGAGGGCTCGTTATGTCACCTCAGTTAAGTGGAAAGATCAATCCATTTCTGTCCCCCGTTCTTAGAACCCCTCCAGAATTAGTACTTGTACCTCTCCACCAGGCTGGGCTGGTGTCTTTCTCGCGAGACAATCGTACTAACGACTCCATGTATTGAAATTTACATTATGAAATAATAATATAATAATCAATCATATGATGAATATAGTGTCTTCTAGATCGAGGTTAAAATGAGATCTTCCCCGCAGAAACAGACGAAGTGAGACATGCTTGGCCAGTTGTCTAGAGCTGACCTTGCAAAGTTGGGATTGTACGAAGAAAGAAAGAAAGAAAGAAAGCCAATAGAACAAAAACTGGACGGAAGCCTTCTTTTTGCCCATGAGGGGGTGGAACTTCCTTGATAGGTAAAGAAGCCCAATCAGTGTCCTCCGTTTCAACTTCCGGGGAACGCCGCCTGCAGATGGGCGCGGAAGTAAGAGCCGTCTGATTGGCTCCTGATCACGCGTCGGGAGTGGGGAACCCACAAAGGGAAAGTGATCACTTGCTCAAGGGAAACGTTGGCCGTGTGTCACATTGCCTGCTTGGGTTTAGTGTCAGACGCCTCAGACATTTCATGGTCCATGTAACCCTCGATACAAGTTTTGCCAGGAGGTGCAAATAAGCCTAAGTACGCTCTTATACCGGTAAAGATGATTGTTCCTGTACCTTCTTTTTAATGCTCCCTTCTGTCCCACGTTTAACAGAGATCTTATGTCTTTGAAAACCGAGATACCGATACCTTCTCCTGTTTCACAACAGACGGAAAGGAAAAAGCGCCGCCAGGGTCTTCGGGTCTTGGCATGTCCCTGATTGGTGACCAAGTCCCAGCCCTGTAGGCTCGGGGGCTAAAATAGAGAACAGCCTCCAATGAAACGGTTGAGGGCAAGTGGGTCAGGAGTCGGAAAGGGCCTAGTTAAAGGCAAAGGGTTTTCCAGTGGGCCGCCAGTCGTGAGAGAAGAGACCAGTTTCACGGAAGGGGGAACTTTGAGCAAAGGGAAAAAAAAAAAGGGAAGGGAAATTGCACGGAGTAACCTTAGTATGTACTGAAAAAAAAAAGGTGAGAAAGCAACAAAATGAAAAAAGAATAGAATAAGGAAATTTTCTTTTCTTTTTAGGCCCAAGTAGACCAAAGGCTGTGCGGCTCTATTGTTAGCAATTCTTCTTTCGGTGTATTTTTGGGAAAGTTTCAGTGTTTTTATGGGGCAAAAAGCATGCGGTGATGATGTTCAACTCTTTGCTCCTCATTACATAGGCGGACTGGACTGTCCTTCATTCACTCTTACATTCTCTCCACTACGACTACCACCACCAACTACTACTCTGACCTTCTACCTCCCTCTCTTCTCTTTTTCTTTCTTTCCTTTCCACTCTCTCTTACTTTTCTTGTTCCTCCCCATCTATCTGAACCTCTTCTAATTTACTGGACACTGCTTTCTTTTTCTGTTCTTATCGCCAGCCCTCGGGATTTTCAACCTCCCTGCAGCTCCTCCAATGGGCCTCTCGCCATAAGCCTTCTTTTTCTCCTCTTAAAATCCCAGATCCTGGTTCCATCTTGCCATGTGGTGATCGCTTGAACGGTCAGATAGTCACCATGAAGCTCGCCAATACTCTACATTCCGTCCTCCGACGGTGGACTCCAGTCCTCCACAAGTTTCGCTCCTCCCCTGGAGAAGCCTTCGATTTCTTCTGGGACTTCTCCCGCCGATATTTCTTTACCCTCGCCTTCATCTCCCTATTTGGCGCCAAACTCCTTCATCTCTTCGCCCATATTCACTCCCTCCCTGCGAGCAAATTTCTTCTTTGGGGCGTCACCTTCTTCTTCCAGGATGTCATGATCTTGCTGTTATTCCGGACCTTGGCCCAGAAGGTCCCATGGCGGCCCGTGGCCGCTCTGGGCGCGGTCATCGTCATTCCGTTCAGGTACGTTGTGCCCAGTGTGGTCTACTGCCTTACTGTCAGGAACTTTGGCTAATAAGGTTTTTCCAATTAGTTTGATGATGTCCGGCATGTTCGCCGCCAATACCTCCTTTTATGTGGTCACCGGTGCTGAAATCCACTGGCGACAAGCCAAATCCTTCCACCACGACGCCGCCGCCATGCGGACCCTCCTCACCGGATTGGTCGGCTTTCTCATCGTCGAAGGCATTCTGTTGGTCGTGACATGGTTCGCCGCAGGATTTGTGCATCGGATGACGGGTGGAATTCTACACGTGTTGGCCTGGCCCTTCCACGCATTGGCGGATCGCCTGCGACCCTGTTTTCATCGGGTCCGTGGCAGCGTCCGACGGCAACCACTGCCCGACCCGGAGATTTACGAGCAAATCGCTGTCGACGACTACCTGGACGATAAAAGCGATGATGGCGAGGGGGACCATCTGTTGAATACCGCAACCCAAACCCCGACGGAGCGAAGGCGGACAGATACACCCATGCGTCGGTTTGTCATCTTGGGTCTTTTCTGCTTGTTCTTGTTCCTCCGCTTCCTGCGACCGTGGGCCCCGGCCTACATGTTTCTTTCGGGCGCCCTGCCGTTGACTCCATTCTTCGAGGGAGGAGGTCACCGGAAATCTCCGGTCGATGCGGCGGCCTTACCGGGAGATTATGGCGATTTAGAAGAAAGGTCGTCCTTGCACCCCGCGCCCTCCTGGGATTGGATGCCGCAGAAGGGGCTGCCGGGTTTCTCCGATTGGGACAAAACTGACCGCTTTGCTCTGCACTACACTCCGTCGATGGACCCGTTACACATCTCCAACCGCGAGAATCCGGTGCTCGACTCGCTTCGTCCCGTGCTGGAGAACGGGGACGTCAAGATCAAGCATGTCATTATGCTGAAGCTCGAGAGTACGCGGGGCGATGTCTTCCCGCTGAAGAAGGACTCGTTCATGTGGAACCGTATCGCTGAATCTCACAAGGACCACAAGATTCCGCGCGAGATTCAGGATCGCCTCTCTAATTTGACCCGCACCGCCGAGTGGCTGACCGGCTTCGACGCCGGCTTCAACCATAACGATTCGCTCCACGCCGACCGGAAAGTGTTCGGTGGGATCAGCGCGCGGAATGCCCACACCACCGGAACTTACACGCTCAAGAGTTTGGTGGGCACGTTGTGTGGCGTCACGCCGCTTGTGACCGATTTCAACCGGGAATACAAGAATCATATCTACCAGCCGTGCCTTCCTCACGTGTTCAATGCGTTGAGCCAGCAGCATGATATCACCAACCAGACCGACGACTTCACCGCGTGGCCGTGGCATTCCGTGTGGATGCAGTCGGTCACGGAAACCTACGACAACCAGGACAAACTGACCCCAGTCCTGGGCTACCACGATAAGGTGACCAAGGAGACGTTGGAAGAGCCTACTTCGAAGCACTACCCGGTGAAGTCGGAGGAAATCAACTACTATGGCTACCCGGATACGGAATTGAGAGAGTACATCCGCGATGCGATTGACGATGCGGAACGTAGTCACACTCGCCTCTTCCTCACTCACCTGACGGGCACCACACATCATCCATGGGGAATGCCGAACGATGAGTTCGAGCAATTCCTGGGATCATCCTGGACCGGACACAACAACGACGTCAACCGGTACCTGAATACAATCGGATTTGCAGATAATTGGATCGCTGAGATTATTAGCATCCTGGAAGAAAAGGGAATCGCCGATGAGACCCTGTTGGTCATGGCGGGTGACCATGGTCTGTCATTGCCGAATGACGGCGGAGTGACACCCTACGACAACCCCCATGTCGGCAGTTTCCACGTTCCTATCGTGTTCGCTCACCCCAAACTTCCTCCAGTGGAGATCACCACCCCTGTGATCAGTGATCAGATTGTACCCACCATTTTGGACTTGCTGATTGAGTCTAAGTCTTTGAGCGGAGGCAGCAGCCGCGCGGCGCGCGACATTCTGTCTCTGTACGAAGGCCAGTCGATGATCCGACCGTTGATCCAGGAGCAGGAGGGCAAGCAGGACTGGCAGTTTACGGTTATGAATACGGGCGGTTCCTGGCTGGCGGTCCGGTCGGCGGCGCGACCGGCGTATCGCCTGGTCATTCCGCTGATTGACGACCTCGAGTGGCGATTCACCGATCTTGAAAAGGACCCAATCGAACTGAAACCCATCAAGCACTTTAGCCTAATGGATCTGGCTGAGGAGCTCGACAAACAGTATGGGGAGGACACCGTGAACTGGCTTCGCGATGCGGCCCATTACACCGAGTGGTGGGTGGTCGACAATTGGCACCGCTACCGATATATTCCTCAGTTCAAGGTCTCTAAAGACGGCAAGACTAAGGGCAAGGGTTCCGATGATAAGGACGATAAGGATTCTAAGGATGGAGATTCCGAGGACTCCAAACGTTGATTATCAGGAGCGAAAGAATGGGAAGAGGAAGTGAATCTCGTTATCTCACTATCATTATAACACTGGCTCGATGGGCGTCAAGCGCGCATCACCACCCGACCATCTCCCGCGCCGGGATTCAAGAGGCTTTGGTTCCTGGGGATACATGCTCCCTCTCGACGTATGGGTATATGGCGTTTTAATCTCTCCGGATTGACAGGACTCTGCTCTAGAGGAGAGAGTCCCTGTACACTATCTACCGGTTTTGTGTATAGACTACGATATGTTTTGTCGATATTAATCAATTGATACGCATAATGATGGATCGTACCGTGTATATGTATTTTTATAATAGCGCTTGGGCTTCGGCACAGGCTTCGTAGATTCTCGCAAGAAAGCCCCGATGTCTCAAACGGGACTGCTAGTAGGTCTCAGCTTCTGCTGCTATTTTCCCACCACCGGCTGATAAATTGATTCTGCAGGCTAAAGATCCTTCCTCCAGGGGCTCCTCAATCTATCTGCCACGGCTGGCCGTTACTAGGCGCTGATTATTACCCTGTCATTAATAATGTCTTCCATTTAATTGCACAGCCACTACGTACACTCCGTGTGATATATCATCCTTTGCGTTTCATATCAACTCCCCGTGTCCGTTCGGAAACGGTCCCTGATCACCGTGTGCATGCCGAAAACTATCGAGGCTATTTATCCGCAACGCCCATGGAACCGTGATGGCAGAATTAATCAGTACTGCGGCTGAATGTTCTCGATTTTGCCAATTCAGCAGTCGTTAGTGCGGTATTAAGCCGGGTTGGTGGAGAGCATTCCAAAGATCCGATAGGCATCCCCCTTGCGTTGTCCAGTCAAGATGCAGGAACGCCATTCAGCCAAGAGCCACTACCAGTATCAGCTGGAACTGGATTCATACCGGCGATGTCCCTGCAATATGGATGCACGGGCCGGGTGTCGAGCCATCTGCATCGGGGCATTTGTCCTAGTGTCCTCCGTGGCCGCGATTGTATATCTAGGACTCGACACCACTACCAATGTGCAGTTCTGTCTCTCGTCTCCGGAACCCATCACTCGGACGTTTCTCACCATGAGGCTGGCCAATCGTTTGCTCGCGTCCTTTGTTACAGCGAGTACCGGTGAGTGGATGAGGATTGCCCCGACTTTGGTTCTGCTCGGTCTCACGCTCTCGCAGTGCTGCAGTCATGCTGGGCTCAGTCCGGCACTCCGGCGGTCTACACAGACTCCGAGACGGGGATCACGTTTGATACGTGGTCCGTACCTGCTGGCTCGGGTACGGGTGGTCTCGTCTTCGGTGTTGCTCTGCCGAGCACGGCTTTGACCACCGATGCTACTGAGTTCATCGGTTATCTGGTAAGAATGTTTGAGCACCTGTGATAGCTCGGATGTGTGCTAAGGGAACCTGATGTATCAAGCAATGCGCGTCCACAGATGCCTCCGCCGCTGGTTGGTGTGGCTTCTCGTTTGGGGGCGGCATGACAAATAGCCTCCTGCTCTTGGCCTACCCGCATGAGGACTCGGTCTTGACTTCTCTGCGATTCGGAACCGGATACAGCATGCCCGCTCTCTACGCCGGAAATGCCAATGTCACCCAGATCGCCTCGCGTACCAACTCGACTCACTTCACCTTGCTCTTCCGTTGCGAGAACTGTCTGACCTGGGACCACAATGGCCAAACTGGGAAGGCAACAACGAGCAAAGGTAGACTGGTCTTGGGATGGGCGCAGGCTGCTGCAAACCCAGAGAATCCCTCTTGTCCGGACGATATCAGTTTGGCGCAGCATGATACCCAGGGTATCATTGCGGGCACTTTGGACAAGAACGCGGTTAGCGAGTCCTACGAGGACTGGACTAAGTTGGCTAATAAGACCGTTCCCGGTGAATGTTCGGGTGATGGTGGTGGCGGGAATAAACCTACGCCTGTTCCTGTTCCTGATGGGGCTACGTACGACTACATTGTGGTCGGTGGAGGTGCAGGAGGTATTCCCCTTGCTGACCGACTTAGTGAAGCTGGACATAGTGTGCTTCTAATCGAGAAAGGGCCCCCATCTTCCGGTCGTTGGGGCGGAACGATGAAGCCAGAATGGTTGGACGGTACCAATTTGACGCGGTTCGATGTGCCGGGCTTGTGCAATCAGATCTGGGTAGATTCCAAGGGCATCGCCTGCAGTGATACCGACCAGATGGCCGGATGCGTGCTGGGTGGCGGAACAGCCGTCAACGCCGGCTTGTGGTGGAGGGTAAGTTACCTTGAGATGTGTTGAAATACCGCTGATTAGTTCTAGCCGAACCCCGCCGACTGGGATTACAATTTCCCGACTGGATGGCGTTCATCAGATATGGAGGCTGCCGCGGATCGTGTGTTCGCACGTATTCCGGGAACCGTCACCCCCTCCACGGATGGAAAGCTTTACCTCAAGCAAGGCGAGGATGTACTGGCGAAAGGCTTGAAAGCTGCGGGATGGCAGTCCGTCACACTCAATGATGTACCGAGCGAGAAGAAGAAGACTTTCGGACACGCGCCGTTCATGTTCTCCCACGGCGAGCGCGGGGGGCCCATGGGAACGTACCTGGTGTCGGCGAGCGAGAGGAAGAACTTTGCCCGGTGGTCTAACACTACTGTCAAGAGGGTGGTTCGTGAGGGTGGACGTATCACCGGAGTGGAAGTTGAGGCGACCCTCGATGGTGGCTATGCAGGCACTGTCAATGTGACCGCTAAAACGGGTCGAGTTATCCTGTCCGCGGGAACATTTGGATCGGCTAAGGTTCTTATGCGAAGTATGTTTCGTCTCATGATATTGTTAGGGACTTCTGTTTGACTGTGCACAGGTGGCATCGGTCCAAAGGACCAGCTGGCGGTTGTGAGGAACTCTACTGCCGACGGCAAGACAATGATTGCCGAATCTGAGTGGATCGAACTTCCGGTTGGCCATAACTTGGTTGATCACGTCAATGTGAGAGCTATTCGTATGCCGAGAATATAGAACGTGCTAATGCGATGTTTGCAGACGGACCTCGTGATGACTCACCCTGATGTCGTCAACTATGACTTCAAAGCGGCATACAAGACACCGATTGAAAGCGATTCGTCAAGCTATCTGAGTATGTACTCTTTCTAGAAGGGAGCGCTTAGACTAACATACATAGAATCTCGAACCGGCATCCTTGCCCAGGCAGCTCCCAACATCGGCCCTATGTAAGCGCTTCCATCTGCCAGGGACTCCATGATGCTGACATCTATAGAATCTTCGACGAGGTCAACGGCTCAGATGGTGTTACGCGACAGATACAATGGACTGCTCGTGTGGAAGGCGGTCATGACACGCCTGACGGACGTATGTTGACTGCTATCAAGAAATGATGTCAGATGCTGACTATTGTAGACGCCATGGTCATTAGTCAATATCTCGGACGAGGCTCAACCTCGCGCGGCCGCATGACTATCACCGCTAACCTGGACACGGTGGTTTCGACGTTGCCTTTCCTGCGGGATGAGGGTGACGTTGAAGCTGTAATTAAGGGCATTGTGAACCTACAAAGGGCTCTCAATAATGGAACAGGACTCACCTGGACGTACCCTCCCCGCAACACTACCGCGGCCGACTTTGTTAAGAATGTGAGTCGCACCTCCTGATAGATGTCTGAGGTAACTGACACTAGTAGATGGAAATCACTGCCGGTACCCGACGAGCTAACCACTGGATGGGTAAGGATGGACCTCTGTGGCTTCTAGGATGTAGCTAATCGTGATAGGAACCTGCAAATTGGGTACAGATGATGGCCGCACTGGAGGAACCGCCGTGGTGGATCTCAACACCAAGGTATACGGCACAGACAACCTGTTCGTCGTGGATGCTAGTATTTTCCCTGGCATGATCACTACAAATCCTTCGGCCTATATTGTCACTGTTGCGGAGCATGCGGCGGAACGCATCTTGGCGTTGTAGCGGGACGCGCATTCAATTCTATATAAGTTTGACCTTTTGGTATAGTTGCTGTTGTAATTTGAAATAAGAACGCCTATGCAATTCACCCGTTTCTCTGCACCTTTGCCAAACACCGCTGTAAATACTTTTCAATGCGATCGACATCACTCAATCCTGCCACTATGCCTGTATCCATCTGGCCGAATCACAGTCATGATACCCCGATCCGGCGGGACGCCATAGACACTATACGCATCCTGGATAGCCATACCATCATAATCTGCATTTGCGCTTGATCTTTGATCGTATACGGTAGATCCTCCCAGGCAAAGTCCCGAGACAGACGTGGGTGAATCACCGTCAGCTCCACCACAGACGCCGGAAAAGAGGGCAATACATCGCTACCGATACTATTGCTTGACTACGCCGACAGCCCCACGGGGGACAAAAGGTCACCAGACGTAAGAACTAAGATATGGAAGCTACCAGCATAAATGTCTACTCTTGTCAGTCTTGGCCCATATCTGCAATTACGCATGCAGAGGCACAAACCATCATGCACATCTCTTCGGTGATCCATCCGCATACCGTTTCACAAGAACTTTTAACAATCTCCGTCCAGGATGCAACATACCTGAAAGGTGATCTTCCTTCTCGGGTAGCACGCCAAAGTCCTTTTGATCGATTAGTGGGTTCTCCGGGTGCTCGACTCTGCAGCCGCTGGTGAACCCCTTACCTGTGTTGAACACATTTAGGAACTGCTCGTGTTACAGGCCCGGGTCTTTTCGCCTATTTTGCCCGAGGACATGGATAAAAAGGTGCGATCAAACTCTATTAGATCCTGGGCGATGGTTGAGCGTTCTGTGTGATAGGTTTCTAGGAGAGAGGAGGTTTTTGGCGTCAGGCCTTGGAGGGTATAGGCTAGTTTCCGGGCTAGGTTGTCGGAGTCCATCATTGAGATGTTCATGTTTTAACCGGCCTGCTCCACTTTGTTAGTTTTGACATGGCTGTTGAGGGTTGGACAGGTGGTTGTAACCTTTGGACTATGCGTATGGCATGCTGGCGTGATGCATATCAATCAGTATCTCTTACTCGTTGTAAGGATACGAATATAATACTCACCATCACCAGCAACCAGCGCCCTCGCTATGTCCATTGAGTCCTTCACATCAAACATCTTCGCAACCCTTTGTCCAATCTGATAAGCAGCCCACCAATCAACCTCCTCCTTTTCGTTCGCACATAATAAGGCCGGAACGCAGCCTGCGCCTGCTCGAAGATCTCCCCTAACGTCACCTGTGCTCTCTGCGCACGACCTCCATCCTGCCATTTAGCCCTATCACTCGGCCTCGTCTCATCCCCCGGCGCTATGACCCCAGGCACCTGCACATACAGTCTCGTCAGGTACTCCCCCGTCGCAACCCGCTCCCTCGGAATGGCCATCACTGAACCAGAATCCGAATGTATAGCCGTCCGACGCCGAATATCCGGGAAATCCGTCTCGGCGACAAAAGTTCCCAATGCCCCAGATATGATTGGCCGATTCGCCCTGCAACGGCACCCCGATCGACCGTCAAGGGATTATGAAAACGACGGAGTCCCATATTCAGACTGGGGAGATTGAGTGTCAGAGTGAGTCGCACCGGCCATAGTTTGCTAGGGTTAGATAAGCGAAAACAAAGGTAAAAACAAGAAAAGGTCTGAAATTTGGAAGGAAGTACACGAGCTTGGCGTATGGGGCGCAAAGGTATTTTGTTGACTGGATTGCTACGTGTGTATAATTGATATTGCTCTTTAATGACGGAAATATCTCCTTAAGAGGAATATGTCGTAGTTATCCCGGACGACAAGGATATATAGCTTAACTAGCTGGCGATACGTGCTCGGAATATACAAATCAATCTATTTGTGATGTATTTTGCTTTCATTAGTGGCTGGAATAACGAGTCGATCGTAGTTCTCCGACGGTCCACTGCACGATCCCTGTCCATCCCTTGACATGGGCATTCTCCAGCAATTAGATCTCGTAGACTGTCGCTGTACCCTTGTAATGTTCTGAGGAGGTGAGTGATTTGATATAAATTACGACCTAGCATTCTACTTTCTGCGTGCCACTGTCCCCCCCGTGAAATTTCTCTGCCTGAACCGAGATAATTGCTTGTGATCCTGGTAACAGTATTGTTCTAGAACTTGCTTGCTCCTGCAAATACTAGCCACGTCATGCTAATCCCTGCAGCGGCCTTTTTTTTGGGCAGATATGAGCTGTTCTATTTCTGATTGCTATGAGACGGAAGGCTGCAACCTAAGAATTACCGAGTAAAGCGCTCCACAAGAGCCCTCGCTTGTCACAAGATAGCGAAACAGACAATTCAACACAGGTAATTCATTAAATAGACACAGGCTGTACTTCCTAGAAACGGCGGAAAATACTAACAATGGATACAAGTACTAATAGTAGAGTTCAGAGACAAGTACAATAGCGGCTTGTTCGCTCCTCAAATAGAAAACGGTAAATTGAAAGGGCTGCAGCAAAAAAGCCGTACAGTAGGCCATACATAGATCAAAATAAAGTCATTGTTACGGGGCAGCCATCGGATACTCTGCCACATAACCTACACCGGGGTGGTAAGCCTAACTTCACCCGGCTCAACCCTAACTCTCCACTAGAAATTTAGTCTAGATTATCCCCGAAAACGTGCGCAGCTCCTTGATTAACATTACCTTGTGGTGCATTGCCCCTCTTTGACCCACTGAAACAGCCAAAATGCAGGCGAGATGCATTAGCAACCTGGCATAATTATTCTCGCACTCTGTCCGACCTTCTTGCCTCTGCATCATTCGATTTTCCTTGGCCCGCTTTACGCATTCCCTGAGCAAATTGGTACGTTACTCAAAGGTAGGGTCCCGTCCGCCGCTGACTCTCCCGGAATTGTTCTACTTCACCCCATTATAGAAGCCATCCTTGGTGAACTAGCCGGTCACTTGCTGCACGATATTCTCCCCGCATTCGCCACTCGTCGTAATAACGGCCGCCTAGAAGCTCGTCTTCTTGCTATTTGGCTCGCCACACCCTTCATGATCGCCGGCCTTATTCTTCTCAGCTTCACCCTGGAAGGTGTATACCACTGCATGCTCACCTCTCTTGGATGGGGCTGGTACATTTTCGGGATCATATGTCACTGTCGCTATTAACGCATACGTCCGGGATAGTTACCGGGAGGCTAGTGGAGAAGTGGCCGTCTGGATTAATTTCGCTCGTACAGCCGGCGGTTTCGTCATTAGTTACCTTATGGTCGAGTGGGCCAATAAGCAGGGTGCCGGAAGGCTGCTCGGGACTATGGCTGGTATTGCAGTGTTCGCGTTTTTGGTCATCTTGGTGCTGCAGGCTGGTGGGAAGAGGATGCGTCTTTGGGATGGTCTGGCGAATTTCAAGACAGTCCGATGGGGATTTATCGGTTGGAACATTGAGGCATAAGTGCTTATACGTTGGTATAGATTGTAGAATAGAGTGGTTGGATCCGTTCATTAAATACTATGTTTGTGCCTTTGTAGATCGTCTTTGGCACCCAAGGTGAGGTTTACAAACCTTGCGTTTCATAATATAGCAGTATGATACTATACACACTCATATGGATATCGTCAAACAGCAGATACGACAGTAAAATATAATAAGACGACAACAAGTTCTTCTCCAACCCTAAGAATAAGCGCTAATAGCACTCTCAAAGCCCGCATTCAACTCTGCCGTCTTAGAAGCAAGCGTTCTCTTATCCGTGTCCGTCGTCTTTTGCTGCAACGCCGTAGAAAGTAAGCCCGTCTTACTCTGAAGACTCCTTAAGTCCATCCTCACTATTGAACCTACGCCCACTTGGTCGACAAGAGGTTTCTGTATATGTCCTTAGTACACCCTTCCCCCCCTCTTCATTAAGAGTACCATATTATGTAGTAGCGCAGACAGGGAAGGCATACCTTCTGAATAAGTCCCTCAAGCGAACTCCGAATGTCAGGCTCTAGTCCTAGCAATGCACTCGTCGCCCTCGTACTCTCATCAACCGTGAACGGTGTCGCCGCGTTCGTGTCTGGCGTGGCTTGGTCGAGGTCCCTTTCTACGACTGTCTCTTTGGCTTGGATATCTAGTGCTGGGATGAGACCGCCGTTATAGGTTGTTATGGCTCTGGTGAGGGTGTTTAGGTCGGTGTTTATTTTGCCGAGGTCGTTTAGGACGGCTGTTGCGTCGCGCGGTGTGATTGGGATTGGAGTTGATGTTGAGAGGGCTAGGAGGAGGAAGAGGGGAATAAAGTTTGGATTTAGGTACATTTTGTGGTTTTTGTTGGCGATTTTTGTGAAGGGGGTCGCTGATGGGTTTGGAAGGGTTGTGCTCTGCGTCAGGGAGGCTTTTATATGTTGTGGGTAAATGTGCCGGGCTCGGTGTTTTTTGTTCCAGGTTTATTGAGCTGGTTCACTGTGAGAGGACATATTGGATTAGGTCTAATATCATCCATGTGATACGTCATGGTTCAAGTGTAATGTTGCTGAATGTGAGGGGAATTGGGGCCTTCTGGGCCTGCTGTGATTTGAGGATAGCCCTATTTGAGTTCGGCGTGGAATGATTTACTACCTTGATAAAGGAGACCCAGGTACGAAATGGAGACGTAAAAGGACGGCATAATTGGAACGAAGAGAGTAAGCTAAGGTAGTACACAATCTAATAGTAAACTATCGATTTCACATGTGGAGTTGATCGCGGTGATTCTACCCTGGGGGGCCTTTTTTCACCTTGTTCTTTATTGACGAACCCGCTGAAGACTAACGTATGAATCGGGACTTCCAACGATAATTATGATATCAAAGTCGGAAATCCCTGAATGACATGAGGGATATGAGGGATCGAATCACCCTCTCCTTCAAGAAAGAAATCGTGTTCACCATGGTGCAGTCTCGTATCCTGACAGACCTTCTTATTGCCTTCCATGTCCACTACATCTTCCATGGAGTTGCTAGCAGTGCACTTCGATCTTTTGCTCAAATGCGGACAGTCGCCAGCTGATTTCAACACCCGAGTCGATGCTGCTTCAGCGGAAATAAGTGGCGATGAAGATATAGACTGGCATTGCACAGGTTGCGAGTGTCTTGATGCAAATGAGATCGCACAAACAAGAATTCAAGTATGCTTCCTGGAGAATTGAACGGACTCTTGCCAGGTATCTTACTATTATCTCATTTATTAGATCAACCTTGCCCATAATGATGTGGTAGCAGGGGACCAGCAGGCAGTGGATGCTGAGATCCAAAAGTTATGCAAGATCCTGCTAGATTTCAAGAACTCCGATCGTCTACAGACATATCCTATCGGGAATAATGTCTTGGAATCTCTTTATCTTCTGAGCCTCCACTAGGGGATATAGATAAGCGCTTTGGGGCTGTTTTCATCTTAACGCAACTCAGGGAATGGTATGAATCACCAATACCAGAGCAGGCCTCTTGGAAACAGCAGCACGAAAATGCCTTGTGAGTGTACTAAAAAGAAACAATAACGTACTTAAATTGGCTAATACGTTGTGAAGAAACTATACTATGCTGCTCGTGAATCAGCTCCTCAGCGATGCGAACGTTTGGGAGTAGGGTTGAATACGTATGTTAAAAGACGTTGAACTTGGCTTGCTAGTCACCGATTTGAGGTGTACAAGGAAAAGCTTCAGCATCTTGATCAGGAGGCTCTAATAGAGCTGCTCGCAGAAACAAGCATTCCATTATTTCGAGTGTCGCGTAAGCTCGAAGCAACGGTAGGGCTCCTAGGTGAGTAGTTATTTGGGTTGAGAGAATGGCTATCCCTAGTAGTATAATTAGCTGGCGACAAAACTGATGCGTACAGAAATCCTACGACACCCGAATCAAGAAAAATATTACGCTGTCTACAAGAACTCGTCAACTCTTTCATGATTTCTTGGGAGCAACACTCTTCTTCTCTGATGCCTCTTTTGCACGGGCTTTATCACATGGATGTAAATCTCTCGTCTCAGCCGGAATCGGATTACTGTCGTTCTTCTGCCCAGTCCCTGGCGGCAACGAGGTACTTCGGGGCCTCAAATACGGTGTAGTGGAGTGTGGAGCGTGGCGATAGCCGGTTTTGGTATTGCCTGCATATGGAAGGTTTGGGAGTATGGGCATACCATGACAAGTGAGTCTTTTGGGACGAAATTGTCGACTATGGAGTGAAGTTGGTATTCTGCAGTGAAATATCTATATACCAACTATTCAGACGTCAACCCAAATGTTCCTTACTTCTGGTCAGTATAGGCGCTGCATAATATCTGGAAGTTGGGTCGGAGCAGCAGTAGAGCTTCGAGCGCCTTATGAAAAAGAGGTTCAAAATCGACATGATAAGCGCTGAAAATGGAGAAGTGGGGGTGTATCTCCGGAAACAGGTGAACGCTCTGTCAAAGAACATTGGGAAGCTGGAAAAGGAAGTGAGTAAGTTTAAAGAGGCTTGCGAGGCTTGAAAGAGTAAACTTCGCTACGAAGACACAGGAATGGGGCAGTGAGAGAATTAATGCTTTTTATCAAAACAGTACGTAGAAGTTTGCAGTTCAAAGGTTATTCCAACTCCAGAACCATATCCAGTGTAGCGCATCTTGGGGAACGTTTGAAATAGGAGCAGCAAGAATAGATCACTAAGTGGAAAAATGTCTATGCGTAGAGGAAGGAAGCCAATTCACAGGTAATCCTATGGAAGGAGCTAGCGGATATACATACGTTTTCTGTTTTAACCGAGGCAATTATGGCCATAACGTTGGGGCCGGGGAAGTGAATTTTATGAGGTGGGACACAAGGGTTTTCAGATGGGCTGTGGTATACATACTTAAATAAAAATTATTCCACTCATGCCCTCGCCCGATATTTAGTCCCGTTGTTCGCAACCCAGGTAGCCTTGTCATAGCCCTCTACCAGATGAGGTCCAGGGCTGGATGCTTGGGACATGCGTCGCACGGCTTTGCGAGCAGTGGCGGCTCGGCCATCCTTGTTGTATGCAGCGATCTAGAATGAGATAAACAACACTAGGTATGAGCTGATGAAAGCGATACCAGTAAACGCGGCGAATTCTTCACCGGCACACGAGCCTCTGTTAGGTAGCCAGGGAAAATAGGTAGAGGTGAAGTAAGTGTATGAGTTGAGGTCGATGAACACTGGTTCGTCAGTCTATCATATCTCACCGGAACTAGATGAAAAGACATACCCAGCCCAACAATAAACTGCACAATCTGAAGACGAGTCACCCACTCCTTCCACCAGACCCGAGTGCCCCGGGCTGACTGGAAGTAATAGCAGTACATGAAAATATGGCCCGTCAGGTTAAGAGGAATTGTGGCCCAGGAGACCGCAGTGCTTCCTAGAAGTTGGGTGTAGCAGAGGAACGCGGTGGCCCCGTGATGGTAACAGTGCAGGAAAGCTGATCTAGTGAAGAAAATGAATACACACACTCAATGGTTTCTTCTTCAGAAAATGAAAGACCGTGTCCAAAAGCTCCAGGTATTTGGTCAGATAGTTGAGCTGCAACTGTCAGCTATCCACCTTCATGACTCCGTTCTTTTGTAAGATGTATGGCCAGAGGGGGATGCCGAACGGCCGGTCGATGGTGGGAATTGGGAGGCGAGATGAAAGGGTTGTCATGTTGCATTCTCTAATATAGTAGAGGTAATCTCAATTATCGAAGTTTTTACAGTAGTTAATCGAGAGAGAGAGAAGGACAGATAGATAGAGAAGATATAACAAGACCACAAGAAAACGCCGCTGTTGGGAACAAAGATCGGTCATGTGATTGCTGGGCTTTGTAAATAACAAAGAAAAGGACAGTTAAAGACATTAATGACACCTTAGTGAGCTGGGATCCTAATCCTTGTCTGTAGTCTGGGCAATATAAGTTTGGGTTCTATACAAAGAACCCTAGTATTGGTGCCTGGGGCTAGTCTCGGAAGGGTGACCGAATCTTCCGGTCGCAGTCACAGCCTTGAAATTCTTCAGGGTTGCATTTTGCACAGAATATAGGAACCGTGATAAGGTTGATTCAATTCCTGCTCTCTTCCAATACCTGAGCTAAATTTGTTATGGGCACTAGACATCAACTCTATCGTGATGTCACCCCGGGCAATTCCGACCGGCATTCCGTGCGGAGATGTCATCGGAAGTCGCCGCTGTCAAGGATTTAAAATCCAAACCCCAGCAATATCCTCATAATCCATTAAGACACCTGTAGTCCACACTTGCCAGCGTCTGATATAACATTCAGCGCGACTGCTTTCTCATGTCTCCTCTAACCGACCAGGAACTTGAGGATGGTGCCGCCGCGTGCCTAGATCTTCAGAAAACCGCCCAAGATATCCACTCGAAGCGACCGTTTGCTGCGTTGCTCCTAGCACCGGATAATACCACTGTCCTGATGTCCTCTCTGTCTCTATCGCACGTCCGACACGCGGAAGCCGAACTGGCCCGGAACGCTGCAGATAACTATGCGCGCGATTATCTGGCCCAATCGACGTTGATATCGACCTGGGAGCCTTGCGCGATGTGTGCAGGCACTATTTACTGGGCGAACATTGGACGATTGGTGTATCTGGGGTCAGAGAAAGCGCTGCAAGAGGTCGTCGGGAAGGGAAACGCCGAGAACCTGACACTGGATTTACCATGTCGGACCGTCTTTCAGAGAGGCCAGACCGAAGTGAAGGTCATTGGGCCAGTGAATGGGTGGGAGGAGAAGGTGGTGGAGGATAGTCGGAGATACTGGTCGAAAACTCGGCGCGGAGAGTAACAGCTGTGCGAGTTGCGGAAAAGGAGGGCCTGTGCTGGTCTTAATTCTGGGACGATTGCCTGCTCCATGCATTTGATTGAGTTGTTTGAGTGCTTCATATCTTTTGAGTTCAATTATTGGTTGGGTGTATCCCTTGCGTCTACCCTGCCGTGTGAGATATCCACATTCGTGACCTCAGAGGCATGTCGAGAGGCATGCTCAAGGATGGATTCATAATACTGAAATTTCTGTTCGTTAGTCAATCGTCTGACCAAGCCCCTCATAGTCAGGCACTTATCTCCGTGGGGAAGAGACCTTCTCCGTAGCAGGAGGCCAGGAACCACTGATCGTCGTTCGGGCTGTGGGCCGGGAGCCCACGGCAGCCAAGCGTCTTGCCGGAAAAGCTTGGGTAAAGCTTCTCCATCGGGGCAATGCCGAAACATGGGGAGTCCGAAGCTGGTCGGTAGACATGGTATGCCGTCTCATTGGAGCTCTCCGGTGGAGATATGCCTTGGAAACCATGCATGGGCAAAACTCAACGTCACAACCCTTTGACTAATCCCTACGCGCAAGATGGTTTTTACCGGTCGCCTCCCTGTTTTCTTCTCTGCACAGTCCATTCTACCATTTCCCTGCTTGTAGCCGGAGCCATGACGCCAACAGAGGAAAGCAATGATGGCTCTCATGATGCTGCACTGGAGCGAAAGATCTCAAACTCATATCGTGAGACTTTGTCTCTGGTAGTAACAGAGGAGGCGGCGCTGGCCCGAGCCAGAGCAAACCCGGACGAGGCGTTACCATTGTGCATCACCTTCTCGCATGGAGATCGCGATAACCCTCGATGTTGGTCGAAGGCGAGAAAATGGTACATCACTATGATAGTGAGCATGCTCAATGTCATCACGTACGTCCTCGCAGTTCATACCTGATTTCTGTGCAATACTAATGATTCGCTAGAACGTGGTGTGCAGGTAGTATATCCTCCGGCGCAACGGCTATTCAATCAGAGTTTGGAGTGTCGGCAGAGGTCACCACTTTATGTCTGTCGCTTTATGTCCTTGGGTACGCTGTCGGCCCCGTCCTCCTCGCTCCCCTCTCAGAATACTTTGGCCGCCAGCCCGTGTATGTCGTGTCATGGTTCATGCTGTTCATCTTTCAACTTCCCATCGCTCTCGCGCCGAATATTGGGACCATAATTGTCTGCCGATTTATCGCTGGTTTCGCAGGAGGCGCCCCATTGACCAATACTGGCGGATCAATCAGTGACCTGTGGGAGAGGAATACTAGCGGCGGACCGATGGCTATCTATGGCCTTAGCAGTACGTTTGGGCCTCCCATGGCGCTCGTGGTTAGCGGGTATATGGCCCTTGACCTTGGTTGGCGGTGGATCTTCTGGATCATGATGGCCATTACCGGCGGGTGGTGGATTCTGCTAGTGTTGACAGTGCCGGAAACCCGACATACTATCATCCTGCAGCGAAAGGTCAATCGCGTGCGGAAGTTGATGAGAAAGGAGAACCTGAAATCTGCCGAGACAGTCACGGATACCAGCGCCAGTGGCCGGAAGGATCTACATGAACTGTTCGGCATTACCCTGACCCGTCCTTTCCGCTTCCTCTTCACCGAGCCTATTACAACCTTCTCCGCGATTTACAATGGATTCCTCTATGGTCTAGTGTATCTTTTCAACGAAGCCTTCCCACTAGTCTTCGGAACCGGGAAAGGCCACGGCTTCAACGTCGGCCAGCAAGGGCTCACCTTCCTCGGTATGGCGATCGGTCCGATCATCGCATTCTGCTTCTACCCTCTCCAGGAACGGCACTATCTGCGACGAGTCATGGAAAATAACGGGAAAGGTGTTCCGGAAGCACGGATGTGGATGGCCCGTCTAGGCGCTATACTCATTCCTATCAGTTTATTCTGGTTCGGCTGGACGAGCTACCGGTCTGTGCACTGGATCGTGCCTATCATTGCCTCGTCGTTCTTTGGCGCAGGGATCTACATCGTCATCTTGAGTATCCTCAACTATGTCGTGGATAGCTACCAGACCTATTCTGCATCGGCTCTGGCGGGTGTGATCCTCGTGCGGAACCTCGTCGGCGCGGGCTTCCCCTTGTTTGCAACTCAGATGTATGAACGTCTCAACTATGAATGGGCTTCTAGCTTGTTGGGCTTTCTGGCCATTTTGCTGGTGCCCATTCCTTTCATCTTCTATTATATGGGGAGGGCTATTCGGTTGCGGAGTCCTTGGGCTCGCGAACATTTCGACCAGGAGGAGGATAGTCCACATTAAACAGTTGAAGGATTAGCACGAGTAAATAGCTCGTTTTGACATTGAAATACCACTGTTCGTATACCATACCTGCTTATTTTCGATTGAGGGCTGATTCAGGTAGGCGATGAGAGTGGGCTTTGGCTGTTGTAGTATGGGTAGCCATATGGCACGGGAAGTTGGGCTGCATAGGGACGGAATCTGAGCGCTTCTGTGACATTTTCATGGTTATTATCGTTTTGGTGTTCCGATGTAGAATCGGAAGAAAGAGGTAGGGCTTTGTTATATTCATTGTTGTTCGAATGTAACGGTACATGTAGAATGAGGAGCTGTTAGTAGAGATGCATGTTGGCATGAGCTGGACAATGGGGAACACCCACGCTGATTACATTGGAAACTTGCCTTGCGATGCCCCAGGTATACGTTATCTCGATCGAGATCCTGCTCACGCCAGCTAGGACAGGCAGAGGGAGCCCCCCTTGGTAGTCTTCTTCTCGGTCGGGTATACACGCTGGGTTACTCTGCCATTGATTGACGTGCGATTTGTTTCCATGTCTGGCTCATGTGTCACTTCACAGAGATAACGTTATTTTTGGCAAAAACAACTGGGCTTGGCTCAATGCACTTAACAAAGAATTTTTTCCAGAAGAAGAACAGCTTTGTTTTCTTCCATGATTGTTGCAAGGTGAAGATGCCGATGTTCTTCATGAGCGTGTGATCGCCAAAATTAAGCATAGCTTATCGGATAATAGGTGTATTTTATGGTTGTTCCAATGACAACACATCCTCTTACGAGTCTGGAGTGGTTCTTTAATAAGATGCCCAGACTCTGACACGCACAAAAACATTGAACGCCAAGAAGCACTTTCTTATAGAGACTCTTCAACTGTTTTGGGCACCGTAATGATATAGACAAAGCGACATATCAATAGCCTCTGGCAGTCTGGCAGTGGTGCGTGTACCTTATTAAACACCGGGAGGCTCTCATTCTACTGCCTGGTATGCTACTGGCCACGTAGGGAGGCGATACCTGATGTTGGCACCTGTGTTCTGTCACCTACCAAATAGTCCATGTTTGGTACCATAGGTTCAGGAACAGATGAATGATACTACAAAGGTACACAAACCTACAAGACTATCTTCGACTCAGGGTCATCCGGATCAATCGGCCCAGGCAGAAGAAGAACATTGCCGCTTTAGGAAGGTCGTGGAACCTGAACTCCGAAAAAAATGCGCTTCAATACGCCAGAACTGCCAAGTCTAGACACCCGTCCAGAACGTTTGAATGTCACCTCACAGCATTGTGCTGAAGGAAGGACACTCAGGGTTCGTTTCAGAATTGAAAATCCCGAAAGGCCGACTTAACCGAACCTTTTCAACCCGACTTGGCAATCACATGTACCGGAGTGATGATCTGCCAGATAGCGAACGAACCTTAAGCTTGGTACATAGGTAAGACTAAGTTTGAGAACGAACCATGACCCAGGAAGTGATCATGCCATTATGCAGGAACTAAATAAGCGATGGCCAGCAGGATTGAAAGTGATTGGTCTCATAGTCGCAAAGCTGCCCCAATTGATCTCGGTTCCTGTTTAGTCTCCACACCAGATGTAACCCTACGATTACTATTTTTATAGCTTTTCACGTTAGTGTTTTTTTACCCCTTTACTACTTTGAGTATAGAATGCTGGAAATAGCGTTTGGTAGGAATGGTCTAAAGAGGTTTGAAACATGGTGAAGCAATGGGTAGATCGCTAGAGAACTTTGCTAGTAAAGGTTTCCTCTATTGGCGTGTTTTGTGAGAGGATGGCAATCGTAAGAGAGCTCGGGGCTCATGGAGTCGTCCAGTTTGCTGCGATGGTGGTGCACGGCGAGATACCTCCATGGATAGGGAAGACAGTTAGCAAAGCCACCAATAGCAGCTGGGAAGTAGATCATCCTTGTGCAAGATAAAGAGGCAAGGCATAAGCTCATACAAAACTTTAAAGGTCTTAGCGCAGAAACAAACTGCAGTTCGCCGAGAACTCTATCTCGGGTCCACCCCAGCCCTGCAATTTATCTGAAGATCGCCCCAATTTTCAGTCTCACTTCCAAACAACGTCAAGGCGTGTCTTTGCTCTTGATTCGCTCCTCTTGGTTCGCTTCGTGAAACACACGGTGTTAGTGACGATCACCTGCCCCTACCATACTCGAGTCTAGGGCCCTCGCTGGGATCTTCGCAACTCTATTACCGCTCATGAACTCAATTTCACAGGGTCTATACAGGCGCTAGACAGTTCAGCATGGCCAGCGCAGTGGTAGGTAGTGACAAAATCACATGGTTGCATTTTATGTGTCAAGGCAAACACTTCGGCCGGAAGACTGTGGATATTGATAGATGGGGGTATCTCTGGGCTAAGGAGGTAAAAAAGTAGCGATTGTGACAGGCAGGTGTATTTAATGCATCATAAGCCCAGCAATAGTCTATCTGGAGCAACAAACGAGAACACCTTCATTCCCCTTCAGATATCCTCTACACCTTAACCCATTTACACCAACGATGTTGTTTGCGAAAGTCTTCACCGTGACCGGGCTTGTTGTGAGCCAAGTTGCAGCCCACGGTCTGATTACGCGTATCAAAGGCGCCAATGGTGTCGATATGCCCGGGCTGACGAGTGAGTATCATTGGATTCTTTCGCCGAGTAGCTTCACTAACGACCGTAGTCATTGATGGAATGCCACGGGACTGCCCATCTGCTGCGTGTGGGGCCCAAAAGGATACAGCTATTATTCGAGATCAGGAAATGGGAAGTGTCAAGGCCTCACCACTAGGCCGCACACTTGGAAATGGCCCAGTAGACGCTGCGACAGTCATCAATAGATACATGGGCGTTTCGACGGAGAAGCGCTCCCGTGCTTCAATTACCGATAGACGTGAGACTGATCTCCTTCCTTCTTTTGGTTCGATGGACTGACTGCTCGAAGGACGTCAGTTGATCAATGATGCTGCGAGTGTTATCACAAATGCCGGTGGTACTGTTCTGAATGGTATGTGTGCTCGAGACTCGCTCGACCTACAACACAAAACTCATCCCCCCCAGGCATCCAGGATATTGCGGATAAAACACCGTTCGGCGGAACCATCAAGAGTAGGTCCATCTTGTCGGCTGCCTAGACATCCTTGTTAATCCAAGCTCTAGGTGCGCAGTCCGCGATCGATGACGCCCTTAGCATTCTCCCCGGCACCGAATCCGGCGCAATGACAGCTAAAGGCGCTAAGGAGAACGGTCTCCAGCTGTATGCTGGCAAAGGCACTGCCCATGGCCTTCCCACCGCATCTGCAGAGGGCGTGGTAACAATGATCTACCACCAGGTGAGGATATCAAGATATGGAATGAGGAATACATACACTGACATTTTGTTACACAGGTAAACCAAGACGGTGCCGGCCCTCTGACAGCGGAGATTGATCCCTCCAGTGGAGGTACCGATGCGAAGGCGTTCAAGAGCGCCAAGGTCATCCAGAACATCCCCGGTGTTGCGGGATTTTCAACCTCTAGTACTATGGACTACGCTGTTAAGGTCCAGGTTCCTGAAGGCATGAAGTGTACTGGAACGGTTGGGGCGGCTAAGAATGTCTGCATTGTCAGGATTCGTAATGTTGCTATCTCCGGCCCGTTTGGTGGTTCTGCTGCTTTCACACAGTAGATATTGGAAGCTAGGCTGGGTTTTGCTTGATCGTCATATCCTGTGTTGTAATTATTTTGCTTTGCTTCTGGCCAAATTTCCAAGTTAGAGTCACGCTCATATAATTATCTATCTATAATATCATACATAATACCAGGTTCAAGGAGCTTTTTATTATAGGTAATTTTATCTCGTCCAGGTAACATCTCCCAGGTATATAGAGAATGAAAGACTAGCTATGGGGGTTCAACGTGGGTTAACTTTCGTCCAATGCGGCAAAAAAAAAAAAAAAAGTTGAAAACGTTATTGCAGCGAAATGGTGTAGTACACCATTTCGCTAGAAGATGTATTTCATTCTATCACAGATTATGCATGTATACACGTATCATCGTGACATCAATTTGTATCATGAGATATGTAATTTGATAATATTTAACCCCAAAGAATATTTAATCTTTTCCATCCCCGACGCTTCTTGATCGGCGCATTTTCCGGATCATTTTGTGCTTCCTCGAGGGCTTGACGGACTGGGACCTCCTTCAAAGGAACGATTCTCGTACCGCGGATGAGTTTGTAAGCTCCGTATACGCACAGAACGAGTGGGATATCCCTATATAGCCTTTATTAGTTCTCCTTTGAATATAAAGAGATGGACGATGTGACACATACAAATAAGACGACACGAACGATGCTGGGTTCCAATTTCCAGCTGTAAAGACGGCAAACCCGCCGGTTAGGAGAAGTATTATGCAGGAGACAAAGGCAAACCAGGAGGAATATTCTAGAGATAATTAGCTTGGGCTTGTAACCGCTCTCGAGGATGTTAGGTACGTACGAGTTATGCGATTGTGCCAGGGTAGCTCACTTGCCGAGATTCCTTGCGCCTTGAGCGCTTGCAACAGGCGAATATGGTTCCACGTTATCGCGATCCATGAGACCAGTACCCCCGCTGCGGTCAAATCGAGAAGCCAATAGAACACAGTCAAGGCGCTGTTCGAAACACACATGTAGGCTAGGAAGGAGAATGCAACCTGCAGGAGGACACACATGTACGGCACACCCCAGCTGGTCGTTCGAAGGAAGATCTTCGGGGCATGGCCTTTGAGCGCGAGACCGTAGAGGGTTCGCGTACCTGCAAGGATACTTTGGTTGGACGCCGACCACGCGGAAGTTAGGCAGACTGCGTTCACAATGGAAGGGATTGCTGCAATGCCGGCGTCGCCTGCGGCGATCACGAAGGGGCTTTGGGCTGCCGTACCCGAGTCGTTTGTAAGTCGCGGATCGGAGGATGGTACCAACATTCCAACGACTAGCACTGCAGCTAGATAGAAGATGGTGAGGCGCACAAACACCCGCTTACAGGCTTTGGGGATATTGTGACGGGGGTTCACTGTCTCTGCTGCTGCCATTGCTAAGGACTCTACGCCCGCGAAGGAGTAGACGGCATTTGTCATGACGGCCCAGAAACCGAGGAATCGACCCCAAGCGCCATCAGCAATGTACTCAACGAAGGGGTGCCTCCAGTAGTGGAACCCCAGACGCGGTTTGCCCGGCACACCTCCGAGGTCAATGACTAGACCGAGAATGACGACGAAGATCACCAATAGAATCTTGAGAAGGGCGAAGACGAACTCTACTTCACCGTACACCCGTATGAAGGTAACAGCGACGATGACTGACACGACGATCAAGAGCGTCACCCACACCGCAGCATTGATATCTGTCCAGTACTGGATCAGGACAACTGCTGCAGAGATTTCACTCGGCACACTCATGAAGCAGCCATAGACGACGTTCCAGCCGATCGCGAAAGCCAGTGCGGGGTCGACTAGTATCTCAGCGTGCCGTACAAATGAGCCCGTTACCGGCATCAAGGCCGATACTTCACCCAACGCATACTGCACGCAGCATACAATGAGGCCTACGAACATATAGCCCAGTAGAGCACCGAGGGGACCGCCGGTAGCAATTGAGCCACCCAGGCCGAGAAAAAGTCCCGTTCCCTACGACCAGAAACGCATCATTTATTAAATGTACGAGAGTGGAATGGGGGTTATTCACATACAATCGCGCCCGCGATAGCAATCATCTGCACATGTCGTTGCGATAATCCCCGAATAAGATTCTGACGCTCTTGCTGGGTGACAATTTGTCGATCATCGTCGCTACCGGGGATCGTCACCCTTAGCAGCTCTGGGTCTAACTGAGACTCCGGTGGTGGTAGTTCACTATTGTCATGTATCGGGCCCTTGAAAGCGGCCGCCATTTTTCCTTTCGACTCTGACATTCGTTTGCAAAGGCTTATTCGATCGGAAACTTCGCTTTTCAGGCAGCTTAAAGGGGCGAGGATTAGGAAATCTTTTCACAAGAATGTGCCGAGAGGCAGCGGATGAGGCACGCCATCTGACTGGTTAATGAGGAATCCTTGATGCATGCTTATCCCTTGTTTAGCTTCTCTGGTCTTATCCGAGGTGGAGACCTATATAATACTACGTCTATATTAAGGATCCATTCTTGGGAACCGGTCCAATGAAATTAGAGCCCTCGGGAAAGGATTTCTGGTCCAATCAATATCGAGGATGTAAAGATACGAAAAATATGAGAAATGAGAATGAAAACGTAAAGCTAGACTTTTTGTAAATGTAGAGTTATCGTAAGGGCTTTCAAATTTCGAGAGAGACTTTTTTATAATCCAGAGGTAAATGGTTTGTTTCTCCGGAAGAGTGTAGCAAGCAAGTCATTCATCCAGAAAGTCGTTTTCAGAGCCATATCTCCAAAGCTGATACTAAAAGGTGAAGGGCCGACAGCCACTGAACATGATCATGGTTATAGGCGAGGTTGAATTGACTAAATCATTGTTAAATCGATTCTTTGTATCACATTTAATTTCTAGGAAGGAAGCCAACAGATAGGAATCGGCTTTGTAGGACTTCAGTAGCATGTTAAATGGTGTACGCATTCGCAATGATTTAATAAGTCGGCCCTCCGAATGGGAAAGGATAAGCAGCCCATTTCTATGCCATAGATATGAAAAATATGGGATCATCCACCAGGGATTAGACAACGCTTCGAGGTCCAGGCCAAATTGTCTGTCTTCGAGATCTCGCCTCGGAAAACTCTAGAATATCACCCGCAGAATTGCCTGGCACATGCAGTCCGATTGCCCTGTCTCCAAACTCATGTGTCTCGTATAACTGTCCCTCATCTTCCGAAGGAGGTGAGTCCTGCTTTTGAAAATCTCTGTTCTTTGTATAACCCGCGATCGAATAGAGCGCATGTGTAACGCGCTCAAAGTGGATGTAGGAAAGGAGTACTGCTGACAATAATGGCGACGCCGTTTTCGGTGACCGTCCATATGTGGGAAGATGTCTCACTGTAAGGAAGGTCTAAGAAGTTTATTCACAAAATAGCCGAAGGACGGATAGCACCACATACCATGGTTGTATGTGTTACGGCGTTAGTATAATGGCAAGTCAGTAGAAGAAATGTCCGTCGGCTCACAGTAGACTTAAGCTAAGCACCAGAGTCAAGCAAATCTTGTTACTTTGGGCATTTGTAGTCCCCAGAGCGTGTGCAATGGGAGTAGCAAGATACATGCATTGACACTGAGATCGAGGACAACGAGACTTATGTATGCCGCGGACAGATTGACATATTGCTGTTTTTCTACCATATACGCCCAGTTCACGTTCTTTATCTGGATGGCAGATGAGAAATGATATCGTCAATGTCAGTATCATCCATCTCGTGGACAATACCAATAGCGCCCGGGGATTGTAAATCGAAAGTGGTGTCGAGAATATGCGCCTGAGGGATAAACATGTGCTTACCTTCACCAATCCCACTGATATCGAGTACAGGATTGTGGTGGCATTGCTTAGCTAAAAAAGAACATCAGAGAAATTTCCCAGCGCTCCCGGGCGAGAGAAAATATCATCACTCACGTAAAGCATCGTGGGAATATGATCTATCGGGATTTCCCAAATATGTCGTTCCAAGCCACCTCTCATAACTACTAAAGGCATAGTTAGCTCAAATGAGGAAAGAGAATAAAGAGGAAGAGACTGTCGGGCTTTTCATAAACCTACTTGCAATACTGACACCGCATAAGCCCTGGAATAGGACCTATCATTGTATTTGGTTAAGCAATAGACCCAATTAAATGAAGCCAGGGCACACTTACCAGTGCTCTAATATGCATGAAATCTTCCGCCAGCGACTTTCCACCTTTAAGCCTTCGTGCGAGCAATCTTAGCATGACCCAAATCGTTGTGAGCAGTATTAAGACAGCATCAATTACAATGATCTTCACTCTTGCGAAAAGGGTGGAAATAATGGTCCTGTGGATATGGCTGCTCCATCCGGAAATAGACCCCTGAAAGCTTTGGTAAGCTAAGTTAAATCCATCATGCAACCCTTGTCGATGGTAAAAAGAAAAGTAGGAAAAAAAAGAACACTGTGTCAAACTAGATAATGCTTAATAGCTTAGGTTGGGCAGGCTATATATTGTGCTCCAGGTTATCCCTCTCATCATAAATTAGAAGCAAACATGTTAGAGTTGACGACGCGATTATAGATGTACTTTTATATATGAAGCTAAGTAAATATAGAACTCCAAATTGTCGTCGAATGGTTATCTCCCAGGGCAAGCTCAGAGATATCATGTGTTACTTTGCCATGTCGACTCTGCATTAAAGAAAATACTGGGTGGACGATGGACATCTTCACGCTATATAAGACTGTGTTAAAGAAGGTGCTGAGATGGCTGCGTAATGACGGTCACGATTTGAAATGGGGGCACTTGCAGTTTCAGGAACACTGCAGAAGTTTGGAGCTTCTTCCTTTGATGCTAAACTCTATTTCTTACTACGAGACGCATGGGGACACGTTAGATAATGCGTCTCGGAGAATGTTTCGAACCAGTAGTTCCAGTCTTGGTATTGCTCCTAAAACTATATGAGCTAGCCCATAGGATGCGTTGGTACTTAATTCGTTAGATCGTCAGGGGATTCCCTGAAATGTGAATGGCCCCAGCTTCCATATTGCGATTGTCGTACTCTTACTAGAGTAATGGACCGTCTATCTCGGCGAAAGCAACAAACTTTAACGCTTCTTGAAACCGGAGAAGCTCAAACAGGCAATAAAAAGGCAGTATTAGATTTAGAGTAACCTGCGGGGTACGTTAGAGGCGCAAGGAGCAGACGAGGGCACAGCCGGAAGGCAGCCGGGATTAATTCATCTATAAGCCGGGTGTTAAAGTCGTTACAACACTGTTTAACCTCGAACTCCAAGCTGACTCGACCCGCCCCCATGACTCGCAAGATGCAGGGGCTAGGATCGCAAATTAGAAGACTGATACCTGTACGCCGGTGACCTGGAAGTTGGTACGCTAAAGCCGAGAAAAGAAGTTGATGTAAAGGCTTGTAACTAGGAGAGACTCGCTGCACTAGGTGTATTCTAGAACGCATCGGTGTCATCTCACTGACGGCTATAACAGCATCTAGGTTTTTTGGCGATAGCCCGTGCTGCTCGGTACGAGTTACTATTTTGTAAGCAATGCGAACCCTAGGGTACCACAGGATCCTGGACTATAAGACGTTATTTTCGTCGCCAGCGTATGTAGATTTTGTTATAGCATAATTTAAGGCGTAGGGTGAAAATACGGAGGCTTCGGTACAATCACTTGAGCGCCTCGATGACGAGATTGGTTGATATTCTCTATCCCTCCTTTTCTCTCTGTGACCTCATCGCCCGAGCTGATATACTCTGGAGGTAGTCATTAAATTCCGTTGGGTTCTTGAGTTCCTAATTCAGAATTACTAATACTCATAAGTCAGTTATCAATAGATTGACATTCAAAAAATGATTCAAGGCGGAGACTCTTCGCTCAGCTTCGTGAGCTTTGCGTAATCATTTGGATCTCATTGGATTAATCCGCCAAGCTCCATCCGCTATGGCGTTGCAATGTGGTGAGAATCGTCAACCAGAAATCGAAAGCTCAGCTACTGGACCAATCATTCTATTCCAAAATTGGAAATCTTCCATACGGGAAGAGCTAACCAAGTTGGGTAACACTGACTGACCAATAAGAATTTGTTCAGATGCAAACTGGCATTGTTTAGCGATGGCTGGAATGCGAGAATGCAACCGATAAGCTTAAGGGTTAGCAGCTGGATATTTCTCCACTATACAACACTACGATCGAGGCGCCAGTGATGCGCCTAAGTCCGTGGAGTTACCACTGTTTTGATTACTTATCCCCATCTATTTTATGAGTTCTTCTGCTCATTGACTCAAGGATTACTAGAGCATTGACTGATTAGGGTTTCTGCATTGGCTGATGCTCACATGGCAACCAATGGGAAGGTGTAAGTAGTGACGTCAACGCCCAAAAGAGTAAGTTTAAACCATTTGCATCCAGTCCAGTGATCCAGTTAGCTCTGGTTCCCATAAATCCTTCGTATCATTGACCCCTCACGGTCCACTACTCAGGTCGAGTCGGTGACCTGAACCGATCACTTTCGCAATCCGTCTTAAATCAAGCAGTGCCCAGCCGTGCGAATATGAACCGCATCCCCAGAGGTAGAAACATTGCCTACGACACATTCCGTCAAAGGTTCCGAAGTCGCCTATTTCTGAGATCACGTATCCCCAAGAACGTCGCACAACAGCATACTTCAGCAATCACCTCAGTAAGGCATTTTCGGCGTCCATTCCTCCCTCAGCTGCGGACTGTTCTGCCAGCCACAAAAGCAAACATGAGTGGCCGCGTTCCTATCGAGCCGCAGCAAGTTGATGCGCCCTTGACACAGTCGGCCACATTCCTTGTTGTGTCGGTCAAGGATGATTCGGAGGCCTTCGAGACGGTGCGCTCGACTCTCGCCAGTATAGAAGACATTTCTAAGAACATTTCCATCCGCGACCTTGCATCGCAATTCGCATGCACCGTTGGAATCGGTAGCAATATCTGGGGTCGCCTGACTGGTCTCCCTCGCCCTACAGAGCTACACCCATTTCGTGAGATAGAGGGCGCAGTCCACACTGCGGTGTCAACACCTGGTGACCTCCTTTTCCACATCCGTTCAGACCGCCGAGACCTTTGCTTCGAGTTTGAGCGACAGCTCATGGATCTTCTCGGCGACTCTGTTATGGTCGTCGATCATACGGTCGGGTTCCGTTACTTTGACGTCCGCGACCTGCTCGGCTTTGTCGACGGCACGGCCAATCCGGTTGGTAAATCAGTGTCCAATGCAGTCCTCATCGCGGAAGAAGATGGTTCCGCCACTGGAGGCAGCTATATCGTTGTTCAAAAGTACGTGCACGACCTCCAAGGGTGGAAGGGCCTTCCAGCCGAGAAACAAGAGGCAATCATCGGTCGCACGAAGTGGGAGAATATTGAGTTGGATGATGCGGAGTCTGGTCAGCAATCTCACAAATCACTTGCGACGATCGAGGAGAACGGAGAGGAGCATGAAATTCTGCGAGACAACATGCCGTTCGGCAATCCTAGCTCTGGTGAATTTGGCACTTATTTCATCGGTTACACGCGACGGCTATGGGTCATTGAGAGAATGCTAGAGCGCATGTTTATTGGTAATCCTCCAGGATTACATGATCGCTTGCTTGATTTTTCGAAGCCGCTGACTGGCGTGACCTTTTATGCGCCCCCTGCTGGTGTTCTGGCTGGATTGGAAAGTGATTGATAACCTAAACAGTTTATTCTCGCTCTCCATTTATGTTTGTTGTGGGACGTTGTATGGAAGGGCTTTGCTAGATTTGCATAATAACCAACTGCGGAAAAGGCCTACACACTATGCATCGTACAAAGGCATGACAGTTCATACGAGCTAAGAGCGATATAAAAACGTAATACCATGAATAATTTACAATTTCGTCAAGATCATTAACAAGACTACTTTATCGGCATATTGACATATAGATTGACTGTGCAAATCTCCAGATTCCAGCCACCAATAGTAGAGAAATTAGGTTACATAAACAGACAGTACATGCAAATCCTTCGGTATTATCTCCTGCAAGGCAAGACCTCGTAACATCTGCCCCATCCTCGCCAACCACCACATAAATCCACTTGTTTTCACCCCAGATTCCAGTCAACCTCGAAACTTATCAGAGTCGAACCGAGAAGAGTGCTTAGGCCTTGTTGCAGCAGAATTTCATTTGGAGAAGGCTACATCCCCTAGGGGTCATGTGAGAGAACGCTCAGACTCCACAGTGATCCTCGCACCTTGCGGCCCGGAGTATGGAGCAATAGCTCGGATAGTAGCAGGTACCCCAGGAGTAGACATCTCGTCATTCTCGAGGTTATCGGACGGATCGGCTATGGCTCCGGTGGCCACAGCGAGGAGGACGAGGTTGATTTCCATTTTATAATTGGTTCGAAGAGAAGAATATAACTTTGAATAGTGATTGTATTTGTATTGACTCCTTGATTGAAGCTCTGGATTGTTGATATCTTCTGAGTGGAAGGAGGGATATAGCGGTATTTATATATTGGATGAGAGCCTGTACTGGCGGGTTACTAATTCAATACCTTGACATATTTCCGTTGCAGGGAAAGCCTGTCCAACATGACCGCCTAGTCTAGCAGAAAACAACTTGCTTCACGAATCTCAAACTCACAGCGAATCATTGAGTGGTCACTGGACCAGACCTGGACGCAAAGCTTTTCAGAGTACATAATATTTAATTTTATCGTTCTCACAGGCTATGATTAGCAGGCTCTAGGTTCGCAATAATACGCTGTCAGACTGGCTGTCATGATCCGAAAGATAGCCGGAGGCGGCGGTCGTGATATGACACTTATTAGTTCTGATCTTAACCTCGAACTAAGTCAGCTACACTATGAGCTCCTGTGGTATGCTTCGCATATAGTTACACGGTGCGACGATCTATCTAGTTTAGGGTTGTGGTTTGCATTCGTTTAAGGGGACATCTGCGCCCGCAGATTTTGTTAGATGAGCGATTGGCTGCAGGACGTAAGGGCTGACAGATCTATACGGCTCGACGCATGGCGCCGCAGAATTTTGATGACTTACTGTACCATATGCTCCGCCTTGTCTGCTTGGTTATATCACGTACCATTATATAGCCTGCAGAATCCTTGATTCCTACCAACGAAGTATGAGCTGTAGAGCGATCTCATGAAGCTATTACATATGATGACAATACCATTTTCCTTCTGGAATATTAGAGTACCGTATACCTTTGGGCATACGATATACGTATTTGGTTAGGCCGTGCCGAGTTAGTATCTGACTAGACTAATATCGCGAAGCATAATGGCCATTTTACAGTAATATGTATGGGAGACAGCTGTAGTGGGGGTCAAATGTGATGTTATTATCGATAGCATCTGGAATATCGTTAGACTATTTTTCTATCTAGAACCAAGATAAACAAGACCATTACTGCAGCCCAGTGTGTTATTCGAATAACATACGATTGTATATTTCTAGCATTGCATTGCAGCGTGTAGTTACTTGTTTATCCTCAGTTAGATAAAATGGTTCACCGAAATAGCTGGCGACATCTTAATTCAGGAGAGAAGGGAAACAAAGAGAAAGGCGAATTAGTGCCAAGCGATGTATTGAATCAAGGGTATATTAGGTAAAGTAACTTATAGGCTGGAGACATGATTCTCTCGAGGCATGAATCAACATTTGAAATGAGGGCAAGGCTATAATGTTGAGATATCTACGAATCTCGTACCAATTATCATCGATTAGCATGTAGAGGCTATTGAATTCTAAATGTGATACTTAGATCCACTATACGTGTAATCCTTTCCAATATCCACGTAGAAATGCGTCGCCGTGTGATTGATATACTGGCAGATAGAATACATGAGTGCTCTGACCACTCGGATACTGTCGCATTATCTCATGATGTGCGAAGGATCTTACCCACATTTGGGCATCGACATCTGAGCATCACTATATAACGAAAATTCCTAGTGCTGGAATGCTCTTGAATGCCTTGATGACGATGAAGCCCTGGCGGCGATCGCGTTAGGCAGCACCTACCAATCATTGGGGGGTTACCAGCCGTCGAGTAATAGGAGCTCAATGCATTGAGAATCACGGGCGATTGTATTAACTAGGCTACTCTGTCACTGTTTAATAAATCCATCGGGTCTCAATCATACTGCCGTTAAATATTAGGTGCGTATAAGTCTTGGGTGTCAAAGCTATTACTAGAAGGCCCCGAAGAGTAGTACAACGGGGAATCTCTTCAAGAAACAGCCAATCGAACCCTACAATCTATACCAGAGTAGTCCAAGTAGCGTTCTTCATGAGGGCCCTGCGTAAGTGTTCCGTGAAACAGTGTCTTAAATTACCGAGACAATAATATATTTTCATTAGAAGCACCGAGGTAGCCCCGGACAAGTATATTAGAATCCACGAGGTTGAATCCTTCACCACGTGCTTAGCAGGCTAACATTCTATAAGACCTTCAAGCAAAATGCCCAAAGTGAAGAAAGTGTAAGATTTGGTCCGAGATATAAATGGGCTAGGTAGCTCGATAATCGCGAAATCCCACACGGACCCTCTTCGCGCCATGTTTCAGGTTCCTTATTAGTCTTCAACAATCAGCTTATTGAATTAAGGGATCAGATGTTATCTGCCGCTCCTAAACTAGTGAATTGGCCTGGGCCGGTCCCCCCACTACAATGTTCCAATTCTCCTTATGACTTGTATAGAGTGGATACTTGGTAGAGCAATTTCTCTCGGCATCCTAACTCTATATTTAGGACCATGGACGTCGGCATGACCAGGCTAGCCAGCCTCTTTCCGGATCCATCTCTTTCTATTTTTGTATCCTGACAAATCTCTCTTGAGACGGTGTCCCGGAAACATAGCTTCAACAGGGGGGAAAGGAGAAGAATAACAGGTGAAAGATGGCACAGCTTCCATTTCACATAGCCTTGGTAGCAGCGGCTTTGCCATCAGTCTGGAGCGCGACCGTTGACTTGCCGATTCACTTCCGCAACAGTTATGTAGGTCCTGCCATCTTTCCCTTGTAAGAAGTGCTGGTCAACATGACTGACCTTCAAGGCATCTGTGGAGCTGAACATAGGAACGCCTGCCCAAACATACATGCTCCATTTCGACACCGGATCATCCTCCACATGGGTGGTTGACCAGAACTGTGCCGTGTCCTGCGACAACGGGAGCGGGTAAGGAATCTGGTCAATTGCAGATCAAGCAATCACAATACTGACAAGTCTAGGTATGACCGCAAGGGCTACAATGTATCCGCCTCTTCGACTGGAAAGGTCCTCGGATCGTACGGCAAGATCGACTATTTCGGTGGAGTGACCGGTGGCCCAGGGGTGGCTGACACCTCTAGCTTGCCAGTTGGGTATAAAAGCAATGCACCGCTCACGTGGAACCAAACATTTCTCGCTGCGAATGAGAGCTCCTGGAGGTTTATCTCGGCCGATGGGTTCCTAGGACTTGCCTTTAGCACGATCGCCGTCGCCAACACGACAACAGTGGTTGAGACACTTCTGCAGCAGGGCCATCTTGACGAGACTCGGTTCGGGATCTACTACGGCAAGGAATTTCAGAATACCCGGGCGAACCCAGAGGGCGTCCTTACCATCGGCGCCTCGCGGGAAGAGCAGTATGCCGAAGGCGATCTCACGTATGTGCCCCTGCGACCGGAAATCGAGTACCAGGTCTGGCGGGCAACACTCTCTTCGGTCACTGGCACCAGTAATGCCGGGGAAAAACAAGCGACCAGCAAGCTGGGTGACTCGGGCCGAGTCGTCTTCGATACCGGAGCTGGAAGTTTGCAAGTGCCTTCAAACCTCATTGGAGATATTTACGCATCGATTGGTATGAACTGGACCGCAATTATTGACGCCGGATACGTTCCGATGTGCTCGGAGTTTAATTCGAGCTGGTCGGTGACTTTCAATTTCGGCGAGTCGGAACATGATCCTAAGTTAACTTTGACTGGTGATCAGCTTGCGAGACCTGGGTTTGCGGACAACAAGGATGCATGCTTCCCGCCCTTTGATGATAGTGGAAGCGAGGATTTTGGGCTTTTTGGAACGCCTTTGCTGCATCAGTTCTACACTGTGTGGGACTTTGGGGCTGCTGATGTGGCAAATTACCAGCCACGGATTGGGTTTGGAAAGCTGAAAGCGAATATGTAACCGTGAGTAAAAGGCAAAAGAAGGACCCAGCGAGATACTGGAATATATTTCACATACTACCGATGATTCAACTGCTACTCTATGAGCTGGAATTATATAATATGTACCTCTTGTAGCTTTAACAGAGAACATCAACTTTTCTACTAAAGAAACAACAGATATTTAGTATAATAGTAACCAGTAATGGTAATTAAAGTCTTAGACCTTTATACTGCCGAGGATATGGCTTACTGGATCCATTCGTCAACCCATTTCTGCACCCACTTCGACTTGATGCCATCGACACCTCGCAGCGTGTCGCTTCCCATTGCCGTGAGCGTTGTATCTAACAGATTGTCCGGTCCTAAATGAGATGACATCGACTCCTCGAAGAATCCCGACAGCTTTGCGGCCGGATTCTTTAGCAGCAGAATTTGCAGCTCCCTATCTCCCAAGGCCCTGTTGTTTTCAAGATTCTGACGTACCCGTTGCAGCCAGGACTGGGCGGGGATAACCTCCACACACTTTCCAGTGTGCTTAGAAAGGGCATCAACGACCACCGGTCTAATGTCCTCCCACTTCACCGGGTGGAGATTAAGCGGATGGAAGACGCCCGGGCTCTGTGTTGGGATCCCGGGGTCTTCCCCTCTCAGAATTAGGTCGCTCAGTACCTCGGTTAGCAGATCAATCGGGACCCAATCTATTCGATCGAGACGAGATCCGATGCTCTCCGGCACGGCGCCCACGTGGAGCGAGCTCAGCACCAGACTGGGGAACCATTCAGTCTTGTTCCAGAGACCTTTCGACCGCACCGCACCGGCTATTTGGCCGAGTCTGGCGAAGGAGGTGCGGATGGAGCACTCTCGGGCTGCATAATCCAATAGCTGCTCTGCTAAGTACTTGCTGTTCGCATATCCATTTGGTGCAGGGGTGTCTGTTTTGATTACTGCCTCTGGGGTGACGTGAGACTCGGTCTGATGACCCATTACCGAACTGACAGATGAGATGAAGAACAGATGTGGAAATTTGGCTGAGCTGGAACAGAAGTTGATCAGGTTCACGACGCCTGACAGATGGGGCTTGAAGGAAGCAAGAGACAGATTGAAGTTGACGGCCCATGCATTGTGAATCACCAGGGTAGCAGTTTCCTGGAGTGTCTTTAGGATGTCTTCGGATAGGCTTAGGTCCTTTTGCAAAAGATCGACGTTCCAGAAGCTTACACGGGAGGCATCTAGCGGAAGATCCAGGCCGTAGAAATCGCTTTTCTGTCGCTGAACTGCGGCGCTGTCGGCTTTGCGATTCAGGCAATGCACATGTGCTACCGACGGGTTCTTCAGAAGGACATCTAAGATGTAGGTACCGAGTGTACCAGTGGAACCAGTAAGGATCACTGTATGTGTACTCCGAGAAGGGTTCGCATCACCCTGACGTCGCGGTAAGATGATTTGACTTTGGAATTCACCCAGGAGATCACTTCTCTCCTTGAGCTGCGCTTCTTTGCTCGCTATCTCGGAGAATTCATGGTCTTGCTGAAGTCGAAGAACCGCCTGCGTAAGCTCCGACACAGATGGGTGAAGGTAGATTAGGTTTGGGGTAAAGCCGGGAAACGCTAAGCCTCGCTTGAACCATCGCGTCGCGGTGATAGCTTGCAGGGAATCCAAGCCCAAGTCGAAAAAGCTATTTGTGTCACCAAGCTGGTCATTGCTCCACCCCATAATCGAGGAGAGAGATTTTCTAATAAAATCAGACACCAACTGGGCATCACTCAAGCGGCCCGGGCCAGGCAGTTCTCCCTCCGCGAGAGAAGACAAGCGATCAGCATCGGCATAGAGCGCATCCAGCTCTTGAGCGTACAATGTCAGTGTGCCCGCTCTCTGCACGGTGCCTTTGCCGGACCTTAGCATCGGCTTGTCCGGCTTCGTGAACAAGATATGTGTTTTAGCGATCCGAGCATGAGCCGGACAGACTGCATTAGCTTCTTCGATGCTTGGCCAGATTTTCTCAATGACAGCAGCTCGCTCGCTGGGGTTCAGTCCTTTTCCAGCCAGTTCGACGATCAAAGAAGCTTGAAAACGCTGTGCACCTACCACCAGAGCTGCAGTGACTTCCGGATTGGCGACAGTGACTTGCTGTTCCATGGAGACAGGGTTTGTCTTCTCTCCGTTCAGAAAGACAATCACATCGTCTGCTCGGGAACTCCACCGCCACAGATCAGGCTTGTTTGGGTCTGGATGCCGGACGAAGAGATCCTTCGTGCTATATTCTTGCAGATCGGGAAACATGGTGAAAGTCAGTATATGTGCTTCACGCTCTGGGGTACGAACCAAGAACAGCTCGTATTCGTCGTCGGTCAAGCGTCGGAGATCCGCCCCCAAGGCCGGGTTGAATTGAATGTATCGCCAGTCTTTCTGTGGGTTTCGGTTGGTCTTGGAGTGGATGGAACTTAACATTCCCACTTCCGAGGCTCCGAACTGGTTGACGAGTTTGACTTTTGAGGCAACGATGTCTCCAATTGGTTGTGGTAGGTCACCTCCGCAATACACAAGGTAGCTTAAATGGCTTCTGCAGTAGTCCAAGAGATCAGGGCTCTGAGAGAGTTCCTGTATGATTGAGGGAACAACTAGAGCCACGTCCAAAGGTGTTTTTTTCATTGCATCCACCAGCCCTGCTGCTGTCGGGAGACCACCGGATGTGGGACAGATCATCGTCAGCCCGAGTGAAAGGCCGATGAACATTAAGTGGGCCATTCCAGCGGCCTTTGCTCGGTGAATTAGTTAGTTATGCGAGAATCTTCATGGGCCTGGGAAGTGGCTCACGTGAAATGGAGGCAGGCTCAGAAAGAGCCTCTTTCCTACCAGCCAGCTGTCTTGACTCTCAAACCCTTCCGGTGGATCCAGGCCACTCATGTGCATATGCTTGATAGCAGTGTCATGGTTAAAAAAGATTGGCTTAGGAATACCTGTCGAACCCGACGTATGACTACTCTCGTATTAATACCAGACTGTCGCGGAAATGGTTTAGCAAGGGGAAGCTTACACTACTACCAGATTCTCTGTGGCAGCACCGGGGTACGTCTTGGAATACTCAAAATGAGGGTATTCCTTGTTCAGCAAGTCATCCACTCCGGGTGCATCGAGCACCTCCAGCTGGTGCGCGTCCAGAATGGCATTCACTGGAGGCGGCCGGGGGACAGTTGCTACGAACTTTGTGCAATTCAGTCGCTCAAAGAGGCTGTTATGAGCTACCACGCTGTTGCGAGGCGATGTCAAGAACATCTAGAGTCATATCGTTAGTCTATGGTTCGCAATAATTATAAATATCGGTTCACTTACGCAGTATCCCGCTTTGACAGCCCCCAAGATAAGCGCAGGATATCTCACGTCATTCGGGCCGACATATGGCAATATCTCGCCATTTCCAGGGCCTAGCTTCTCTGTCAACCACCAGGCTACACCATTAATGGCATTTGCTAGGGCACGGAAGGTGATGGGCCGATAGCCATTCTCGTAGCTGAGGGGAGATTTGGGGTATTCGGCGTAGATGGCATCGGGCTTAACCTTGGCGTAATGGTCTATAATGTGGGGGACCAGTTGAGATCGGAAATTGAAGTTAGATTCCTGAATAGCAGCCATCATTGGCAATAGTGAAGATGAAGTAAATACGTCAAGAAACTGATGGGCACTAGCATCAGATAATGGCTTAGAAATGGTGAGTTATATATAAAGAAGGACTGAGGAGGGGTTTGGGCTATCGGAAATGGGATTGTTTACCATGCATTCTACAAATATTCAAGATAAATTTGACTGGAGAAAACAATATGGATTGGATCCCCTCAAGTGAGCGAGACTATGACAGGGATTCTGTTCCTTGGTTGCATTTGGAGGGCTGCGCCCTCCTGCGAACCACCCCGGGATAACGCGGGAAAAGCCTCTGACTCAAGACAAAGAACAACCCTACACTAGCCTATGATCTAGTGCAGAACTAGCCCAGTTACTAATTCTAGGCTGCGTGTGCCTTTTCTCGGAGTCTTGCTCCCCTGTGCTTTACCCAACCGTTGATCTCCACTCTTGACTGACAGTAATTAGAAATATTTCTTCCTAGTGAGGGACAAACCAACACTAGACACGTGCCCTAGGGAACTCGGAAACCTTGCAAGAAACAAAGGCGAGGGTGGAAAAGGATTCAATTGTTTAGCCTTTTGACGAGCACAATTAAATGACATGCGGGTCATTTCTCTCTCCATAGAGCTAATACTTTGACACGAAACAGGGTGTCTATAATCAGAATTTCGAATACCTAGAATAATTAATCCTACGCTTTATAGAAGGTGCTGGGCGGTTTCTCGTCTGGCTTCACACGGAAAAATGGAACTGAGAGCCTTTCAGTCGTAAGATAAACTTAGGTATAGTGCTTGAGTCGCTGTATTCAAATCATCCTCAAAGCAAGATAAGAGCCAAACATTAAGAATTACATCCTCCAGTCCACACTGATCCTCGATTCGACCACAATCTGCCCTGCCGGAATGTTAGGGCGACCTTTACCCAATTCAACAAGTCCAACAGCGTCGTCCCCGTCGCCAATTGAGTCATTGATGTGCTGGAATTTGGGAGCGCCTTTCCTGAGCGCGAAATGAGGCCTGTGCTCGCTGCTACTTGGCAGCTTGGACGATTCCTGGGTCATGGCTGAGGATGTGAACCGCATCTTGTGCCATAGAAATTTGACTAGACGTCGGTATGTCGGCAGGCAGGCGGCAATAAGATAGATGCCACCTTCGACCACAGTCCAGATGACAAGATCAGTGGCCGACCATGTTCCATCCGTCTCAGCATCAGTCACGTAGAACATGTAAAATCGGAGGATCGAGGAGATTAGTCCGCTGCCAATATGGTTACATTTTTGTTTGATGAGGAGATGTGTTAGGGATTGGTAACGTACAGGCTACCCAGCATGAATGTGAACGAGATACCTAGTTTCAGGCGGGTCGATGCATGAAGTTTCCAAACAAAAGGTATCGGGAGGATCAACATGCACACGTCGGTGAGAATATTCGCAAATCCTCCCCAGCGAAAAAATGCATTGATATTGAAACAGTTACCTTGCTTGGTCCAGAAAAAGCTTAGAGGCCTGCAGGAGAGGAACCCGGCAACAGTGGTTGCGATCCAGTTTGAAATAATGATAGCTCCAACGGCATAGCAAATAACACGAAAGACTCTTTGAGTGAAGATGCTTAGGTAGAGGTGTAGAATAACTAGCTTCGTAGGCACCACCGTTGCGAAGTAGACGAGCGGGATGATGATGATGTACTTCCCCCAAGTAACTATCATAGTCGGATCGATTTCAAGAACTCGAGCTTCGTGAAGGCCGACGCCGCCATATTTCACATCCACTATAGGAATTAGCTACCCTGTAACAAGAACTTCTCGAACGGGCTTTTCAATACCTATCGTGCAGGCTGCGATTGACATACACAATGCATAACCCAAGGTAATGAAACCGTCATCGAGGCCCCAACTCAGGCGGCCAACTATCTTCGCAATAAAACGTAAGGCGACGGCAATTGTTTCGAGAACCATGAATACTATAGTGACGGCATAAATGGTGGCCTGCCTCGATTCATGAAGATATTCCTCCGGATACTCCTCCCTGCTAGCCATGATTAACCGAGTAGATACACGATCGTACCAGAAATGACAGGCGACATCGGCTTTTCACTGTAGTATATCACATGGAGGTTAACCGAAGTTAGAGAGAGCAACTACTGGCGCTGCTTCTGCGGAAACTTCTCCTTCATAATCATTAAAATCATCGTATATTCCGCTGGCTAGAGTATTAATCACATTACTTGACGTAAAATGGGGGCTACTTGGCAGCAACCATTGTCTTCACGAAGAGAGTAGGCATTCAAGGACAGATCAGGAGAACGTAAATTGCGTGCAACCTCGCTTACTCAGCTCCGCAGCACCTGCAGAATGGTGATCCACACCTGCAGGTCGACAAGAACGGCGCTTACCTACTTAGAGGCTTTGCCTTAACGAGGATAGTCATTATAGATATTGCTGTATTAGCTGATATTAGGGCAAATTGGTTGGTTAGCTGGACCAAGAAAGGGGAAATCCTCTCCGGTCGCACAGTTGATAGTGCTATAGCGTTCGATTTCTCATATTATTTATCTATACAAACCCCACTCTATACTCAATAAATGCCAATATGCATGCATAAGGTCAGCATTTAGTGCATTTCTAGGGCCGGGAAATCTAGTCCTTGGAGGGGGCTGATATGGCGATACGCGAGCCCTATATTAAGTCGACACACTGTGGCATCGCCAGAGGACGCCTTGCGCTCATTTTAGGCGTTTTGCATACATTGAAGTCAACCAGCATGCGATTTCTTTGCTTTCATGGGCGAGGCACAAACAGCCAGGTACGCTATAGACCCCAATTCCCCAAGCACTGTAACCCGACAGAACTCAAAATATGCGCACAGATCATGGAATCCCAGATCGGTAAGCGATTCGAGTATCCTTAACCCGCCATAGGATGCGCGTACAATGGGCTGAACTCCCAGATAGCGGCACTTAGACATGAACTGGATACTGTTCACAGCTATGACTTTGTTGAGGGGACTCTCGCCTCGCCCCTGGCCCCCGGTATGCTGTCCAGTTTTTCTTTAGCTCATTCGCGTACTAATATAGCTCCTCAGAACTTATTGCGTTCTTTCCCAGCAGCCAAACCTACTACAACTACTTTTCCGCCGAGTCGGCGGACAGTATACTCAACGCACTGAAGTACCTAGCGGAGTTCATTGAAATAGAAGGCCCTTACGATGGCCTCATTGCCTTTTCAATGGGTGCTACTCTCGCCGCCACCTACCTTATCCAGCAAGCGATACATCACCGCGAGCAACCCCTTCCTTTCAAATGCGCTGTTTTCTTGTCCGGTGGCGCTCCCCTAGATCCATTGGCTCTGGAGCATGGTGAGGTGAGAACTTTGAAGGCAGAACTCAACAGCGACCAACTACTACCGGGTTTTCCCACGGCCCATATCTGGGGTCGAGATGATGATCTGTGGGGGGACCGAAGCATGACACTCTACGAGCTATGCGACCCTAAAGAACGCACTATGTTCCTGCATGAAGAAGGGCATGCCGTTCCTGGTGCGAAGGCCATGGAGGCACTACTCGGAAGCATACGGGCCATCCGGAGGACAGTGGGCAGAGCCGCGACGACTGGCTAAAGGGTAGCAATGACTTAGCGCCAGAGGGTATAATAACAGACCATAATGGATATTGTCCCTGCTAAGGTATCCACATCCATTACATGGGTTTCTTTCTTTATTGCCTGATTATAAAAAGTTATAGCGCGTGTCTCAATTAAAAGAGGGTCCAGCCCTTTGCGCTTGGACTAGTGCTTATTTTGAACTCGTGTCTCTGATGAGGAGCAATAAGCATTCTTCCCTTGAATCCACCATTAGTATTACTTGCTAGCTCATATGACACGGTCTTGGCCCGACGGCTTTAAAATATCTTTAAGTCTTGGATGATCTAGGCGTATCGTACCATATCCCACAGCCCTTTTCATCGATAGGCATCTAGCCCCTGCCCTTTTTAAATTCTGAAAATATCCCTGTCTTATTTGAAACACTCATCACATGTAAGATTATTGTTTGGATTCTAACTAGCAATACTAAGCCCCAGGATCGTGCCACGTAGGTAGGTCCGGTGGTTTGAATCAGCCCGACATGTATAAACAGCACATGTAACGACGACTTTGTTGGATCGAGCACCAATTAAAATGTCCACTATACCTAACACATCCATACCAAAGATACTTTCCCGAGAGCCTATAGGATGTGGCAGTTAATCCAATGATTCCGTGAAAACATACGTCAGGCTGCAAGTCGATGGATTAGGCGAGGACCGGGCGATATCGTCCAGAAGCAGCGTGACACGGGTATAGCGAGGAGCAATACAATTCCTTAAGTAAAGTGGTTATTTTTTTTTTAGCATCGCTGAATTTAGCCTCTCTCGTCTTTTATTGTCCAAGCGAAACTCATATAACTGTATGTACTAAGTGTGTCGGACATAGGTGATGCCTTCCATATAGATAGTTGGATGCGTGTCCTCGAAAGTAAATTAGATAAGAGCCCTCTGAAACTAGTCTTCCACTTGCCATCAAAATTTCCACTTTAATGTGAAAATGGCTCCCCTGCTAGATTCTAGTAGCCTTCCCAATGGCTTTCGCAGTGGCTATCAAAACAGTCATTCGGTGCCTTCCGAACCTATTGATGGAACAGACCTCGTGGACAGTGATAAGCTAGAGCCCATTGCCATTGTAGGCTTCTCCTTCCGGTTTCCTGGGAAGGCTACCGACTCCAAAGCGTTCTGGCAAATGATGATGGACAAGAGATGCGCCGTGACAGACTCACCAGAGGACAGAATTAGTGTTTCCGGCTGGTACCATCCTGACCGCCGCAGACGAGGACAGGTAGGTACCGTTATCTTGCAGCCGTCCAGCAACTCCTGAGATGTTACAGTATCCTTCTCGTGGGGCACATTATTTGGAAGAAGACGTGTCCCTCTTTGATGCGCCATTCTTCTCGCTTTCGGCAGACGAAGCAGCAGCGTTAGACCCCCAGCAGCGACATCTGCTGGAAGTCACGTATAGAGCATTGGAAAATGGTAGGTCTTACCCCAAATATATGAGGTTACTCAGAATTCCCGGTGCCACTAACACAGACCCGCAGCGGGCATACCGATGGAAAAGGCCGTAGGCACACAAACGTCTGTTCATGTGGGCTGCTTTGGCAGTGACTACAGACTTATGGCCTGCAAGGACGTGGAGATGAGCGCAGACTATGACGTGGTAGGGTTGAAGATGAGCATGAACGCGAACCGGCTCAGTTGGTTCTTCGACTTCCGTGGAACCAGTATGAACATCGACACCGCTTGCTCGAGCAGCCTGATTGCTCTAGATCTAGCTTGCCAGTGTTTGCGAAATGGCGAAACAGAAATGGTAATTCCAACTCACGCCAGTAACAACAGTATTAGCTAATTATGTGGAGGGTATCGTTGCTGGGACAAATCTCATTCTATCGCCCGACATGATGCAGGTGTTTTCAAATGTCAACATGCTCTCGCCAGACTCGCGAAGCTACAGTTTCGACAGCCGTGCGGATGGCTATGGGCGTGGTGAAGGCACCGGTACTTTGGTGATCAAGCGTCTCACAGATGCACTCCGTGACGGTGATACTATCCGCGCAGTCATTCGCTCAGTAGGCTCAGGCCAGGATGGGCTCACTCCTTCGGGTATCATGCAGCCGAGCGGTGCTGCTCAGGCCAAACTGATCCGCGATACATATCTGAAAGCTGGCTTAAGCATGCGACCAACTCGGTTTTTCGAGGCACACGGTACTGGTACGCCAGTTGGGGATCCGATCGAGTGTAACGCCTTGGGAGAGGCTTTCCGGGGTGTCCGTTCCGTTGGTGATCCTCTAATCTTGTACGAATTCGTCCCGCGCCCTTAGCTCCGCTACTGAAAGCTGACACGGAAAATTTTTTAGAGGTGCTGTGAAATCGAATATCGGGCACCTTGAGGGTGCCAGTGGCATTGCCGCGGTGATCAAGACAATTCTCGTCTTGGAGAGTGCCTTGATTCCACCGAACACGAACTTCGAGAACGTCAACCCGAAAATTGATCTGGAATATTTGGGCCTTAAGGTGAGTTAGTTATTTATGTTTCCTATTGTTATAATTAGGCTGATTTATGAAGCTGCCACTAGAGCCAACGCCGTGGCCCACACGCGGACTACGCCGTGCATCTGTTAACTCCTTTGGCTTCGGAGGATCCAACGCCCATGTGGTCTTGGATGATGCTTTCCACTTCCTCCGTGACCGTAGTCTCAAAGGAAATCATGCGACGGTCGACATTCCCCCATCCAGACCGCCAGGTCACGGTGAACAACGAAAGGCGCCAGTCGGAACCCTGGTGAAGCTCAGCAACACGTTCACCGAGCATATCCAGCCTTCTCAGAGACTTCTTGTGCTCTCTTCATCCAGTAGAGCGGGAATGAAGGACGTTGTTACTACCTACGTGTCCTATTTTGAAAACCTTAATCTTTCACCAGATCGAGTCAACGCATACACTGAAGACTTGGCGCATACCTTGAATACACGCAGGAGCGCTCTACCCTATAAAGCATTCTTGGTCGCATCGGGAATTGAGGACCTTCAGCGCGTGGGAGAAAGGATTTCACCAGTCTACCAGGCTCCTGAAAAACCTGTTGTGGGCTTCATATTCACGGGCCAGGGCGCGCAGTGGGCGGGTATGGGACGCGAATTGTTTGAGTATCCCATATTTAGAAACAGCTTTCTGGAATGTGAGAATGCGTTACGAAGCTTTGGGTGCACATGGTCTCTGCGAGGTAAGTTGAGCTTGACATGGAATATTTGATATGTTACTGATATATTGCAGACGCCACCCTGAACTTCAAAGCCTCGTCTAAGATCGATGAGCCCGAGGTTGCTCAGCCAGCTAATACGGCGCTGCAGATTGCGCTTGTTGATCTTCTCCACAGCGTGGGTGTTAAACCTGCAGCCGTGATTGGGCACTCGTCGGGAGAGATTGCAGCAGCTTATGCCCTTGGTGCGCTTTCAATTGCTGAGTCAATGCAGATAGCATATTTCAGGGGCGTCTGCGCGGCAAAGCTTGCACGTTGTCAAAGGCCCGCTGGGAGGATGGTTGCTACTGGACTATCGGAAACAGAAGCGGATATATATATTGAAGAGGTAGCAAGGTTACACGGTTATCGTGGTATCGATGTGGCTTGCATTAACAGCCAAAAGAGTGTCACGGTCTCCGGTGATGCCAACCAGATTGAAACACTAAAGAGCATCTTGGATTCCAAGAAGGTGTTCGCCCGAATGTTGAGGACTCCGGTCGCTTACCATTCATATCATATGGACCACGTCGCGTCAGTGTACCGGGAGTGGTTGCACGGCCTTCGAGCTGACAACAACCGGGCTGGTGACAGTGTCATGATCTCTTCAGTCACAGGCCAGAAAGTAGTCTCAGAGACATTGCGCTCACCGGACTATTGGGTTGACAACCTTGTGTCACCGGTCCAATTCTCAAGGTCACTCCTACAAATATGCTCAGAGTCAGGTCGTAAGGTGAGGAAAAAGCTCGACCTCAGCCACCGTAAACAACTCGGAGTGAACATCCTGCTAGAGATTGGGCCACATGCTACACTACGTGGCCCTATTCGAGATCTGCTCGAGACCCTTTCGTGGGGCCAGGACGTCAACTACTACCCAGCACTTCGACGAGGTGAGAATGCAGCCACAAATCTTTTGAGTGCGCTCGGTTATCTTCACTGTTCAGGGAGCGAAGTTGACCTGGGGAGGGCAAACAAGCTCATTGATGCATCTCAAAATCAACCTCGCGTGCTCGTCGACCTTCCTGAATATCCATTCAACCATTCAGTATCTTACTGGCGTGAGAGTCGTATCAGTAAGCAAAGTCGCCTCGGTAAGAAGGGACGGTTAGACCTTTTAGGCAAGCCAGTCGTGGATTGGAATCCGCTTGAAGCCAGATGGCGCCATCATATCCGTTGTTCTGAGATGCCTTGGGTGGGGGATCACGCCATCAATGGCGCGCTCATCTACCCTGCGGCTGGAATGCTTGTCATGGCGATCGAGGCTGCGAATCAGCTTGCGGACCCGGGTCTGAAGGTGACTGGATTCCAGCTTAAGGACGTGCAGTTCCTGCGTGCCTTAACCGTTCCAATGACTGCCGACGGTATCGAAACTAATCTTCTTCTCCGCACGACGAACGACAACAGTAACTCTGCGCGCGCATGGTCTGAGTTCCGCCTTTTCTCGTTTGAGAATGACAATTGGCAAGAAAATTGTCACGGCCTCATTCGGGTCGATTATGAGGTAGCTAACCCTCGCCATGAAGAAACCCGTGATCTAAACGACTGCTTGGAGCAAGATGCCTTGATTGAACAGTCATGCACCACCGATTTCAATCAGGATCAGCTATATCAATGTCTAAGGGAGAGTGGCTTCCAGTTTGGCCCTACATTCCACACAATCCTTGAGGGTAAAAGCAGCATAGCACACCAGGCCAGATCATTAATTCAAGTATATTCATGGCCGGAGGACCAGTATCCGCAGCCTCATGTCGTTCACCCGACTACGCTTGATGGTATCCTACACCTAAGCGCCGCTGCTCTGTCCGAAGGGGGCCGGTGCAATGTGCCCACTGCAATTCCCACCGGTCTTCGCAGGCTTTGGGTTGCCAAAGAGGGTCTGAGTCGGCCAACGGCCGATGCAGTGCATGCCGCCGCATGGATAAAAATGCTCCATCATCGAGGACACGAATTTGACATTTTCGCCATGAATGATCTACGCACGAGGGTTCTCGCTAAGGTAGAAGGTCTCCAGTCTACTATAGTAGCCAATAATACCAGAAAGTCTACGGAAAGCACGCAAAACAAGCTAACAAGTTATCACGTTGGCCGGATACTAGATTTGGATTTCCTCACTACTGATCAGCTGGTTGCATACTGCCTACAGTCCAACCCTCACGGCGTAGAGCCGGTTGATTTCTTTAGAGATTTGAACTTTATTCTATATAGGTTCCTTGACCAGGCTTTGGATAGTCTCAGAGAGTTCAGCCCCAAGGATCTGTCGCCACATATCCGCCGATATGCGGACTGGGCCAGGTTACAGCGGTCTAGATATCAAGCAGGTCAGCTCCCACTCAGCCGTCCCGAGTGGACACAGCTTTCCCGCGATTCAGAACGCTTCGAAGAGATGTGCGGCCGCGTTGCCGCTACGAACAGTCTAGGGAAAGCCTATGTACATACTGGGCGCAACCTGCCTTCCATTCTACGGGGTGAACAAGATCCGCTCCAGTTTCTGTTCAAAGATGACATGATGATCAAATTTTACCAAGAGGTCAATAATCGACCGGTTTGCTTTGAGCCCTGGGGTCGTTTCTTGCGAACACGGGCACAGAAGAACCCAACGATGAGAATCTTGGAAATTGGAGCAGGCACTGGCGCAACCACAGACCATATTTTGCATGCTCTATCTGTCGGAAGCGGAGTCTCTAAAGACAAATCGCTCTACATGACTTACGACTATACTGACATCTCACCGGCATTCTTTGAGCAAGCGGCCGAACGCTACAAGACGTTCCCTCGAATGAATTTTATACCTTTAGATATCACAGATGATCCATCCAAACAAGGGCTTGACCTTGAATCGTACGATTTGGTTGTAGCCGCAAATGTTCTGCACGCCACTGCTGATATTGCTACGACAATGCGTAATGTCCGTAAGCTCCTGAAACCGCGCGGAAGGCTGATGATGTACGAGGATATCAGGCCGGATATTACCCGTGCAGGTTTCATCGCCGGCTTGATGGAAGGCTGGTGGGTGGGGAAAGAAGACTATAGAGCTTGGGGCGCGGCGTTGACGACTTCCCAGTGGGATACGGTTCTGAAAGAGACAGGCTTTACGGGCGTGGATCTCGAGCTTCCTGAATACCTTGACCAGGAATGTCAAGAAACCGCCATCTTAGTCTCGACTGCCTCCGGATCGATCGCAACTGATCGAGTGCTGACGCGCACAATCTACTTTGTTCATGATCCTAGCTCCGTCGCGCAAAGAAATGTTTACGATAGCGCGCATAGGTCGTTGAGAGCCCAGTATCCCAACTATGTCATAGAGGGAGGTGACATCAAGCAATGTGCCTCGTCGCTATCCCTCACCGATACCACCCTTATTTTTGTTCAGGAGATAGAAACTCCACTGTTAAGCGGCATGACTCGGGAAACGTTCCTACAGCTTCAACACCTGGTTAACCACTGTCACTCAATGCTTTGGGTAACTGCTGGTGGCGGGCATTATCCAAACCGACCGGATTACTCGATCGTTGATGGATGGGCTCGAACTCTACGCAGCGAAAAGGCAAATCGACGAATTTCTACGGTTGCGCTGGATGTTGAAGGCCAAGTAAGCCAGAACCAGATTCAGCACATTGTACGCATCCTTGCGGATGTGGTGCTAGATACTGAACAGGCCGTGTATGAGCCTGAATTTGTCGAAGTTGATGGCATGCTTCACGTAGTGCGAATCACACCCGATACCCACTTGACTGACGAACTTTACGCGGCGTCACTACCTCGGCAAGCTACTAGCAAACCCCTTGTTGAGGCTGGGCCGGTCAAGCTGGTCTATACTACTGCAGGCCTTCTTGACACACTTCATTGGGTTGATGATGATGATGCGCACGGGCCGCTTCCCGAAGACGAGGTGGAAATAGAGGTTAAAGCGGTGGGACTCAACTTCAAGGACTCTCAAATTGTCTTAGGAGAAGATGTCGAGATGAATATAGGACATGAGTGTTCTGGAGTAGTAACGCATGCTGGCCACCTCTCCGGCCTAAGCCCCGGTGATCGAGTGGCCACTTTTGGTCCCGGAAAGTTCAGAAGTAGGGTACGAGGTAAGAGCAACACCGTCTGCAGGATACCAAACACGATGCCTTTTAGTGTGGCCGCTAGTATCCCAGCACAGTTTGGGGCAACCTGGCATGCTATCGTAAACATCGCACGGCTTGAAACAGGTCAAGCCATTTTAATTCATGCCGGGGCCATCGGTAGTGGCCAAGCGGCCATTCAGATTGCACAGTTTCTTGGTGCTGAGATTTATGCTACGACAAGCTCGGAGCAAAATACACAAATCCTGGTGGACGAATACAGTATTCCGGCCGACCATATCTTTCATGATGAAGACACTACTTTTGCCAGGGAAGTGATGCGAATGACGAAAGGGCAAGGTGTGGACATGATCCTTAGCACGTTGGCTGACGAAATGCTGTTTGCGTCATGGGAATGTGTCGCGCCTTATGGTCACTTGGTGCATATCGGTAGTAATAAAGATGCTTCCAACAACGACCTTTCAATAGCACAATCTTGCCGGCAAGCCTCGTTTACACATTTTGACTCTTATGCTTGGATGCGCGATAGACCGAGCGCAGCAAAACGGGCTATTGAGACGGTGATGAATCTCTTCGAGAGCCAGAAGCTCCATGTGCAGCGGCCCCTGAACGTTGAAATTGTTGACAAAATAGAAGAAATGCTTGCATTTATGCAGAGTGGCACATTTGCAGGAAAGTCTGTAGTGAAGCTGGCGCCACAAGCCCGAGTCCCTACAATGTTAAGAGCCAGGGTTCCGTTTCAGTTGAATCCCAATGCTACCTACATAATTGCCGGAGGTCTCGGTGGACTTGGCCGAACCATAGCCCGCTGGATGACTGCCCGAGGTGCGAGGCATCTCGCTCTCCTTGGCCGGTCCGGGGCAAAGACCCAGGACGCTATTGAATTGATCGAAGAACTCCGGGCACAGAGGGTTCATGTTAATGCCCCAGCATGCGATGTGATTGACGCTGTGTCCGTCAGGAAGGTTCTGCAAGAGATCCAGCAAACTATGCCCCCGGTCAAAGGTTGCGTCCAAGGCTCGATGGTTCTCCGAGACCAGATGTTCAGTGAAATGAGCTACGAAGATTGGCGCGCTGTAGTCGAATGCAAGGCGCTAGGCTCATGGAATCTGGAAATGAACCTACCCACGGACCTTGACTTTTTCGTGCTGCTCTCCTCCGCCAGCGCTGTAATCGGCCTGACCGGTCAGTCCAACTACGCAGCCGGCAACTCTTACATGGATGGATTCGCGCGTTACCGGGTCGCTAACGGACAGAAGGCTATCTCCCTGGATCTGGGCGCCATGGTTGACGATGGACTGCTGGTAGAAACTCCTGGTTTTCTCGAGAAGGTACTTGGCTACGGGTCTCTAGCCCCCGTGTCTCGGGCACAATTTCTAGGCGTCCTGGACTATTACTGTGACCCGAATAGGCCTCTATCAACCCCAGGAACAGCGCAGATGGTGCTAGGGATCTCGGCCGGTGGTGACCGCTACCTGGAAAGCACGCTGGTTGACAAACCACTCTTCTGCCGACTGAAGCTAGATAACGTTTCTGATACCTCAGTAGTCAAGGAGGGAGGCCAACTAAACTTCCAAAAGCTGTTTGTGGCGGCCACGTCGCTGGAAGAAGGACGAGAGGTTATAGCGAAAGCGCTGATAGACAAACTGACGCATTCATATCGTGTTCTGCCTGAACATGTGGACGTGGATATTCATGCGCCACTGTACACGTTCCGGATTGACTCTCTATTGGCAGTTGAATTGTGCAATTGGATTGCGAAGGAGTTCGTGGCGGAATTGGCTGTTCTGGAGGTTATGGGTGGTGCAACGCTGGACACGGTAAATCTTATGGTGGCGACGCGCAGTCAGCTTAAACATGCACCATGGGCTTGATGTATTATTGCCTATTTTGGATGGCTACTTACTCACCTTGACATAGTTTTGATAGTATTCTGACATCAGTTCCTGTTTACGCTAACGTCGATGCCAATTGAACAGTCGAGCGGTAACATTCATAGACTGTTGGTCTACAGCGTTTTGTTCCTTAGAGTATACCCTAGCACACTCAGTAAGTAGTCAAATATGCCTAGTGCGGAAACTTTCTCGGACGCCCGAGCACCGATATCACGGAGGAGAGTACATGGTAGATATATTCGTAGGTTTTATGTCAAAGGCAGTGCGTGTTTCTAATGATGAACCCGCTGATTCTCCAATAAAGTGGTCGGTGATCATGCCTAATGTGTGACATAACTTCGAGGCTTAGGTTCCTGTGGGTTGTGACAGCAAAAGGGGGAGAAGATGTCCATAGAACTGGAGTGTCTTCTCTACAAAATTAAGAGGGGTTCAAAACTCGTTGGCCCGGAGGATCATGCCTTCCACGACCTGTTGTGGACAGTATGTAACCTGCTGGAACGACTATATTATGTTTGTCCGAAAAGTTCCGACGAGACAAAGTAGTGGGATATCCCTAAAAGTCATGTTCAGCAAGGGCTCTGCCTGATGGCTACAGATGACAGCATTCCAGAGAAAAAAGCTATAGATGGCTGTTTGCTTGCAATGGCTTGTAGAAAGAGGTCATAGCTGCCACTTTGAGCAAAAATGGCTTCTTTTGTTCCTAAAGAGACAGCACCTACAAGGTTGCAAGGAACTTTGGATCAAAGAAGGCATTGCACAGCAACGAGTCAAGAGCATCTTCTGTCGCGCCGAGGGACATGTACTTGTCGATGCATCGAATACTCGCCAGAACTTCGTATTACTTCTTGTAGAACTTATGAAAAGGCCATGAGACCCGAGCTTGGGGTTTCATTTTTGCTAAAGGTATATTTCTTGCTGCCTGGTACTGCTACCACATACTACCTGGGGGTCTTGGGATTCTATTCAAGCCCTGGTAATATTGGATTATATTAGCCAGGCCCAACGCCACATACGTTCAAGGTCCAACGATATATCTAGCGATTACCAGGAACCGCACTGATTCTCTGACGATCGATGGAAGGTTTCTTTGCGCCATTGATGCCCTTCCTACACAGTAAATACCAGTGATATTTAGGGTGTCCTTGAATCACTATGATCTTATCAATTCAACTGTCTAGGCGTAGAGTCCCTACCCGCCTGCAGGAGGGCTTCTAAGTATGCTGGCTGTGCATGGGAGGGTCCTGAAATAGCTCGCAGATGATACAAGTCAATCGTAGCGTAGAAGTGAACCATAGATACGCATATATCTCATCATGGAGTAATCCAGTTCACCTTTTTGCATCGGCCCAGCGCTTTCACCTTTTTGTTTATCCGCTCGGACATCCAACCAGACGTTGTTCCAGCTTTACTGCTCCCTCGTTTGGCTACCTTGGAGGTCAAGCACTTTCCCGGCTCGTAGGAGTACTGATGACACTCTCGATCTTTCGCACATTGCGATTGGCATTCCTCAAGGCCCCCGGGTCCTTCATTGTTTTCATCGGTAGAACCATTGTCCCAGTCACTTTGAACCTCCCCAAGCTGTGGACGGATAAGCTTCTCGAAGACATCAGCATGTAACATGGTCGGCTGTTGTGTCTGATAATTTTCGTCAGTACGTTCTCATAGAAGCCCTGCTTTGCCTCTACGTACATTCGCCCACCAGCTCCGCTCAAATCCCCACACATCCTTGATGTCGCTTGGAGTCATATGGTGGTACGTGACGACGGGGGTACACCAATGGTGCATTTTACGGGCCGGTCCGTAGTAGAAGTAGGTCCAGGGAGTAGCGCCTTGGAGCATTGGATCGGAGAAGAAAAGACCGACTCCTGCGTCCGCTAAAGCCTTCCCTAGAACACAGTCCCCGGCCCAGTGGCCACCTGTATACTCGTCCAGTTCTTTAACCCGCGTGGCACGGTAGTCGGAAACCTTGTGCATTGCGGCATGGGAGATAACGAGTCCTGAGCCTCCATGTCCAAAAGTAACATCACCCACTTGCACTGCGGATCCCATATAGTACGGTTGACTAGGATCAAACCTCGCAAGCCATTCTAGGAGATTGCGCCACACGATGTATGTGTCTGCTTCGATAAACACGTACCATTTCGCATCCGGTCGAATTTGAAGCGTCTCATTGATCATTGGCAGAAACTTCCACTTGTCTAGTAGCCATCCGCGATTATCGGGTTTGCCACTTGGAGTGCTTGGGTCATCGTTGATATCTTCTGCTGTTAGACCCGCACGGCCTAATCGGCGTAGGCGGTTGTAGAGATCGAAGTCTGCATATGACTGCTTCACTTCGTCATCGACGCTGCGCAAAACGTCATGCGCTTGCACCCCCGCAATCTCTTCCTCAAAGTCGGAGAAAAGGATGAAGTGGGGTATGCATTTAAGCGTCGTGTTGAAATGCACTGGAACTTTTTCCAGCGCTTCTGTAGCCCCAGTCTTTAAAACCACCTGAATGTCCTCTATCCCAGGTAGTTGAGGACACTCGGGTGGCTCCGCCGCAGAGTCTACGGGCTCATGTGGACTCTCGAGATAACCCCCCTCTAAACCGTGTATATCTGTGCTTGGCTGATACAAAAGCCAAAGGAACAAAAGAGCCAGCAGAGGAGAAATAAAAAGGGGAGCAATCTTGTAGCGTGAGGGAATCATCGATGGGAGTGCAGGATGGCTAACCGTGACTACGAAGGGGACGTTTGTTGAATGGAAGCCTTGCTTACATGTTCAGGCGACGAATTCATTCTCACAAGTAAGCACCGTCACACCTCTTCGGGCCGATTGGGCACCGAAATCCTTTGTGCAGGGTCAACGAGACCAGTCCTGAGTCCCAATGTACTACACGGAATCCTTTGCCGTTGCGTTTCTGTTTTTCTGATAGGGTCAGCGATCCCCGCATAGGCGCTACCTAGCACCAGAGCCAATCACGCAATGAAACCCCTGCCTAGCTAGAGTCAATTCAACTCTTGCTTCGTAATACAATATCGGAAATCCCAGGTCAGCACAATGTACTGCTGTCCCACGTTCAAAGAGTATGGATCAACCAATTTAGAAATCTATGATAAAACGGTAACGTGTAACAAACACTCTTGCCATGATAGTAGTACGTAGAGTGTTGTAGTTTGGTGATGACAATTTTCTGTTACTCTATTCGCTACTAACCTGTACCTTTACCTCTAGCCCGGGAAGATTCATGTCAAGTGGATATCTCATCCTTCTCAGTCCTCAGGACATGATTGTTTCGCATCTTGGTGTTAGGTATATCAGTATGCCACTTATAATGATAGGCTCTTTCCCAACCAAGTTTTAACATGTCTAGTAGCAGCAACATAGGATGGACATCAATCTGGACAACATAAATACTTTTGCTGTGCCTCTCCGGCCGCAAAGAACCGAGTACATCCCTTTCTAGCCGCGATTGTGCCTGTGATACAATGATCCACTGTCGCACACATCGGTCAATGTGGTTTAGGTGGCGGCTACTCGCCTCGACCAATTCTTCTGTCTCAAGATCGTGTTTCCCCGAAAGTCTTAGCCGGCCATTCACCCACGTAGCTAGGCGACCAGATCTATACGAGTCTATTGCCATGAGAATTGGGCATTCTTCAACTAACGCATTTCTCCACTCTATTGATCGCAGCATCTCCGTGCTCTTCCTTAAAACTTGTTACACAGTGACAGGGAAGGTCGCATAATTTAAAGAATGGTTCACCTAGCGCTCGATAACCATGAGCTCGGAAGCTCCATCAACATTTATGCGTGCCATCTAGACTTTCCCTTCGTTGCTGCGCCCGAGCTATAGACAAGGATGTAAAATATTGCGCATCTTTTCTCATTGTGATAGGTGGGGTTAGCCGAGGTTTACTGCATCTCTAGGCTGCAACCAGGCAGAAAGCGAAGGAATAACAGTACCTCGCCGTCTTGGCAAGCGGCCACTTTGCGACCGTGGATATGGACAGGACGGTCACTCGCTGAATAAAAGCCTTTCTCGCCGAACCTCCAGTCGGTACCGTCATTTTTGGCCTATGACCATTCTTACCCGTTGTAAGAAGCCCATGGGTAAATCTGCTTTCTTTCGCGCCTACATCGATATTGGGGCATGACAAGTCACGAGCGCGGACCTTCATTCAAGCTGAACATTCGAATTCTTTATCCGGGTGATGACAATTCTTTTTCGAATCTGTCGACACGGTCTTACCCTAAGAAGTAGTCACTACTGAGGGAGAAGGTCCAGCTTATTTATCACTGTCCCCGATTTTGTGGTAGACATCTAGAGCCGATGATGCCGCACTGTAAGCGCAATCAATGACCCCAAGATCGAGAAAATTAAACAAATCACTGCATATCCATTAGTACAAGCGAGCCAGTTTAGATGCGAGTGAGAACTCACAGTATGTATTTTTGAGCCCAGCGACAAAGCACTTCACCACAATTTCCCAGATCGTTCCATCGAGCTTGGCAATGTAATTGGTATCCGACGTCGCACGACGAATGATCTACGAGAGTCAGAAAACAGACCATCATTGTTCCTCTGAAGATTTATTTCTTACCTTTCGCGCCCCTGGGCAGTGCAGACTTTTCTCCAGTTGTTGCTTGAACCGTAGCCCGAGGACCGTGTTCGTCATTGTGATACCGGTGGTCATCGCAAAACTGACTAGGAGCATGTATCCGCTTGTCGCCATGGCCATATCCTGGGGTTCTAACAAGGATGTCATGGCGACAAATGCAGACGCCGATGCTATACCGGTTCCCATACCACCCGGGATGATATAAAGTGACTCCCCGAGATTGGTATTACCATTCCACCGGATGAACAGCAGAAGATGGGTAATGGCAGCAACGAGTCCTCCAATGACCAATAGTGTCTTGTAGCGACCGGTTCGGCGGATGACATTGCCCGCCAATAGGCCCCCAACGGTGTTTCCGACCACGGCCGGGACCAGATGTCCGCCTGCGACGGTGGCAGAAGCACGTTGCGTGACTTGAAAGTAGAGCGGAACGGAGAACAGCATGCCGAGCTGACTGGTGATCTGAAGGAACCCGACGGTGTAGCTTGATGCCACGTTGGGTCGAGAGAGGATCCGAAGGTCGAAGATAGGTTCGGTTGCGACGCGCGTCTCGACCCAGACAAAAAGCGCAAGCAAGCCCAAGCCAATACCTCCCAACAAGAAGGATGCGGGTGAGACCCAAGGAAAGGCATGCCCGCCTCGGTCGAGGAGCATGATAATTGCCACCACAGATGTACCAAGCAGTGAGGCTCCTAGGAAGTCAACCCGGCGGATGGAGGCCTTGGTGTCGGTGATACGCGTGATGTTGAGTTTGACGATAACCAGAAGACCGCCCACGGCGATGAAGGGGATCTGGAGAAGGAACAGCCTAGCACGAGTGTAAACTTCGCTGGTTCGTAAATATAGGAAGGATCATGAATTGGGCCATACCAGCGCCATCCGATAGCGTCTGTCAGCCACCCCCCGACAGGGCCTCCTGCACTGCGACCCAGGGTCATAGAGATATTAATATATGCTCTCCATGACGCGACCTCCCGTCTAGGAACGATGTCTGCAATGTCAATCAGCGACTTGAATTAAAGCGGGTTATATCGCTACCATGGCGTACCTGTGATAATGACCGAGCCAAGGGTCATAATACCGGCACCTCCAATCCCACTCACTGCTCGCCCTGCGATTACTGTCCAAAGACCCCGACCGATTCCACTAAAAAACCACTTGTTAGCATGGGTACAACCCTCCACGCGTGTTGATACCTACGAGAAAATGCATCCAAGAGCAAACAGGGTGTAAGCGGCGAGGAGGAGCGCTTTTCGCCCGTAGATATCGCTCAGTTTTCCGTACATCGGCTGTGCAGCGCATACTCCCAAAGTATATGCAGTCGACAACCAGCTAGCATCCTGTAGTCGATTGAATTCCGACGAAACCTTTGCCGTCGCAGCCATGACCAGCGTGCTGTCCGCGTTCGAGATAAATTCGCCTGCCGCTCGTCAGTCTACAGTCCCGCACGCGTTATAGCCGAAAAACGTATGCTGACCGAGAATCAGGACGGCAACAATGGTGCTCACACTGGTCGAAACCTCCACTCTGCGTTCTTCGCTAGGAGCTTTATTAGGAAGCAGTGCATTTTCTTCATCATTACCACTTATTATAGGCTCCCGATCGCTATTCTTGGAAATCGTCCGGTACGGCGTTGCTGAGATGTTCCCATTCTCCTTGGTGGGATTGAGATGAGTGGTTTCATCCGCGCCGGCGCCCATAATTGCGGTGCTCGACAGCTTTCTATGTGACCACAGAGGAGAGAGATAGCGGATTTTTTTTATCATCGCAGCTCCCAGACTAGCCCGATGGCGCAATTGCTGATAGCCGGGCGTTCCTGGCCTCGAAGTGTTTTTGCTCTAGGCGTATAAGCTGCTTGACATGCTTGAACCTCTACGATAACAGATTTCTGCTTCTTCTTACTGGATGTTTCTGAAAGCTATTCAGCAGGCGTGATTGAAGTCCACCATTTCACGCGATGAGCGCCAATCAATCGCGCTGGGTTTGGTTGCTCATCGGATACCAGAAGCACGTCATATCGGATATTGATGACTGATCCGCCAACTCCGATATCGATCGAGATCGTATATCGACGTTCAAATTAAGTGCAATCGAGTTTCAGATTTTATCCACTGAGAGAGACTTAGTTACGGTGTCATTGTGATTGACATGCCTAACACAAATAAGATGGGGCATATATGGTGGGTTATGTGGATCTTTTGACATTTTCCGAATCGATTATATATTCCTGCACTGCCCCGTACCAGTCACTCATCTAGGCTAACAATAGTGGAAGAAAATAAGAAACAAAAGGACAAAAAGAGAAAGAACAAAAGTAATTTCTTTCTTCCAATTTTTTTTTTTTTTTTTTTTTTTTTTTCACGATGAGTTTGTTTTTTTTTTTTTTTTTTTTTTTATTTTTTGTTTTTCTTGGCTTTTCTTTTTTTTTTTTTTTTTTTTTTTTGTTCCCCTCCACTTGACCCAAGAATTGGAGAACATAGGGTTTAGGCTGCCTACAGGTCAGGTGGGCTAAAGAATCTAGAATCTCAAAGCTGAACTAATCGGCAATCACAAAAGCATCCTAAAGGGAACTAAAGCCGAGCTTAAATAATAGGATTGATTGAGTTCATCCGAACCATGGAAAGGTCCCGGTGGAGGCTCAAAATCTGTTGATGCAAAAGTAGGGTTTGCCTATCTACCCCTTGGAGAAACTCCGGAATCCCATCCCTGTCACTTCTAATTGCTGATCTCTAACTAGCATAACTTGCTGGAGTGACTGATAGATAATTCAAGGCAATTGAAATCCCCTTCGTCGTCATAGGTGAGTGTTTACCACCTGACCGATATATCGGGTAGTTTGCACGACCATATCGGAATCTCGGAGTTAGGTGGCAACGCAAAACTTTTAGACGGAATGAACCAAGGTTATATCATCAAATTAGGAAGGGATATTCAGGACCCATCAGGTACAATGTCAGGAACAGGCAGAGGCGTCAATTCCGAAAGTATAAGCTCGGTAATAGCGGCGGTAGATCGGTGATGTATCACCTATTGGTCCCAGGAATGGGACTTGCTCCATTCATTCTATGCCAGGGTTGTGACAGGGCCATTGAACAATTCCAGAATGCCTGAGGGCATATGCATCCCTGGTTACCTATGCGATTGCGTAGTTGATTGACCCCTGTGCCTGGCTAAACTTGCCGAGCCCAATTTTCAATTTTTTCTTTTCTTTATTTTTTTTTTTTAATTTTTTTTCCCCTTCTTTTGTTAGATTGTCCTTGCTATATAAGGAGCCAAAAGTCGCTACAATGGAGGACCTATCGTCCGTTTTCCAACACCAAAATGTCGCCCCTTGCCCGGTCGTTTTTAGCCCCCTTGCTTCTGACGACGTGCGTCTCGGCGGAGACCGCCGTGTCGCGTGCAGAAGCTGCTCTTACCACGCTTCAGTCATGGTACAACGAGTCCACGGGCATTTGGAATACCTGCGGATGGTGGAACGGGGCTAATTGTATGACGGTCCTGGCGGATTTGGCGCTGGTCGATGACTCCGAGTCAGTCAACAATACTGCTAAGGAGGTGTTTGCAAACACTTTCACTGTCGGGCCTAATTCGAATCCGTATCCCGATCGGAGTAACGGATCATACTATGAGACTGCCGTCAAGCGGAGTGCAAGCTCTGTGGACGCGTCGCTATGGTTGGACGGTTCATATGATGACGACGCGTGGTGGGCACTGGCATGGATCGCCGCGTATGATGTCACCGGGAAGCAAGATTACCTTGATGTGGCCATTGGGATTTTCGACCATTTGGTGAGTATCCTTTTGGCGTTTGTTTACGGGGCTTATCGCTAATGCCTGACTGTGTAGAGCGAAGCTTGGCCATCGAAGTGCGGTAATGGAGGCATCGACTCGGACTTTACCCATGTCTATGTAAATGCTATCGTAAATGAGCTGTTCTTTTCGCTCGCGGCGCATCTGGCCAACCGTGCCTCTGATAGCGAGTATTATGTCGACTGGGCGACCCGTCAATGGAAGTGGTTCAAGAACAGTGGCATGATCAACTCCAATCACACCATCAACGATGGACTAACAAACGATTGCAAGAACAACGGGGCAACATTGTAAGTGAAATCTCGCATTACCCTCTTCACCTCCATGGAAAGAGTGCTAACGGTACCCTAATAGATGGTCATATAATCAAGGGGTTGTGCTGGGCGGTCTCGCCGAGCTGCATCGCGCCGCCAAGAACGAATCGGACCTGGATGCTGCCAAGAAGATCGCCAAAGCTGCGATTGCTGAGTTCTCAGACGATAACGACATCATTCATGAGTCCTGCGAGCCGGACAGTTGCGATAGCAATGCCACGCAATTCAAGGGCATCTTCATTCGCAATCTGAAGCTTCTACACTCCGTTGCACCGGATGATGCTTATATGAGGGTGATCAATGCTTCGGCCAAGAGTATTTGGAAGAATGACCGTAATGGTCAGAACCAGCTGGGCTTAGACTGGGCGGGCCCTGTCACCCAGGTGGATGCTTCGACGCATAGTTCTGCGATGGATGCGTTAGTAGCTGCGATCAAAAACTGATCTGGGGGGTTTCAATTGCATAGCTGCTCTGGACAGCAGCACAGAGCGGATAGATTCATTCATAATTATATATTTTCTCATAGAGTTGGTAAATAAATGATTTCTAGAAGGATATCATTCTTTGTTTTGGGCAGAATTTAGTTTCATCCACTAATATCCAAATATCCATTGTTTACAGACTGAGGCGGTGATGAAGGCGGTGAGTAGACTTTGCCAACAATATCCTGTCGACCAGAGTGGGTCAATATCATACATTATTCAGCATCCGCTCGGTCCTTCTTTATTCCATTTGTTTATCCTTTTTATTCAGTTCTTCTTATATAGATTTAGGAGCTAGAGACCTTACTTTCAATGAAGATACACTATCATTCATAATCTTGGTGATACTAGCTCATACGCGTATTCAGCGGTCCGACATATCCCATGTTGCTGCCAGGCAACAAGGAGAACACAACAGCAGATTGACTCACATTGCTTCACGTTAACTATGAGTGCCTTTTCATCTCACACTCTCCAGTGTACACTTAAATTCACACCTCTGCTGGATGTTAATGAGTTCAAACATGACACAAGATCCCCAGCAATCCATCACCATGAGGAAAGTCCATTGAGTATTCATACTATAGACTGGATCTTCTTTGTACTCAACTACTCAACTGCTCTCTACTATTTACCAATCCCCTTTCAAAAGGAGGGCCTGGGATAGCTTAGCACTATGTATGATTTCCATTTAATTCACATGAATCCTCGAGTAAGTTCCGTAATTCTATGTGGAAAAGTTTACCACTCTTTCTTGACCCAATTATATGATCCACATAACAATTTGTAATATATCGGACAATACCACTGCACTAAAAAGACGCCATGACGCCAATTCAGGCGTGATACTGTATTTTTCTTGGTTGACATAATATAACTGTCGACCAGAGTGGGTCAATAGGATACATTATTCAGCATCCGCTCGGTCCTACTTTATTCCATTCTGTTTATCTTTTATTCAGTTCTCCTAGATAGATTTAGGAAGCGAGAGACCTTACTTTCAATGCAGATGCATTATTATTCATGATATTGGTGATACTAGCTCATACGCGTATTCAGCTGTCTGACAATAACTAACCTCTAAATACAGTCCTGAAATTACTCGGGAGAATTGTTGTTCCGTCCCCGAAAAATAAAGTCTAGTCCCGTTTCGTATCAGGGCTACAAAGAAAGAGTTTAGTGTAGTGACACCAGTTTCACCCTGTAACTTTTCTTCTTAGGTGTTGTCTCCTACAGTATCTTCTAAACCCAAGTACTGTGACATGTGACACGTGATATACTTTTGCCCTTAAGTTATCATCCAACTTTTGTCGTGGATGGACGCCGACCACAAATAAAGTGTATGGAGCCACCTCGGTGAGGTGGGCGAACAGCGTTCCGGCAACGTTTAACCCATTCAATATGCTTTCTGCTGATGTTATTATTGGCTACTTGAGACATCGAGAATACTCTGAACGATGGACAGTGGACCAAACTGTGCCAGCGACTGACTCTACAGCTGAATGATATTAACCGGCTGGCAATCTAATTGCTAACTATCCCAGTTGCTTGCTAACTCTTTCTCCTTCGGCCGTGTAGTAGTCGGACTTCTAGTCCATCTACTGACTCGGACTATTTGTGCAATGCGGTAGGTGGAGCACGCCATGCTATCAACATAAACTTTAGAGCTCGAGGCATTCACTTGTGGCCGTTAGATAATGAACCTCGCCCGCCTCGACCGCTACGCAACGCAGTACGATCATTTGTTGATTTATCCGAAAGAATGGGAACAGGTCGGTAGGTAACTCCAACCTTCTGGGCTATTGAGAAAACAAGTGGTTGACCAAAGGATCATAGGACACCACACTTTGAGAGCATAAAATGCTGAATAGCATTCACTCAAAGTATCCGAACAACAGGCTGGGACCGGTAAAGATCGTCTCGACGTCAAGTGGGGACCCCACATGGCACAACAGCCTGACGAAATTCCAAGCGTTCACCCTGACCGAGTACACCCGCGTACTCGTCTTCCATTCCGATTCGATGGTCCTGAAAAACATGGACATTACTTCCTGTCGCTGCTGGCGCCCGTTGCTGTCCCGCGTGTATACTTGTTGAACGAGAAGGGCGCATTGGTTAAAGACCAGATTCTCGCATGTGATGCCCATCGAACCAAATGAGGGCAATTACGGCCGTATCATTGAGGAGGCGAAGTCGTCGGGTGAGTTTGATATGGAGGTCTTCAATCACCTGTTCAAGGACTCGACCACAGTCCTGCCCCATCGCAGGCTGACACTCCTCACAGGTAAACTTTCCGCGGTACAGACCATGAGCGGTATATGGCAGAAGATAAGGATGAGGAGCGCAATGCCATGGCTGAAGTCTCTCAGGCGTACCTCGTTCAGTTTAGCAACTGGCCGCTGCCTAAACCCTTGCGTCCTCATACTGATTCGCAGTGGACTGCTGCGCTTCCTGCTTGTACGGACGATGATGTGGAGACTCCTGACCGGCCAAAGTGTGCGGATCGGTTCATGTGGACTGGGTTTTGTGAGGATTGTTATCGGGATAAGAAAATGATCTTGTGGCCAGCTTACTGCGTAGAGGCATGTTTATACGTGGCTTTCTCTGTGGCTTTTGGTAGATAACATTGACACAATAGGTGTTTGTATGTACATATTATCTCCGTGGTAGCCAGCCAGGTTTTAAACTATACACAGGAAGTAGGCTTATTGCCTTTGCAGTAGAAGGATGGATGGCCACGCCAATGAATGGAAAAACACCAAAAAAGGGTTAAGTAAAAAACATCCAAGATACCCGCTTAGAGTTCTTATTAGAGGCTACACAAAACCGAGGACAATAGGTGACAGCATAGGATGTATATCAGTGGCTCTCCCACTATTCCTCCTCCCGTTCTCTATCGCGGTCATATCTGAATGCAGCGATAGTCGGCCACGACTGCAACATAGCAGCGCCCACCATCAAGCTCCCCGCAAACACCTGCGCCCGTGTAAAGTTTGCATTTTCGAGGTTGACCAGTGCTCCGGCAATGGGCGTACCAGCCAGCGATCCAAAGGAGCTGATCCCCCACATCATTCCCATACGAGTGCCCAGGTAATTCTTATCCGGGGTGAAGACGGGGTGGGAGACTATCGCGGTCGGTGCGGTGACCAAAACACCACTCAAGAAACCCCAGTAACAGGCCCACACAATGAACCCAGCGTTGTTGGTGGTCGCGATCCAGGTGTACATGGCAACTGCAGACGCAGCGGTGGAGGAGATCAAGACCAGAATCGGATTGACGCGGGAGCCGACGATATATGGGACTATTCGTCCGAATGCTGATGCTCCATTGATGATGGACACTAGGTAGAAAGAAAGACCCTTGCTCGTTCCCAACCTTACCCGTGCATAGGTTGCCACGTAGAAGATCGGGACATAGTATGCGAGCATGACACAGGTGAGGGATACAGATAAGAGCATGAAGGCTGGTTGCTTCAAGGCTGCCCACTCAATTAGGCTGCGGGCGCGTGTCTTCTTTCCTGGACGGCGACATAGAATCGAGCATGTTACTATGGCCATGAGCAAGTTGATGAACGCCATGCAGCGAACAGCCCAGGGGAATCCAATATTTGGTTGTAATTGGCGGAACATGATTGGGAATATGACACTGCCCACGCTCGACCCGATTGACGCACAGCCTATGGCAATGGGTCTTTTTGTCGTGAATGATGAGGAGATCACAACCATGGCGGGGATGTATGAGACGCCTCCGCCCAATCCTACACAAAAGGCTTGTCCGAGGAGTATCTAGAAGGCAGATGTGAGATATTGACTTGAAATATAATGGCAACGGGAAGAGCTCACCTGGTAATACTCGGTCGCTAAGCTGGTCATCATCATCCCGAAAACGACCAGGAAGCTACCGCTTAGGATCAGTACTCGTAGATACCCCGAGTCGACCAAGGGCCCGGTCACCATTCCAACCATTACAATGAGAGTAGCTTGGATACTGCCGATCCATGAGATCGACGAGGGGGATTCTCCGCGGAGAAGAACCGTGCGATAATACTCCTGAAAAGCGCCAAACGTTGTGATCAAACCCCTTTGGTCGCTGGTCAGTATACTTCTATACCACTGAAAGAACGTCAGGAATTTTGCATCGCCCTACCAAGAATTCATAAAAACACAGAAGCCCGCCACGACACTCAGCCAAGCCTGCGTGCCGCCGTTTGGAACTGGCTTTTCTTGCCCGTCATATTCGGCTGCGGATATACTCCCGGTTACCGGTGGTTCAATTAATTCCGGACGTTCATCAGATTCCTCCTCGCGATGAGCTTGTGTAGCCTTTCCCTCTGCTTTGCCCATGTCTCTTCGTCTATAAAACTTTCTATCAATGAGCCGGGTAGGTGCAGAGAAAAGGCTGACCCTATGTTTATTTATTGGCGGGAATCTTCCGTTCTCCCCGCAGCGGAGTTTTCCCGATTTTCCCTACCCCGTGGGGTCTTTCTGATTCCTTAATTGCCGAATTATAAGTCCGTTCTTTTGGAGCTGATTTCATTACCGGCACGCATTACCCGAGATTTTTAGATTCACGTGGCTTAGCCCTACCGTGGAATTGACTATTACTAGGCTACGGTTTACGCCATCTGTCGCAATTAGCGAAGAAATTCGTTCCTGCTACCTCCCGCAGCACTTCAAAACGCAGTTAGAGGGAAATTATCTGGCGTCATGATTCCATTCATTAGATTAAAATCACGCCATTGACTAACAGGAGCTCATCAGTTTCATCTGACCTAATTCCCTGCTAAGGATTGCGCTCTCGTAACAGAAAATGGGTTCATATATGATGAAGTATTTTCATTAACGAGGTGACTTCTGTTGGGGACAACTTCCATATTCTCCAATGACGCCTGCAGATAGTGTGGCGATGTCAAAATTATGGTAATTGTGCACATTCGGCCTTAAATATCTGGCGAAGGAGCCAGAACTAATATTTCGGGGTTCGCCGCTCAAGAAGCCATGGAGCATGGGTAGAACAGCTAGTGAACTGTTCAGTCACACATTCGACGGTAGACTCACCCACATTAGAGTCTCAAAAAATCGTGAGACTGCACTGGGCCGTAAGACAGGATCCTGCGACAGAATGCCTTCCATGTTGATAAAAGCCTCTCTGAGGTGCCCATGTCAGCGTCTCTTTTCGCAAGCTGGTGGATTATAACTGTACTGGTTAGTCATGACTTGGTCCTTAGGTTTACTCTACCTATGAGCCGACCTACAGGCTCTCCACTCACCAGGCCATAAATAAGCCGAACGGTTTAGAGGAGGTCATGCAAATCCTGCAGGTCTTGCTCAAGGGGCCGGGGTTTGAGCGGGCTTGATCTGTTGAAGCTCAACCTTGACCTCTTCTAACACTCGAATCTCCCGCGCGGGATTGGAGCCGTCTTCTTGGCTAGCCCCTGTGGTGACATCGCTATGGTGATTACTCTCGGCATTATTTCGCACTCGCCATGGCCCATATACTTCGTTGTATTGGGATGCTCTGATCCACGGTCGCTTGGTCGAGCTCTGGTGGTTGGGTGTCAAGCTTGAGAACCCAAGCGCCTGGGCGATATTTCTGCCGAAGTCTGACTTCAGGGTCACGCGCATGGTAGGGAGGCAAGTGCAGACGATCGCAAGAGGAGACTTCGATAATTGACCACATGGACCCGCGCGCATAGTCGAACGTCACGTCCCAATCTCCCAGGACCAGCATTGATGAGAGCAGTCACACGAGTGCAGCTGCGCAGCCACTGAAGGACATGGGATGTAAGTCGCACGGCTCGCGTATTTCAGTGTTGCAGGGGATAAAGGGTCTCTTACACGAGGTCCAGTACAAAGATCAAAGTGAGGGCGACTTTCGGCGCAGTCGGCAGCTGCAGCTTCCACATATTCGGAATCAGCATGAGCCAGACGGCCAGATCGGTCAGAATCCTGACTATGGCGCATCCGATAGCAAATCTTGAACGGAAGGCATTGTCCTTGGCCGATCCAGAACCCGCTGATCGCCCAGATACTGATCACCGCACCCATCGCATACCTGATATGAAGAAACCGGGACGATACGAAGATGCGTCTGTAGAGTAATAACTGCGAAAATTTCACGATCGGCGGGGCGAGAATGTAGAAGATCTGGAAGTAGTATCGTAGTTCGAGAAGCGCAAGAACGTCGGCCTCCGGGACTACAGCTCGGTGTTTCCCGAGCCCATATCGTCTGCCTAAATGATGAGAAGCATGGTAAGCGATGTAGACAGATTCTCTCGCCACCAGAGATTACTATCAGAGAGAGCTCTTCTGAGACGCTTGTAGTCTCACTGGCCGCAGGAACACTAACCGCAACGGCGGTCACAAGGGCGTATACCTGCGACGTGCTGCAATTTCTCAGAAGTTGATGAGCTAGTAATGCTGGTCAAGGCCCGTCCGCCTGCACGACTCCAACTTTTCTCGTTGCATATAGATAAATGGTATCTATGAGCTCCTCCCCGAGCGCGCCCTTGCAAGGGCTAGAAAATTGGACAACTTATTTGCCAAACATAGAAGCCATTGGGTCCATTTCACGGCTTGCCGATCAGTATCAAGGCATGTGAAGGTATTGCCGGCCTTGATAACACAGCAGGGTTCGTCGGCTGGGTCGGCCGAAAGAATGTGGAAGATGCGACCATTGTCAAGATTTTTTGGAAGCGGGTGCCGTCGTTTATGCGAGAACGGACTGAACCACAGGGTCTGGTAAGTCATTCGGTCGCTGATTTTCTACAGCAACACAACGTAGTTTGTAATAACAACGGAGAACTATAGATGGCACTCGACACCTGCAGTAGTATCACAGGAAATAAAGTCAATCCTCACAATAGGGACCTCTCTTCTGGTGGCTTATTGGGGGGGGGGGGGGGGGATTCAGCACTGCAAGCGCTGTATGATGGTCCCTTGGGAATTGGACCGGACATCGGTAAGTCTCAATTTTTTTCTAGCAGCCTATGATACAGGTCCGAAGCTGACCCTGAGGGTAGGCGGCAGCATCCGTTCTTCGGCATCCAACTACAGGCTCTACGGCTTTAAGCCAACCACTGGTCGACCCCCTTGATTGGATGCGCTGCTATGTAATTGGGTGTGAGACAATTATGGGGACCGTTGGCCCGCTGTCCCCCACTCCTAGGGGTATCAACCTTTTTATGAAAGCCGTGCTTGCTTCCAACCCCTGGATGAGCGATCGGACACTGCACCATATTCCATGGCGGGAGCATGAGCCTCACATCTACCAAGGTGAAAAGAAAAAGCTCACCGTCGGAGTGATGTGAGATGTTGGTGTTGTACAGCCCGCGCCCCCAGTTACAAGAGACTTGCGAGAAACGGTTGAGCTGTTGAAAACAGTGCCTGATATCGAAGTTATAGAATAGAAGCCATACCAGCAGAAGGAAGCGCTCGAGATTCTCTTAAGTGTGTTCAAGGCAACGAGACTGTTCCACATGCCCCAGTCGACATATGCAATGGCTGATCAGCAGAATATTGAAGACGCGACTCTATGCCCCAGACGGCGGCAAGGCGTTCGCTAAAAACCTCTCTCTCTCGGGAGAGGCACTTGCCCCTTTTGGTCTGGATACTCCGGGACACTCCGGGAATCGAAGAGCTGGACCTCCACGGTGTCTGGGACTGGACTATGAAGCGTGAGGTTTTCCGGTATACTTACCTACAAGGTTAGCTTATTTCTGCGTATCTGCTGGTATATTGCTGTATTGATGTGCTTAGAATGGAACTCGATTGCTCAGGAGATGGATGTAATCCTTTGCCCAGCATACCCAACACCTGCTCCACTGGTTGATACTTCACGGCGCTGGGGATACATGTCAATCTGGAACTTATTAGGCTATTCAGCAATTGTGTTCCCTGTCACCAAAGTCGACCCTGAGCGGGATGCGAAGGACGCGGCACACAAGCCTCAAAACGAGTTTGACAGTTGGTACCATGAGTATTACAATGCGCAGAAACAACAAGATGCCCCTGTCTGTCTGCAGCTGGTTGCGAAGAAGTTGGAAGATAAGAAGGTCGTCCAGGCCCTACAAGAAATTAAGCAGATGATTGGGCTGCCTTTTGTGGATTGCTTGGCATAAACTCTTTCCTAGGTAAAACGTCAAAAGCAATATCATCAAAAGACATAGATGAATCACCAGCCCTATATATACCTAGCATTTATACGAGCTTCATCTCCACATCAGCTGCTCTTATCACGACCTCTCACCTGATTCTAGTCCCATTCCGAAAGTGCGTTGGTCCAATAGTAGCCAGAGCTAACCGCCTCCACTTCGTATTCTGTCGATCGCTATATGAAAGAACACGAGCAGATCATATACTTCTTAACAGATACATCTTAAAATTATCGTTTCCTGCACACCACATTAAAGGCATAATACGAACTCTGAATACGAGGTGCAAAGGACTCTACACTAAAACTCGAAAGACTCCCTCTTTGTCGCATATTCTACATTTTCATTCCTGTTTTCTTGGCCCCAGAACTTCAACTACATACATTGAATAAAATGCCAATACTCCCCCGAATTGTGCCATTTACCCTTTTGGGCACTTCTTTCATCTTTGCGCTCATCGAGCTGGGTCTTTCTGGTTATTTAGTATCTCTCTCTAGTGAAAGTCAGAGAGTGATTCAATACGAACCATCTTCGAGTCGGGGCTACTCATACCGAACAGTGAAGGCATCAGTTCCAGCAATTCTTGCTTTCCTCGTTTTCACTTCGGTATGGACATTGTTAGTCTCTATTACCGCCGCTGCTCTGCCGTGGATATTCAGGCGTAAACTGAATGAGCAAGCGAAACTCGACACAATAATTACTGCTGGCCTTCTCGGAACCTATTTCGTGACGATGGTTTTCTGGTTAGGCTGTTTTGCTGATATTGCTGCAAGCTTGTCGCTCGTGGCTGGAAGGTCTGACTATTTGAATGCCGTCATTGCTTTTGCTGTACTTCTATGGTAAGTCCTCTTCGTTCTTACGTATGCATTATGAGAAATGGGATACTCACATGAAGACGGCTGAGGTAGGCTCCTATTTCTTTCCTTGTTCGTTATGTCTGTCCTTGCTTTCTGCGGCGTGTTGGACTGCGAATTGCCCGGATATAGGGCCTTTCGGAAGCAGAAGACATCGAGTGCGGCAGATCCGCAAAGCACACAGATGGATACTGTTCAAATATAAGCACTATTAATGACGGTCGGAGACTCATGTACAAGAAGTATTCTTTTGGGGTCCTGGAGCTATGAATAAATGCCACACCCTTTTCTCCTCTCCGAACACGCGAGAGCCGATGCCCGTGGTATACCTTTCTTCCTTCAATAGTCGCGAAACGCACTCTTGTTCTTGCTAGCGGAGCTACCTAGCCCTCTCTAAGACATATGCTATTGAACTATATTTAGCTCTAGTATACCATATTACAATCGGGTCTAGTGGAAGAGTAAATGTTAAGCAGCCTAGCCTCGCGCGTGCTGGTTTGGACAGTCCATTTTTATTAAACGAGGGTTTGATACAATCACCTCAGTGAGATAAAATGTGCCAGCGCCTAATTGACCTGCTACTGCTATGCTAAGCCACTGATCCAAAGGTCTCCAGAAATCAATGACTGCAGGAAGATGTTTGCGCAAACTATATACTTAGAGGTTATAGCGGGACTTCAGATGGCGCCACCAGTCACGAGCCATCCAGGCGTCGAAGTCCGTGATTTTCATGGCGCTACCAGCCAACATGATGAAGCTAGTCTGGCCAGTGGGGGTCCAGTCGTAGAAGTCTATGATGGCTTAGTGTTGGTCACTTCCGAAAGTCGAAGAGGAAAACATACCATCAAGGGCAAATGTGTGACCCATCTCATGCAGGAGGATATGGATATCCTCGAGCTCAAGGTTCTGCATGAAATACTCCTGTCCAATACGCTGGCCCCAATCGCCACCTGCACCTCCTTCGAAACCATCGGTAAGCCACAGGCTTTGGTCTAAGAGGTTGTTAGTAAGAGACTTGCGAACTTCAGAGAACAGTCCAGTTACGTACCGTAGTGACGATCGGTGCCAGCAGCACAAGCGCTGTAGTCGTTATCCTGGTGGAAGAATCTTCCACAACCTGGATCGCACTGGGGAATTCCACTTTCGTCGGTGGTGGTGTACACCTCGATGCCGGAGGTGTCGCCCTGGAGCAAGGACTTGTCCTTAACGGCCCATCCAACAACATTGATATCCACTGTGTTGTAAGGGAAGCCATCGAATCCGGAGAGCTTCTCGATCCATTTGTTGAATGACCGCCGGACGGCAGTCTCGACGCTCTGACGCTGGGCTTGGGTGACAGACTGGGTTGAGTCCCAACGCACGCAGTAATTGATTTTGCCTTTGCCGTCGATAACCTGGTCGTATCCGTAGTTGCGGAATCCAAGCGGGTCGCTGTAGGTAGACATCTCGTGCTCCCATACCTGTATTTAATGCCATGTTAGTGGAGACTCCCTCGCCATTTGGGGGATAATGAGATCTCCCTACCTCATTCAGAGGGGTCGCAAGGTTAGATGGAGGATTCCAGGCTGCGCGCTTCACACTCTTGCTGAGCGAGCTGTCCTGTAGCAGAAGGCCCGAGACATAGCTGGCCAGCAGCTGGAGGGCTGTAAGTGAAAGAACGGCCTTCATTTTGCCTAGGAAGTCAGAGGGAAACAGAATTATTAAAAAAATGAAAGAAAAAGGGTAGAATAACAATACTAAATGGATAAACTAGAGAACGAGAATGGACTGACTCAACCAACATTCTACTGGCTCCGAACCCATTGCTTTTATATATGACCCAGGGTCTTATTGCCGGCATTTACTAGTGCCGCAAGCTTATACTTAGTCTGTTACAAACGGCTCCTAGCTAAAGAGCCGGAGTGTCAGAGAGTGGAGCCCAGGGTCATATTCTCCGTCAATCAATTGCCTGAAGAACGGCCGTCCGCTACAGAGTAGGAACCACGCCAAGATAAATAGAGACTGCCAAGCTATCGCCCTCAAAATAGCCTGTCTGATTTTCTCCGGACTCACTTTCAGACAGGAGATGAAGTGCCAAGAGTCCCTCGGTAGATTAATCGCGTCTCGGGCCCACCAATAGCATGGTGCTTGGAACTCTTATCCAGACATACATGACAGGTAACTAAATTCTTAGCACATCGCCCGTTCCAGACATGAAAGTGCAGCCCCTGACAAGACGCTCTATCTCCCGCCAGTACGAGGTTCGAGCACGACGGCAGCCTCAAAAACAACCTGGTCAAACAGCGTTCGTTTTTGCTATTCGCGAACCAGTGTCGGGGATCCTCCGCCAAAGGACCAAACTCGACTGCATGTTTCTGTCGGCCGGCTGACGGACAGAGCATCATGTTTCGGTACATGGCATACGGAAATGGTGGCTACACTAGGCAAATAGCCTTTCCTGACATAACCCTGGGCATCAACTATGGATTCGCTACCGTCTCAACCAACACTGGGCATAATTCCACTGGTAAGCAGGCTGGCGATGCTTCCTGGGCTCTCAATAGCTTAGAAACTCGTACTGACTGAGGATGGCGGGCTCTTCATGGCAGTGTCGCTCTCGGTAAGCTCTTGGCGAAGGCTTTTTTATGGAGAAGAGGCCGAGTACTCTTACTACGCTGGTTGCTCCACGGATGGTCGCCAAAATCTCAAGCCTGTGCAAATGTTCCCTGATGACGTTGAGGCGTACTTGCTGGTGCTTGTGCTTGATGGACCAGCCACCAACAGAACTGGGATCCTAGGACTGCCACCGACAACCTGCCTAATAATGCCAGTCACCATGGACAGAACCCCCTCCTTTCAGACGCCAATCGACACAAAGAACAAGGATAATTCCAAGTTGTCGCGAGGCAGGTCAAAATATAGACCATCCAAAACCGGCCTGGAGCTCGGGACGAAAAACCCCTCTACTTACCCGACAAGACTCACAATAACCAGCTTCGATTTCTTGTTCCGCTAACGACTATCCCTGCTGTGCTGGTACCCCAAAGATGATTTAAAAAGAACATAAATAGCCGCTCACAATCCAGCTTGTGGACTCGATTGCCATCATGACAACCCGGAACCTCAACAGGGCTTGGAGAGACGTCATCTTCGCCCAGTACGCTGCGGATCTTGAGGCCAACGAACCATTCTCTATTCGCTACCTGGTCAACGCTCCTGAGTGGAAAAAGGATATCTTCATCGACGTTCCGGAGAGAATCTCCCTCGAGGATTACCGGTGCTCTGTTCCTACCTTCTGCCGTGCAAAGTACCGCGACCCGAATCCAGCTTACGAAGACGAGAACCTCTCCGTCCGAGCGCGTGTATCCAGATATAACCGACAAGCTGAAAAGATCGACGACCAACAACATGATCTGGAATCACAAGATCCTTCTGCCTGCCGTGGTGATGCTCGCGACAGGAGCTAACGGGTGGAGATTTGTTGTCTACGCCGACAGCGAGTGTGAGACCGAACCAACGGCGGACTACTCGGGAGCTGGCAATCAGGGCTGTACCGCAAATCTAATTAGTCACCGGGGCTTGGAACTCTATGAGTTGGGCAACTGTTGGGTTGCGCTTTATGCATCGGAGGCTGACTGTAACTCCCGCAATTCCCAGGCTCAATACTGGTCTGCAAATGAGGATGTATGTATCCCTCCTCATTTTATTTGGGTGGCGATTGAATCAAAGGCAACAAGGTGTTTTTTTGTGGAGAAATCTTGAGTTATTGTGGACGGGTCGCCGACAAATCAAAGAATCAAACTCCTAACAACCTGTAGGAGCCCGGCTAAATGTATGTCTAGCTATGTAAATTTGCGGCATTAGTCCAGAAATATTGATCCGCATCATGTAGTAGGATATTTGAAATAGTGAGACAAGAAGAAATCATGATGCCTAACACTTTGACCCAAAACATAAAACCTGAACTTCTTCCTCCAGACTACAAAACGGATTTTGTCACATCAGTTCTTTACTTAAAACCTAACCATTTGCTAACTGCTTTTGACGATCTAGGAATAGGGTTGAAAGAGAGGCACCTAAAAGCTCAACGATTTGTACAGCCGTACAATATATAGCACAACCTTTTAGCCTAATAGAGTTCAGAAAGTAACCTAAATAATATAACTATTCATGAATAATTCCGCCTATGAATAAAAAGAATGCGGGTAATAGGAATATGAATACAAGGGTTACTGTAGTAGCAATATTCATGAATACTCGCAGTATTCCTATATTTGGCTGTCCCATGCACATGCGTAATATAGAAACGTAGTAGCTCTGCCCAAGGAAAACCGTAATTTAAGCCGTGACAGCATTCTGGGATGCGCCGAGAAAAGAACAGGGTGGACAGTGGGCACTAAACCCTCAATACTGCAACAATCGGCTGCGGGGTTGTTCGTCATCCTTGGCCTAGCATAACCCTCCAAACTTGTTATAATATCCCAATATGTGGACACGCATTTCCACGGTGTTTCCTTCCACTGATGATCATCATTCCTTGGAAGGAATCCTATCAGGCTTCCAGCTATGTATAGCGTATAAGGATAATCGGGGGATCTGGTCGTCGGTCCGGTAATTTATGACGAGTGAGGAAAGGCGGCATCGGGATCTATTTCCCTGTGGCCAGGTCAATCTACTACCTGGCGCACGCATGCGCTCGGGATAGCCTTGTATAAAGTCAGTTCAATTTCCGTGTACCATGTGTGGAAGGGTTGTAGTTGCATAGTGCAACTTTAAAGGTCCGTCGAGTTACGGAAAATGCGTTTCGATCAACTCCGAACTCGCGATATTGCATTTTTAAGGCTGGCGGAATGACCCAAAAGAAAAACTCGCCAATAGGATGTTAGCCTCCATACCCGAAAATTGGGTCGGCGGGAGATCTCTGCGAGAGCGGGAGAATTGCCGATTCGGGGCACTACAAGGAGGCTGAAGGCATTTATAATCAGGGGGTACCTTGGTACATACGAGGCAGATATATGAAAGTAGGCAGTATGAAATCTGGTCATAGGTGGTTAATAGAAGCGGTAAGGGGAAATAAATAAATCAGAAAAAAATCCCCTTCTATTACATAGGCAGGGCTGCATACGAATATAGATTGATACGAAGCATCATAACGGATTGACCTCTTTCCGGTATACTTTTCCGATTACTTATCGATTCTTCCCACTGAGGTTTACTGTATAGAGTAAACTCTGGCTCTGTCAGTGCGACCGATAGGTCCAATATATATAGAATGCCGGCGCGTTTCAGACGCCCAGGTGAAGGTTAATATCCCGGCATATTGTTTACGAAGATCCCATTGCAGTCCATACCCCTCAGAAAGAGGTAAAAGAAAGCCTCCGAAACGCTAAGGTTATATCTATCTCTTAGCGGCATTCTTAAGACCGGACGCCTCCCGGCCAAGCGGCCAAGCGGTACTCCAAAGCCACCAAGCTGAAAAGGGTAAAAGGCCCGGAGACACTCCTAACGTTCGAAAGGGGGAGGAGGCAAGTCAAGGGCGGCGCGATGTGCAGCCATCAATCCATATGGTCCTTGCTAATTAGTATTGAGTTTTATCATACTGGATCGTCGTCGAAAAACGGTGTACAAGGGAAAAGGAAGAAAGAAAAAGAAAAAAAGGAAAACAGGCGCAATTTTGAAGAAAAAACGAGAGAGATAACGAAGACAAAACAGTCGGTCATAGAAATGCGCACTCCACCAAGTGGCTTTCTAGGTCGAGTGATAAAAGGAAAAGAACGTGAAGTGGAACAGGATCAAAAAGATTTCAAGCCACGTGTGTTTCACAGCCGAAAGGCAAGTGGTAGCCGTTCATGGCCAACGAAGTGATATCCGTTGATGGATTGAGTCGTGCAAATTGGACCAAGGGTTGGGGTTAAGGGACCGAGCCATTCCCATTGGCTTCAAAAGACCCGATCCCATCAATCTGGAACGCAGATCTCGTCATATCGTCCACCCAAGTGGAGAACCGAAGACCCGAAAGAGTTTTTTTTTCAGCACCTCTCGTGGAATGCCAAGACTAGGGCTAGACTGGCTATTGACTGAGTTTCACTCGACCCAATTTTCCCTGGAAAACCAATCGATCCGAGGGCCGTTCACGAGGAGGAACACATGATAAAATGGAAAAATCGACAAGCACTAGAGTTTCTGCACCATGCCTGCGGAAGTGGATGTACCAATTTTTGAGCCGCTAGGATTTATAGTCTACTGTATGTACCACGATTAATCCGCATGCCCACAGATAAGCTTATCCCTTCTAGTGTAGCCTCAAATTTCCATTTCGGAATCGCTTTCCATATTGGAAAGGCCCAGCCCAGACTTTCAATCTTCGAGTAAACCATATATTTATCAGTGGGCAACGGCAGAGATATTAAATTTGGATTCCAAATTTACTTCCAAAGTTACCGGCCCAACTGCAATTCATTCTGTACTCCATCTCCTTCAATATGTTCTGCTAAAGAACCCCGATTGAAGTGCCTTCGTCGTTCAATGAAGATTTACCAGTGCTTTCTCGCTGTCTTGGCTCTAGGGGTCGGGCTGCATGCGGCAGACTTGGATCTGACGCAATTCCCTTCATCTGCCGTGAGTTCCATAAGGCGGTTGAGGCTGTAACCTCACTAATACTTCCTGGTCGGATTAGATTTCATGCATGCAGCAGATCTTTCCTAGCTCTGAGTGGAATTCTACTACGTATCTCTGCGCCGAAGATTCACGGCAAGATGCCCTGGTTGCCTGCGTGTATACTAATGGCACGACTAAGGAGGAATTCAGTGAGGCCCCTTTAGACATGCTCGATTTATCTGGAAGGCTAACCGTACCAAGCCACACACCGATTGACCGAAGAAGCATGTGGCATTACTCCCCGTAAAAGCCCCCCTCTAGTAGAGGGAGCGACTCTGGCGCCGCTTATCCTGGCTACATTTTTCTTCACCGTTCGGATCGCGGTCAAAAGCTTCAATCTTGGTGGTGGCTGGGGGCTAGATGACTTGACCATCATTATCTCATATGTAAGCAGGCCATTCCTCGGATGATTACTGCTAGAACAGGCTGCTGAACGGGTACAGGCGATGGCTGTTGCGCTGTTCGTTCTGAACGTCTACAGTAAGTTAAGCGTTACCTGGATCCAATCCTACCATCAAGGCTAACATCATAATCTAGTGATCAAGTATGGGTTCGGGAAAAATATCTGGAATATCCCTTTTGACGACATCACCCAGTTCTACAAGGTTAGCCTTCCGACCGAAATTGCTCGAATCCCCACGCGCAATACTAACCATGGTTTAGTATTTCCAAGGCTTCGCAGTAATGTACAAGGTCCAAATATCCCTCGCAAAGATATCCGTCTGTCTATTTTTACTTCGGATCTTCCAATCCCGCTCGTTCCGCATAATCAATTATACACTCATCGGCATTAGCACTGCCATCGGTATAACCTGGGCATTGGTGGATGGACTGCGATGCAATCCAGTTCATCTAGCATGGGATGGATGGGCAAATGAAGAGCCTGGAACCTGTATTGATTTCATCGACGCGATCTTGGGCAATTGCCTGGTGAATATCTTCGTCGACGCAATCATCATCGTTATGCCTGTCTACGAAGTCAGCAAGCTGCAGCTTCCACTTCAGAAGAAGTTGAGCGTCGGTCTGATGTTTGTGATGGGATCTGTGTAAGGAAACCAGTTCAAGCGTTGATTGCTGCCTCGCTGATATGATTCCTCTCAGTCTGACCGTAATTGCCATTATCCGACTAATTGTGTTCTGGAACAATCGCTGGGGACAGAATCAGACTGGTATGTTACTTCTTTTTAAGCCTCTCCTCTCTTTCTTTTGGTTCCTAACATTGTCATGTAGCCGGTATCTATCCCCTGATCCACTGGTCCGTCATCGAGTCCCAGGTTGCAATCATATGCGCTTGTCTTCCTTCGTCCAGAGCGCTGCTCAACCACTTTTTCCCCGGCATTTTCACCGGTTCAACCAGAAAAACATACGCCACCGGCCCAAGTAATATGTACGGTAGAGGCCAGTCCAATGGACAGAGCCAGATCAACAAATCCGTCAGTTACACGGTTCAATACACGTCCTCGTCGCAAAGGGATGGTGATGCGAGCAGTGAGGTGCAACTGGTGGATCTTGATGGGAAACCCATTCATTATTGATGGAGATATCGGGGGGCTTAGAAAATTCTATAATGAATTTCTTATATGACATTTAGTATGGCTCTTTTTTTCAGATTTGAAAATGTAGTCCGTGTGGTTGTTTATATTATTTTGTCATGTACTGTACAGTAGAGCGGTATCGCTTGTAAACAAATGTAATTTATAATGTTGAGGGTGAGAAAGGTACTAAAAGCACCGAGCCCACGCCAGCCCACAAAAAAAAAAAAAAAAAAAAAAGATGCAAAGAAACATCGTCATACAGCCTCCCAATCCATTGCGTCCACAATAAAATCCCAGTCCGCTTCTGAGTCAGCAGGCTTCCCCTGGCCATTCCCAGTCTCGGTTCTAGCGATATATTCCCGGGCAAGGGTGCACCCATCCTCCAAGCCGCCGAAGATCTCGTTCAGCATCTGTTCGAAATCGTAGCTTTCCAACGGCCTCGCCGTTTCCTTCCTGACCCGAAGGAAAGAATCTTCTTCTCCCTCATCCTGGGACATATCGGCCGTCTTCCAGCGGTTGCGGAGCTCTTTGGCCTCTCTCAACTGCTCGTGCACGTTCCCGCACCCTAGCACGGAATGCAATTGGCATGTCGGCTTCTCCAGTGTCTCCAGGACATTGGCATGATATCGATGAGTAGCTGATGGAGGACCGTTCTTCCCACGCTTGTGATTCAGTTGTGATGCAGTGATTGTACCAGAGACAGTTACGTTGAAGACGCCTAGTAGATGCACGATTGCGCGCTCTAGAAGCGCATAGTACTCAAAGAAGTCAATCTTAAACATGATCTCCGCGTGCGCCACATCGATTCCGTTATCAGCGGGGAGTGTTGCTAGGCGGTAACCCTCGGCCAGGAACGGGAGCTTCCATTTTAATCGGGCTACGATCTTCATAAAACGTGCGAGTTCTTGCGCCGGCGACGGGAGGCTCTTGCTTCGTGACACAGAAGACGGTTGTTGTTGCCTCTGTGCCTCGTCCGGGCGAGGGGCCCATCGTGATTGGAGGAGACTGGACATGGCGGTTTATGGCATCGCGGCGCTTTCAGGCCCAGCTTTGGTAGGGAACTGAAGTTCGTGCGGTGGTCCTTGCGCTGCCGGCTTCAAACTCGGTTGCGGAAAAGGTGGAACCATGGATCCTTTCCCGGGCTAAGTCACGATAGGCAAGGTGGTCTCACTTTAGAACGAACTGTATCCTGATTCCTGCTTGAGCACATTTCTAGAACATCCGTGGCTTTTTCTTCCTTGTTTTTTCTTTTGCTAGTTGGATCGGTCTAGATCTGTTAGTGAGGTTTTTAATTGCTTGCGAGCGTTGGGGTATTCAAACCACGTGGGACGGGAAAATCCGGTAGGAACCGATGGTCTGGTTTAGAACTGACAATCTGGAACAGTAAGATCATAATATTCCAAATATATAAGCTTAAGCAGAAGTCTGCAGGACTCTCTGCCTAACGCGTTCAGGAAGTTGCCGGTAGAGCAATTACATTCTCAGCAGCAAGTCCGGCATAGCCCTTTATACACATCTGAGTCATTGTTTTTGACGTTTTCCGTTTCGGGCAAAGCCACGTAATTCGCCATCTCATTGTTCTCTGCGATCGTTTCCAGAAAGCCTGTCTTGGGCACCTCTTCGTGTTCTTGGTAGCTAGCTTTTTCGGTCCTGATTCCGTTGTTTAGGTCTGTTTCCACTAGCTCTCTAATCCTGACCTGCGTTCGCCGATAACAATTCGCATACACCTAACCCTAAGAACACATTATGGAATATTAGGGCTGAGGGATCCAACGTTAGATATAGAATAGTCAAGCATTCGAAATAAACGATGCTAGAATCACGACAAATTTATGTTCTCAGAACGAAGAGAGTCAAAGTGGACCGACAACAAGTGAGCATTTATCAATGCCTCAGAATTCTTTTACCTGACAGTAAAATGTAGGTGGTGAGACAACTTAAGATGATCTAGGCTAAAATATGAGGAGAGTCTCCATTGATTAGTGATGAAAACTGAGTCCAACAAAGTGAAGGACAAAGAGAAGAGAATAAATGAAACACAAATGAAAAGGAGGCTGTCGGTCGGTTTCGAACCCCCGGCACCGGATTTCCATAGTCTATATCCATACCGGATCTGGTTTAGCGCGCCATACGATTCGAGATGCCCTTTAAGCATGAATGAAGTCTTCTAATATCCTTGTTCTTCATGCTATACGCTGTACTGTGGTTCATGGGTTGCCAGGTTCTGGTCGATATCTTTCACAAAAGTGGTATTATAGCATGGTTGTTGGGGTGAGTGCAGAAGTATTGAGCTTATTCTTATGTGCGAATTCCACGTGGGGAATGTAGTGAAATTGTGGTGTTTGGGTGAAGCAACTACTCTGTAATTGTATCAGAAACAAGAAATAGAATAATCAAAGTTCATGAAGACAAAGTCTATACTATGATATGTGGTTGGGGGTGGCGGATTAATAATATTCTGCCGATTGCGAGATCAAACCCGCTAACCATAGAATTAGAGCCATTACAAAGGTTTTGTTAGAGACAGAAGACTAGAGAACCATATTAAACTTCCTTGGCTGCTTATTTCCTGGCAGCATCCTACGAAGCAATCAATTAATCATTTTCTTCGTAATATTAGCAGAAAACCATAGTAATGATGGAATAGAGATACTTGCAGAACCAGCTACTCACGAGGTGTGTTACGATTACAGAGGAAGAAGGGCAGAGCGAAGGCTATCTCGGCTACACGGACGTAGCCTACTAAGTGCCGGGAGTGACGCTTTATTGACTCTCTCACTGTATCTCTCGTACAGGACGTTCAGCAAGCTCGACGGTTGTTCCCTAGTTCGTTATCTCCGGGGTAAGATCCCTAGAGAGTCGGTGAGGGGACATATCATGCCAAGGCACTAGTTGCCGAGCAATGATATCTTTCTTACAAGGTGGAATCAGAAGGAACAGCTATTATTAATGTTGTTTAGGCCTTACGCAATGAGAGAAAAAGGGTACATAAGCGACTTGAAGATGAACCATGAACGGTAGACTTTTGAACAAATTGATCTACAGTTTACTATCTCTCCTCCCGCCTGCATTTTATACCACTCGGGAAACTATTCTTGAAAGCCATGCCATCCTATCTCATTACCGGCGCATCGCGTGGAATCGGGGTATGCATAACACCTGTTGTTCCTAGGCTATTGCTTGCTCTGAGTGAAATCCAGACGACAGTTGCTCATTTAACTCATAGTTCGAGTTCCTACGCCAGCTCTCCACCGATCCTAATAATATAGTTATCGGTCTCGTACGCAATAAGCTTGAGACGGAAGCAAAAGTGTCAACGGAGTTAGCGGGAAGAAATATCCATATCGTGGAAGGTGAATTGACCGACTACAACTCTCTGAAGGTTCGTATGCTTTATCTTAATCCTATCTTGCCCAATGCATAAGCTTTTTCCTTCTCCTTGGCATCCTCAACCAAAAGGAAATACAAAAACTGCCCGCTTGGGTATACTAATACGGGAAACAGAAAGCAGTGACAGAGGTGGAAAAAGTGACCAGCAGTCTGGATCATCTGGTCGCAAATGCCGCGTTTGTTTCGTCGTGGTCGGCCTATGATTCTATTAACGACCTGCATGTATTTCTGTATCCACTGTTCTGAGCTCCTTCTAACGTTTGGACAGTGCTACGGAGTCACCAACGAAGCTTGAAGAAGACCTCCTAGAGTCTGTTAAGATAAACGTTATTGGCAACATTCACCTGTTCTCGCTCTTCTTACCTTTAATCAAGAAAGGGAACGCCAAGAAGGTGATCACAATTACCTCGGGCATGGCTGACATTGAGTTCATCTCTGGCTTTGATATTACACCGGCCGGCCCTTACGCCATCAGCAAGGCTGCTATGAATGCAGCATATGCCAAGTTCAGTGCGCAATACAGGAAGGATGGTATCCTCTTTATGGGCATTTCCCCAGGCCTAGTCGACACTGGTCATTATGACGATGGTAAGAGTCGCCCAATCTCACATTTGCCGCAAAGCCGACGCTGATCAAATCCTAGCAACTCCGGAGGAATTGGAAGAGGCGAATAAAATGATGCAAAAGTTCGCTACCTATGCGCCTGCCTTTAAGGGCCCAATTTCGCCCAAAGAATCTGTCGAGTACGTCCTAGATGTCATTGGTAGGGCTGAAATCAGCAGGGGTTACGCTGGCGCATTTTTGTCCCATTACGGAAATAAGCAGTGGCTTTAGTTTAGCATCAGTCAGAGGCTAGGATAGGAGGCTGATCTGATCGTTTCATTTGACTTTTCGTTTGATCTAGAATTACTAGAGTCAGTTTGTGGATGTCGTTCTTATGCTCAGGGGGCCTAGAAGATCATTTTGTCATTTATGATACTTACGTCCAGTGTATCTATCATTTTCCAAACCCTAACTTCCACCCGCGTCGCTATGGCCTCCATATCGTTTGAGATATGAAAGCATGTTAGTATCACTTCTATGCTGCTACATATGTCCCTCAAGGTAATATTCTCGAATGTCATATTCGTTTCCCCTCAATTTCGTAAAATCCCGAAACAAGACATTTCCAAGATTGATATCATCATTATAGAGCCTCTGGTTGTATGAAGGAAGTCTAGCATAATCACCTATGGATATTGATCTTGTCAACATAAATAGTATTCGGAATACACTAGTAATTCTATGGCCAAAGAAATCAATGCATGAGGGTCTGAATTCCTGAATAACTAGACCAAGCTGGGCAACAATCACTGAGCGTTTTGGCCACGTATACCAATAGCCAAAAATAGGAAAAGTTGTCATATAGATAGAATCGTAGAAATCGGTAGAAATTATAACTATATCGTCATGGCGATGGCTGACTAATCGGATATCTCGTTATCTCCGAGATAGTGGTTATTTTGGTTGACAGATCTCCTAGTATAGACTTGAAAATATATATACTGGTTGTCATTATTCATGTACAGTACCAAAACCTAAGAGCAAGGTAAGAGATAATCCTGGGGAAAGATTACGGCTGTATATTCGACAAGCGAGTGTTTTCGGTAAAGATATATAGTTACAAGATAGACGTCCTAACATTGTAGACAGCTTTGTTTTGTTTTGCTAGCCGCGTTTGATTTTGTAATTGTACTTTCAACTCCGGACAGACCTCACAAACCTACAGCTTCACCATCCTCAGAGGTAGTTATTTTGTTCGTAGTTTAGATTTCTATAATTTTATAGAAGCCTTGCTAATAGATAGCTTCTTTGCTGAATGTTCTAATCTCCAAGTTTCGATTTTGATCTACCTCCTTATTTAATGTACCCCATTTCTTGTTTGCTTTTGCTCATGTATATGTCCTTGAATCTATGATTGGCTCTAGAAGTGACAGCTTTGTAGCTAGACGAACCTGACTACCCCACCATTTTTCAACCTCGTCGATCAGAGGATGCTACTTTATATTGTGGACTGTTCCGAATCATGCTTTATGTTGTTCCTTGGGTGGCTCAGGTAATTAAACCCTTTCATTAAGTTTGCCCATCTTCGTTTGTGATCTATGACATGCAAAAATGACCCTCACGCACAATGACTACACGGTCGCATGGATCTGCGCCTTGCCGCTAGAATTGGCCCGCCGCAAAGACCATGCTGGATCTGATCCACGAGCCCCTTTCTCAACCGCAAACGGATCAAAATACCTACACACTAGGAACGTTAGGCGGTCATAATGTGGCGACCGCCTGCCTGCCATCTGGTGTATATGGAACCACATCTGCCGCGATAGTGCTGTCTCATATGGTGCCGACATTTCCCTGTCTTCAATTTGGGTTGATGGTGGGCATTGGAGGTGGCGTACCCAGTGAAAGTGCTGATATCCGCCTTGGCGATGTGGTAGTAAGTATGGCGACTGCGACCTCTGGAGGTGTAATCCAGTACGACTATGGCAAAACACTTTGTGATGAACGCTTCCAATGGACAGGATCGCCCAACAACCCTCCTCACTTTCTTCTAACGGTGGTATCAAAAATACGCAGTAATTACATGATGGGAGAAAAGCCTATTCAAGGAATCATAAGAAACATACTGCAAAAACACCAAGGAATGAGGGAACAATTCTCAAGCCCGGAGAAAGATTGGCTGTTCAACTCGAAATATACACACCAGAGTAGCAACACTGAATGCTCAGAATGTGACTAGAGTCAGCTAGTAGGTCGCAACCCGCGAGCAACTGATGAGCCTCATATCCATTATGGCTTGATTGCTTCGGGAAACCAAGTTATGAAGGATGCCGAGAGACGAGACTCCATCGCCCAAGTGTTGGACATCCTCTGTGATGCAGATATATAGGAAAATTTCTAGCGGCACCCAGATCGCCAGGGACCGCCCAAGGCCTGCTTCTCTAAATTGCATGATATTTACGCGCTTGGGGTGGTCCTTCTGGAGATTGGGTTATGGCAGTCCGCTCTGATGATCTATGAAGAAGCCAGTAAAATGTTGAAGCCGGGAGTAAAACCAAACTCCAGAGGGATCCAGAAGATTTTCATCCACATCGCCAGCCGTGAATTGCCACTTTACATGGGCCCAGCCTATAAAGATGCGATACTCGCGTGTCTATCCGATGAGTTCAAAGACTTAACCTCCCACGCCTCGTTCCCACATCTATTCTACGAGAAAATCATCACCGGGATGAATGGAAACTCCCTTTTCAAGTGACCAATATAAAGTATGATGTTCTCCCAACTACTGTGATTAAGTGCAAAGATATCGCTATGGATACGCAGATATCTGCTAAATAGGATGGACTGAACGCGTTCAAAGCCAAGATTATATGTTTCCGATAATATATTATGAAGGCCAACCACGAAAACAAAAACCAGAAAATTGTTTACAATTAGAAATTAGCATTGAAGATTAAGTAATATAGATTTACCTCAATTACCGGCAAAACATAATCTAATCAAGAGGTAGTATATGCGTTGGTATATACCGGTTCACAGTGGGATAGTGCACTACCTATATAAGATATATTTGCCTGAATGAAAGAGACAAGTGGTGAGGAGTGGTTTTATGTTCAAGTCCACGTCGGAGGCCGGGGTGACAATATGACGAAAGAGGTACGGCTCTTAAATAAAGACATCTAACCAGGGTGGCTGCGTGGGACCTATATTCATATGGGTGACAAAGTTGGGGGGCCTGCTGAAATGGCAGGAAGAGCTTTATAAACATATGACTCCAAAATTTTATTGCAAGATATATTCTGATGGCTCGGAGTAGTAGCGATATATACTGACAATGGGCTAGAATTTCACAAGATGGTCGTCGTGGATAGGGATAGTACAGGTGAGTAGGATGGTCCTTGACTATCTTTAGTAGAAAGGGAGTCAATTTCGAGCATTTGTGTTAGTTTCTATTGAGTGATTCTACGGCACGAACGACACGGCGACTGGATTGCCAGTTTGTACTGTATCCTAGTTAATAGAACCTGCTCTCAGCTACTGCAATCCTATCCCCATTTAATTTTACGACTTTTGTGTGGATTGTAGGAGGTGTTTCATAACCCGAGCAGGATACTCCGAGAATAAAGCTGAAATATCATACTTCCAGGGCAAGCTTCAGCTTCTGACACCAGGAACCCCGCCTGCCCGTGAACTAATTCGAGGCGTCAGTGATACTCCGTGCGAAGACGAATGTAAGCACGGCTGACAGTGACAAGCACGTACTACATTTGGCCTAGGCTCTACTGGCCGGTTCACCCTTCCATACGCAGCTAGCGGCTAGGTATGCATGTCAGCATACGAGGGTCCAGAATACCTTAGTGACTACAGACCCTACACGCTACTCTGAATGTGGGTACTGCGTAGATAAGTGAGGCAAGCTCGGCTCGTGTTTACCCTGTTGATGCTATTCCTTCTATGGATGTCCATCATATTATTTCCCCACATGCTGCCCACCCCTTACATTATTCGCTAGCTGATGTGAGATAATGTCGATGTGTTCGGTCTGGATCACAGGTTGACAGTACAAGTGTTGCATTCACCGTGTTATCAACAACAACCCGACGGACCGGTATAATGTAGTGCTATTCTTTGATGGCAATTTCGACTACAACTTGCGGCGCCTCGATCGTGTTGGGCTGCTGGATCATGACGATGAAGGTGTGCTCACTGCCGAGGATTATATGAAAGAACGTACGACAACAACCTATAAATTTAAGAATTGGGTACACGTGCTGGATGCAAATGTAATGGCAGGTAGATTCCATGGAGGCCCGGATTGGTTTGAGCGCAATACAGTGTAACTTAACATAGTTAAAAATCCTTATGCTTTCTATAATAACAACTAATCTAACCGGTACAAGTCATGACACGTTCCAGTTCTCTCTTGCCAGATCCATGGATGTCGAAGTACAGGACAGCTCTAATAAGTGTATATAGCTTTGACTAGGATAGTTAGTGTTCTTTAACTGACGAAATATATGCAAAAGTTCCTGAAGTTGTGAATCGTATCCCTCGTCCGACGCTCGATTGCTATAGAGAAATTCGGCACACAGCAACAAGGGAATTGGCATTAGAGGGTGGACCTGCGCCGTTTATCAACATGAAACAAAGAAATCCTAGATAGCTAAGGAACTGGGAACGCGCTTACCTTGAAGAAGTGGGATTCGGTTAATGCTTTTGCCAGAGTGACTACTTCTCGCGCTGCCACCAGTGCACGCTGCTGATACTCCACTACCAAAGCCCCTTCATCGATAGCCCATAGGACTGACTCCATCCCTTTACACAAATGTATTACAGTTGCCTGCCCCATAATATGTGCGAACAAGAGAATGGGGTCGCAGATTTGCGCTGGTGAGGGGTAATAATGGGAGAGAATCTGTAATCGGTTGGTGAGGATATTGTCCAACCACCGGTGCTGCTCTGACCAGTTTGGAGCCATGTTTCCATATACAAAGCGAACATTGTATTGCTGGACATGGAATAGGCTGCGTCCATAGATAGTTGCCAGAATCACACATTCATTAAATGGTGATGTTGTCCGAGGGTTGAGGTCCATGATCGCTTCGGAAAGGAAGGCGCCTAGCACAGGCTGCCCGCTCTGAAATTCCATTTCTGGAGCTGGAAGACGAGTGTAGATCTGGTCATTACATTAGCTCCCCTCTCTTACTCATTATCAAGTCATGTAACATTCAAGTAAAGCCTTACCACATGTTCATTTAAAGTAACAAGGCAATTGTTCCTCATACTGAATAAGTGGTCTAGAAAATACGCCATCCAAAAGACCCGTCGCTTCTCCTCCGTCTCAATCAGCTCCGTCTCGGGTACAGGAGAATTAGTGGGATTGTCAATCTCATGTAGCCTCATTAATTGCACTAGCCGAAACGCTCTCCCAGCACTCATCCAGGCCGATTGGTGGAAAGCACGCATCGACTCATACGTTGCGATCAAGATCCATGCTTGAATCTGCTCCGTATCAACTAGGGAATTGGTGTCCCCAGCTAGATAAGAAATCTCCAGCATCCTTTTTGTCTCCTGATAGAAAGACACCTGGAGGTGTTGGAACTGCGCGGAAAGAAGAGACGCCAGCGTCCACATCGCGTACTGCAAGCATCGCCGGGATGTACTTTTTGCGGCATGCCGGGCCCATGACAAATATCGACGCTGTTGAAGGATTTGTATTGATGGGTGCACTCGGTCGAAGTAAAGCTGATTCCTAGATGAGCTGTCAGCAATACCTTCGTTAAACCCATTGCCATATTCGCGATATTATGTCTTCTTCGCTTCAGCACTAACAAACTCACAATTCTGCCTGCATGAGTTCGGAAACCGGCTCGATGCTGTGGGTCTCCTTGTTGTGTACGCCAAGTGATCCAGCTTGCGAACTAACACTTGTCATTGTAGTCGGCACATTCTCAGGCTCCGAGACCGACGGGCTTCTGGTTGCCAATGGGGTTGGGTTTGACTCGGGCACACTGGAAACGCTAGAGGTATCGTGGAGATCTGTTACGGGGGTGGATAACGGGTTGAACTCAGCGGTTGGCCCAAGCTGCTGCTGTGCGGCCAAGCGAGTCTCTAACATAGCTGAGATAGCCTACAGTCAGTTGGTGTGCCAGGCAAAAAAAAAAAAGAAAGCGTCGAATTGCTTCTTTACTTACCCACTCTACTCCTTAACGCCTTCAGGTAGCCCTTCTTCGGCCCACGCAGGGCACGCTGGCCATTGACCTCGCATGACACTCCTGATTCCACACAAACACCGCACCGTGGTTGTTGTCCATCGCATCGTAGTTTGCGTCGCCGGCATTCTTCACAGGCTCTTCCCGTCCGCTGCCGCTGCCTAGTGGCTGGTCGGGGAGATTGTGGATGCGAGCCGGAGATCACCTCACGAGAAAGCATTTCAGGGCACTTGTGCCACTATTCTAGAAAGCCGGGGACGAGGTCTGGATGGATCCTCCAATTCTCAAGACAAATAGTGAGACGGGTAGTTCACGATTAAACCGTTTGTATTCGTTGTATTTAAGAAGGGGGGGGGGGGGGGGGGGCATCGCGCGTTAGCAGTCTGGGCGTTGCCGAGAAATGGGCGAGAGTAGCTTCGAGGGCGTTAAGCATTCTATTTGCCCGTCATTTGCCCGCATCTGAGTGAGCACTAGCCATGATGGTGGCTCCTTCGTATTCCTTGGAAGAGGTTGCCAGGACGTATGTAGCTTTGGTACGGTGACATCCACCAAACCGCCGTGAACTCTAGACTCATCGCAAGTGGGGTGAGAAAAAGTAGCGAGACCGCATGTATCTCAGAAAGCAGTTTAAAGTTCCTGCGGTCATCCGGTTGTTGTGTTTATCTGTCCATATCAGGGCGTAACAAAACGGGAGAGGTCACGAACGAAAGCCACCCGCTGGAAATAATTATTAATAATTGCCCTCCCTTTTCGCAAAATGAAAGGAAACAATCTAGGGAAATGAGGTGGTCGGGGGTCCGTCTACACAATTGGGCCCGTACCGAGTTTAACATATAAGACCTGATCGTCGGCGGGCCGCGATCTTGTCAGCTCTTGTCAACCGTAAAATGCATTAATTTGGTCCCTCATCTGCAGATCACCCAACCACGACAAGGTAACGCTGCCGAGCAACCCAGAACTTTCTTCTATCTGGATTGAGATACAAGTGTTGGATAGGCATTTGTTTGCTTCAACCCTTGGCAGTGTATGCCCTGTATATTACGCTACCCCTGGTAATAATGATCATCTCTTTGCCATAGCAGTCATATAACTAGAATTGGTTGTTATTGAGGAGCCTTCAAGGCCTGGAGATACTTATCATCCTTGGGGATGCGCGCGATAGATTGCAACATGTACGAATCTTTCGCCCTGTGCTCATGCCAATCGCAATTCCTCCACCACTTCTGCCGAGGCTTGTAATCAGAACGTGTCCAAGTGACTAGCACGTACTCATGTTCTCTGCAAAATATTGTCCCGTGAGGGCCGAGAGATCATGAAGCATGGGCCTGTTCTGCTCTGCTGGTGGGCCTAGAAAACGAACCGGAGAATTAGTGATGACAAGACTTTAGGGCGATCTTCGTCCCGTTGAACCGAACTTGTCAGAATGAGGTATTCTTATTCATGTGGGACTGGCGATACGAGGGACCAGGCCGCAAGGGGTTAAATTCAACGAGGGGTACCGATTAAGGCCACGGACATACTCGTCTTACTAAGAATCATCCCACAGAATGCCGAGGTGGTGCTTATATGGACGAGAAACGGTGGTGAGATGCAATACATGCATGATCCTGAGGGTCCGAGCACACTCAATCTATTATTTCGGCAAAAGCTTGCCCTGAATGCCCTCCTACGCGGAACCTTACGCATCTTGATCATTCTGTCTCTCGAGAAAACTACGTAGCAGTAGACTTTATAGATAGTCAATACAGGAACTTGGAAGTAGACCTCGGCAAAAACATTTGGAGGGCGTGACCTTGCTCGCCCTCGACCGGCACTCGACCGTTGGAGGGCCTCCCTCAGGGGCCCTTATTAGCTCTTATCAATCCTTATCTATTAAAATGTCTCTAACTTTCCCTAATTAAGTTACATAAAAATCGTATTTCGCTATTCTATTTAGTTAGAAATCTGATTTTTACTAACCCTTATAGCTGCCGAGGTCGGCCCGCGGGTCAGGGCGAGGTCAACTTGGAAGTCACACCTAGGTATAGAAGGTGCTCTAGAAATGACATTACGTAGTTCTACGGTTGGTCAGAGAAATTGGCATCAGAATAGAGAGAACTCTTGCACGAAGTTGTTCAGTTCTCGAAGAGACTTTCCATGGAAGGTTGGCGGATTAGGCATCTTGAGTTCTTTGGCTTGTGTGGACTTGTTGGTTAAAGCTACAAGTACCTAAAGCTAGGACCATAATAGGGTCCTGTGCTGCATTTTCAGAGTGATGTTGTGGTGTTGGGGGAGTAAAGGTGTTGTCCCTTTCAGCTTCTTGTTTAACAGATAATTCTGTGGAGTCTCTAGCTAGACTCTCTCTGATGGTCTCAACACGCTATTTTACTTGACCAGTGGTCGGAGTATTAGACATCTGGGTATTAGATGTTGAATTGATTGCGAGTGTCGCATCGCCGGGTTGATCACTGCCCTCGGGGGCACGGGTCTTACGCCGGCTCCTCGGAGGCATTGTATGGATTCGTATGGAAAGCGATTCGAACTGTAAGCGCCTGTCGACTAGCTGGTGGATAGTCGTCAAGCGCTTAAGGAAATGTATTAGGACGAATCGACAGATACATAACATATATAATCGACCACGTAGCGGAACCATTCAACGGCTGCGCCAGGAACTTCAGGCGCTCCGGCAAGACCACCACTCTGAGCACGTGGTGGTAGGAGATATGAACGCACATTATCCAGCCTGGGGTGGCCCAGGCACTAAGATTGACTCCGAGGCAGAAACCATCCTTGAGACGGCGGACGAGTACAACCTTATCATGACCACTGAGGAGGGCATGGTCACTTGGGAATGCAAGAACTAATACTCAACCATTAATCTAACATATATATCTGGCAATCTGTTTCACCGCTTAGTGTACACCGAGCGAGCGGATGATATCCAGCATGATTCAGACCATTGGCCTATCCAGACAATGCTTGGCGTGTCCGCACCGGCCAAGCAGCCTGCCAAGACGAGGAACTGGAAGAAAACAGATGAGAGGGTGCTTAAAGAAGCACTTGCCAATCATTTAGGCACATGGCAGGGGGCAGACCCTACTACCGCCACCAAGCATCGCATTGAGATTGAGACAACACTGCTGCTGGCTGCCGTACGCAAGGCAGTCGACCAGTCCACTCCATGGGCTTCACCAAGCGCCTGGTCGAACCCCGATTTTGACAAGGAGTGCAGTGAGGTGGTCAAGGAGGCCCGGAAGATGCGCTGGCGGTACATTAAGACGCAAAGTCTGACCGACTGGCAATGATACAAGGTAGTACGCAACCGGAAGAGACGGATAGTGGCCAAGGCCTTGCGCTAGGGCCACCGACGCCGTGTCCAACAAGCCACCGAGGATGGACCGCGAGGATTGTGGCGGCTAGCCAAATGGGCCAGAGGCCGCGAGGGGGCCTATGAACAGGGCATGACGCCCCCGCTGAAGAATGGTGACCAAGTTGCGGAGACGATGGAGGACAAAGCTGCTCTGTTCCAGTCAGTTTTCTTCCCAACACCTCCCCCAGCGGAACTGACCGATATTGCCCATACGGAGTATCCCGAACCATTACCATTTCCTACCATTGAGAAGCATGAGATTGAGACTGCAGTCAAAGCAGCACCAGCAGACAAGGCACCAGGAGAGAACCATCCCAAACAGCCTCTGGCACAAGGCAATCCAGGTACCAGAGGTTATAGACCATATTTAATATATCTTTAATGCCTGTATTGTAGCAGGATATAATCCTACAGTATTTCAATAATTAATCATTGTGGTTCTACGCAAGGGTGGGGATTGAGACTATCAAGAACCGCGGTCCTACCGGCCCATGGCCCTCCTCAACACGCTCAGCAAGTTTCTTGAGTCAATTGTGGCTCGCAGGCTTAGCTATATGGTTGAGACATATGTTTACTGCCCCCAACACACCTGGGTGGCCGCAGGGGTGTCTCTACAGACCACGCAATCCAGATCCTGCTAGATCGGATCTACCGAGCGTTACCATGATATCCAAGATTTTCTTGGCTTTTGCAATTTTTATCGCCGGTTTATTTATAAATATTGTCAAATCGTATTACCTTTGACCAATTTATTGAAAGGCTCAGAAGAAGAGAAAAAGCCTAGAAATATTAATTTCTCTCTTAAGAAAAAGTTGGCATTCCATTGACTTATCACCCACCCGCCTTTCAATCAGCTCCCCTTTTGCGACACTTTAACCCAAATTGACCAAGCCGACTGGAAACTGATGTCTTCAACCAGGGGATATCAGGAATACTATCATAACCTGATAATAATAATCACTATCACCCTATCGCGTTTTGGTCACGAAAGTTTAATGAAATAGAGATTTATTATATTACTCTAGATCAAGAGCCTTTTGTTATTGTATACTTTTTCAAACATTGGAGACAATTGAAGTTCTCTCTGACTACTCACATTTACAAGCATTTATGAGGCAACCTAAGCTCAAAGGCCGGCAAGCTCGCTGGTGCATGTTTTTTATCCCTTTTAATTTTATTATTGAATATTATCTAGAGAAGTTAAATCCTGCTGATGGATTCTCTAGGCAATGGAAAAATTCTGAAAAAGTTGTATTCAACACTGAATTAATGCAACCGATTCAACAATCGTTGGTGTTCAGTCTCTCAAAGTTAGAGATTTATTGTCTAAGAAATCCTAGTTTGAGTGTGGCGAGAGGCCTTTGCAGGGATACCCTGAGCTCAATACCCGCATAGCGTTGAGTAGCTTTGATAGGAGTATTGATATAAAAATAATTAACTAGACTATCTAAGAGGAGCTAAATCATACAACCCCTTAGCTGCTACTTAACAGTCAGAATGTCTTGTTCCTAAGCTACTAGCATATCTTGCTGTCTTCCATCTTTGAGACAAGGCAAATGGGGAGCATTTATGTTATTTCTGATCCTCCGGCCCCTATTACTTTAGGATAGTCTGACCAAAGCTGGTATACTAAATACCAAGGGATATCACTCTGATTCACCTCTACGTTGGAAGCGATGTAACCAGAATTTGGTTAGCTAGCTCTTAATAAATTAGAGAACAGAAGTATGTAGACATAATTTTAATAACTAGTGAAGTTGGTATTAATATTATAATAAGATTTTATAAGAACTATTGCTTTTAGTGATAAGTACTAAGAGCTGCCTAGCTAAAAGACCAAGACATTGTATATAAATAATTCAACACTTAAAAGACACGACTTCATGCTAGCGTCTCCAAGTCTCAAGGCGTGTGTGAGCAAATTCTTAGAAATTCTTTACTGTTGCTTCTCTTATGGGCCTTGTTCTGTTCTGTTCCATTAAATTTACTATCACTGAACTGTAGCTTGTACTACTTTTGATTTGGGGGTCACGCTGGCCACATGATTTATAGTTTTAATACCCTCATAGATGTTATACCTATATCTAATATAAATACAACCTTGGTGTTGTCAATATGATTGCTTATGAGGTACTATACTATGCCCGTCAAGAATATAGAGAGGCTCGGTTCGAGCCAGCTAAAGGATTTACAGTCGGACCATCCAATTTATCTGGTCATAATTGAGCTATGTTCGATCGAGCCTCTTATTAAGAGGATCAAGCGTACTAATTTGCCCTCCTTGGCGGGCTAAAAAGAAAAAAATTCCATTATAGGCTAGTTTCAGGGGCTGGGTAAAGAGGTTGAGAATGTTAAGTCACCATCTTAGAGATTAATGGCCATGCTAGCTTGCCTTGCTTTGTTTTTATCCTCCATATTTTATATCCCGTGAAAAGCTTTCAATCAGGTTGAACTGGAATTTCAAAACCCCAATCCGGAGCAACGTAACGTTACTAGCGTCAAGTTAAATCTTTTCGAAATATATACGTTAGTATATGGTAATTCACATAGCCAAAGTGCAAATCATACCATCTTGCTGACCGTGGCTAGCGGGATTAAGAATACTTGCTCTAGATTCCATTCCTTAACCAAGCTTCTAGATTCTCAATGAGACAGTGTTGTATTTAGATCATATATATTAACTACTGAACCTTGGCTAAATAACATGGCTTTACTAGTATCTTCATATATCCTCGTCATTTTCTCTTATACACATGAGCATCGAGCCACTCTTTAATATCTTCATCTTCGGCCTCCTCTAGTAGTCTCCAGATCCGCCGACGATTCCGCAGACGGAGTGGGGCATGCTGTAAAGGGTTCCCTGGTTCAAACACCTCCACTTGTGCAAGGGTGCGAACAAGGCGCTCCCAATCCCAAACATCTTCTGCCTCATATGTCGGAACGTCGCTTGCCTCGGGTGTCATGGGGTAGCTCTGTAGGGCGGAGATATCCAAATCCCAAAGCCATGGTAGAATCTGCCGATTAAAGAGCATGTCACGCCACAGGCTAGACGGTAAGGAACGGGTACATGTCTGCTCGGGATTGACAAAAGGGTGTAGATTATAATAAATTATATCTTGGAGCTCAGTAGGTAATATCTTTAGTCTATAAGATAATTTAGGTTGTCCTTGCGAGGATGGTAGAAGAGGTCGTAGATATGAAAGGATTTTTTGGGTGAGTTCTGGGATAGGAGATGGTGCCATTTCGTACTCCTACTGGTTCGTTGTTAGTGATGTGACGGAAGTACCCTAGGTTATATATACATAGTGGCCCAACAGGGGAAGAGATTAGGCTTTTACAGCAGATACTATATGTACTTTATCTATTAGAGAAGGCGGTGAATACTCATTGACTTGTTACCTATTTAAAAAGGAAATCCGGAAGGTTGCAGTAAGGTTGTATTATAGTTATAGTACCATTTCACTGGTATCACAGGACTATTATTATATGATTGTAATATAATAATAATCCATAGACAACTATTTCTTTCTATTCAAAAAAAGGATGTACTATTAAAAACTTCTGTATCTTTATAAACTCGTCATCACCTGCACAATTACCTGCTACCTCACAGAGTTGAAAACTAGTTATATAGTA